>CAUYUJ010022469.1:80000-95000 GCA_963575745.1 Prorocentrum cordatum
ATGCGATGGGAGCGCTTGCTCAAGGTCGAGGTCCACCCGGCGGAGAAGCCGTCCTTCAAGTGGAACCTGGATGCGCTCGCCAACCTTCATGTACAGAGGCGGGACCTGGAGGACCTCGCCATCGAGTCGCTGGACATTCGTGAAGTTCAGTGGAGTGGGTAACAAGATCTCCGATGGCATGGACTCGCTCTCGTTCAGCACATGGAACGTACGTGCCCCCACGCATTACAAGTCTCAGATCATGAACTACAAGCTCGCTGGGTTACAGAAGTTGATGAGTTCATCTTCGATTGTTGCTCTTCAGGAAACGCACTGTTCGGGCCTCGACGTGAAAGCTCTTCTGCGCCGCTGGTCTAAGTCGCACTTCTTCTTTGACTCTCCTCCTCCTGCTCCGCGGAACGGCGGCGTGGTCACGATCGTCCCTCGGAGCTCCCTCATCGTTGACGTCTTTCCCAATGTTTATGTAGATGGGTGGGTGCTGCTGGTCACCATCAGTACTGCGGCCCACACGTGGTGCCACTGGAATGTTCACAATCACGGCGTCACTTCTGAGGAGATGAAAGTCATCAGTGACGAGGCCCACAGACAGTTATCGCGTGCGCTGTCTGATCCTCATCGCTACTCCGTCTGTGTCACGGGCGACTTCAACATTTCCGGCGGGGACATCGAGGGGCCTGTCTCGGGCACACCCGCCCCTGCATCGTCTCGACGGTTTGAGGTTGGCTCATCGCAGGCGCAGCGTCGGCATGAGGCAGCGTGGCGAAAGGTTTGGAAGCGGATGGCAGAATATGATGTTGCCAGACCTACGCACTGGCACCGACCGAATCAAGTATCGTCCCGCATCGATCGCATCTTCCTCTCCACGCCGACTTCGATTGCGATTCGTTTCTGGCAGCCGGTCGCTTTGGCAGCCGAACCCGAAGAACTGGATCGTCGCGAAATCAGTGATCACGCGCCTTTGTCTCTGCGTTGGTCCTGTCGTTCAGATGGTGAACGTGCGCGAGTCAAGCCGATCGCTGGCTTCATCACTCGCGACCCCGTCTATGCCGAGATGGTGCAGGCCTTTGAGAAAGCGGCCAAGTTGGACGAGTACGACTGGCCCACGGACACTCTCACGAGGCTGGCAGTACGTGCGCGACGGGCTGCAGGGTGTGCTGCGCGTGATTCGCTCCTGGCTCGTGTTCGTCCGGGGAGAGCGATGGTCTGGCGATCCGCGTCGCGGGCGGTCAGCAGGCAAGATGAGCACGCTGCGCTGGCTCTTCTGCTTCGTCATCCGTGGCTTCGCGAGCACCTACATGTCGACGCGGGCCGTGTTCTGATACATCAGAGTGAGGTTTTTGCCATCGCCTTCAATGAGGCCCAGCTGGCCTCTGCGAGGGCGGAGGTCTCCCGCGCACAAGTGTCTCAGGGTGCGCAGGTTGCTCGTGGGCTCTCCTCCGCCTCCTCCTCGAAGCGTCTCCTCGCCCTGCACGGGAGGGCTCGGCTGTGGGATCCCATGGGCCGCAGGCGTGTCTTGGGGGCCGTCTCGGGACCCCTTGGAGTGGCGTCGTCTCCAGAGGCCAAGGCCAGGAATCTGTCGGCCTTCTGGGCGCCGGTTTTTCAGACCCCGTCGGCCCCCGCTGCAGGCGCGTCTCTGTATGCTGCGCGGTTCGCCTCTTCTGTCGATTTCAAAGATGCGCCCCCGCCCAATGCTGACCTGGTGAGGAAAATCCTGCGTCGACCGTGTGATTCGGCCCCTGGGCCCGATGGTCTCGCCTGCAGCACTTGGGCGGTAGGTCGGGGCCCCCTGGTGGTCATGGAAGCCTTCTGGGCGCTCGCGGCTGGGCAGGCTCTCCCGCCAGCTTTCTTTGAGTCCCTCGCGGCCTTCCTGGCCAAAGGAGATAAGCCAGAGGACGCCGAGGCAGTTACTCTAACCAGGTCCGCGGATGAAACCAGGCCGCTCTCTTCAAAGAACACGCTGAACAAATGTGTAGCTGCGGCAATTAACTGGCCTCTCACATCGATCGTGCAAAAGGTCAGCCCGCGTATGCAGAATGGCTTTATGCGGGGGAGGTCCTTCTTGAAGAACGCGTTTGAGTTGGACGCGTTTGCTCGGGTCGGTTCTGTCATGAGGGACTCCCCCCAGCGTGGAAATGCCCCCGAGGATTGGCTCCCCCTCTTGATCTCTTTTGATTATGCGCAGGCCTTTCCCAGCGTCTCCCAGTATTGGCTCCTCTCGGCCTTGCGGTCTCTCCAGCTCCCTCCTGGGCTGACCCTTGCCATTCAATGCCTGTGCCATCTGAATCTCTGCGTCTTCCATGAGGGGGGCGTCCATCTTCCGCTCTTTTTCGCCTTCGCTGGAGTCTTGCAGGGCTGCCCCCTTGGCGGGTCACTCTTTGCGCTCGCCTCGAACCCATTCTTGTGGGACATGGAGCGCACAACCGAGGGCACGAAGCATGCCTTCTCGCGCGCGTGTGCAGATGATGTAGGTTCGGTGGTATTCACGGCCACAGGTCTCCGTCGTCTAGCGCGTATTCCCTCGCTTGCCTCCCGCCTCGCCTCTCTCGTCCTCAAAGTCGCCAAATGTAAGGTTGTGCCACTGTTCGGGTCATTTGACACCAGCGTTGAGCAACGTGCGCGTGCATTCATCGCCCGTGCCGTGCCTGAATGGAGGGGGTTTGCGATTGTCCCGGGCTTAGAGTATCTAGGCACACTTATGGGCCCCTCGGTGACGCTGGATGACCAGTGGGAAGCTCCGTGGGCCAAACTTCGTTCCAGAGTGCGTGCAGCCAGTGATTCCTCGGCCGATCTTGGCACGAACGTCTTTTACTTTAAGACGCGGGCGCTCCCTGTTCTCTCGTATAAGGCGCAGCTCTTCCCCCTCTCTCGGTCGCTGGCCATCGAGGAGAGGCACCGTTTTGCGTCGCTCTGGAGGACGGCCAGCTCGATTCTGACTTGGGACGGGTGGGTGAGCCTTGGGAGGTGGGGCGGGCCTGACTTTCCATCGAGGTGGGTCCTCGGCTGCGCCTCGCTGATGAGAGCGGCACTCGTCTCGACCCCTTCGTGGCACGCTCAGCTCGCGCAGCTTCAGCATGCTACACTTGAATTCGGGTCCGTGGCTTGGCGTTACTCCCCCTCTCTTGCCCCTCCCTTCTGGAAGTCTCCTGCCATTGTCTACTCTCTCAGCCAGTCCGCCGCAGGATTTCCCAAGGATCCGCTCCTGGCCAGTGCAGGTGCTGAGTGCTGCGTCTTGTTCAGACAAGGAACGACACCTGATGGCGAGCAGGTTGCTCGTGCATGCGCCCGCCCCCGCTGGCAGGCACGCTTCTCGGCCATCTTCCAGGAGCGCCTCTTCAGTTCCGCCATTGTTCCGACGTTCGATCGTCGGGCGTCGAAATGGTTTCTTCCGCGGGGGGGAGTGGGCCTGGTGGACTGGGGGGGGGATTCGGGAGGGACTGAAGGCGCTTCCTCTGGCCTGGGCCTCGGCTTGTCTCAAGAGCTGGCTAGGCGGATGGACGACCTCTAGGAGAATGCAGCGCTCTGAGCGCGGGTGTATTTTCGGTTGTGCCGCCGATGACTCTGTGTCGCACTACCTGTTGGCTTGTAGGCCTCTGGAGGCCCTGGTCCGCGCCGTGCTTTCGAGGGACGTCCCCGCTGATACGCTTGTTCGTTTTGGTGTGTTTCCAGTCGAGTTCGCCCCAGGTCCGAGTGAGGACGTCACTGACTGCAGATTCAATTTTTGTTTTGTGGTCGCCTTCTTCTATGCGCATCGTCTTGCGTCTCAGTTTGGCAGTGCGCGGGTGCGAGCCTCGACGATTCGAGCTGCGATTCATTTGCCCCTCCAGGGACCCACTGTACGGTTTTGGGCCCATAGGTGAGGCGTGGGCACTCATGGATGGACCCCTTTGGGCACGCTCGACCTCCTCATCCTCCTCCTCCTCCTCCTCCCTCCTCCCTCCTCCTCCCTCCTCCCTCCTCCTCCTCCCTCCTCCTACCGCCTCCCTCCTCCTCCTCCTCCTCCTCCTCCTCCTCCTCTCCCCTCCTCCTCCACCCCCTCTCCTCCTCCTTCCTCCTCCGCCTCCTCCTCCTCCTCCTCCTCCTCCTCTTCTTCCTCCTCCTCCTCCTCCTCCTCCTCCTCCTCCTTCTCGGGTCGCCTACGGCCCCGGGGGAAACCGTGCAGGTTCAGGGCCTCGGCGAGAGCGCGGCCCAGTGCTCCCGCTGGGCGGCCTCCGTGGACGGGAAGCTGGAGGCCCTCTGCAGTCAGGTCGAGGAGCGCTTCCAGCGCGGCGCCTCGGACCTCGAGGCGCGCTCGAGGGACAGCTTCCGCCCCGGATCCTGAACCCCTGAGGTCCCCAGAGGTCCCCAGAGGCCCGACAAGGGCCAAAACTGTCCAATAACCATCCGAAAACGTTAGAAATCCCTCCCCGATCCTCGAGGGTTGGGGGCGAAACCTGGCGCTCCTGCCTCCAAGATCGAGGCGGCCGCCGCGGCGAGCGAGGATGGGCAGGCCGAGCTCGGCGAGAGGCTGCGGCGGGAGCACGCCGCGGTCCAGGAGCAGGCCAGCCACAGCCTGGCGCTGGCGGAGGCGCTGGCGGGCGAGCAGGAGAGGCTGCGCGGCGTCGAGGCCGCGAGCACCAGGGCGGTGGTGGACCTCCAGGACCGCATGGCCTCCCTCGAGGCCAGCTCGAGAACTCGGTATCGTTTGTCCGATCCCCATCCCCATCCCCTTCGGGACCCCCACCAAATGACCCCCCCATTTGGGGATACACCCCTCGAAACCCGAAGGGAACGGCCTACATCCCCATCTAGGGGGGTAAATCGGCCAGTGGGGCCCAGGCCACGCCGCTGGGGATGGGGATCGGTTAAACGATGCTCGAGAACAGCAAGAAGCTGCGTGAACATGGACTGTCAGAGGTCTCCGCGGATGTCTCGGATCGCCGCTGGGCCCCCTTGGCGGCACCTCTGGCGCCGCCCCTCGCGCGCTCCGCGCGCCAGGGAGGGGGGGTCCAGCGCCGATGAAAGAAGCCCGCGCGAGCAGCCGAACGTTTATGTTCGTGCCGCTCTTGTCCGTTCCTCTATCGGAGGCGAGCGACTCCCGGTCGAAGAGGGCGGAGGGCTCTCTGGGCAGCAGGCTGGCCCACCTGGAGTCGCAGCTGCAGGACCAGGGCCGGCAGATTGGCCGCCTCCAGGCCGCCTCCGGCGGCGAGGGCGGCTGGGGCTCGAGGCTCTGCCACCTCGAGACGGTCCTGGCGGCCATGCGCTCCAAGCTGGAGAGCCACCAGGAGTACTCCAGCAGGATCGACGACGCCGTCCGGCAGAGGTGGGCCGGCCGGATCGATCAGCTGGAGAGGCTGGCCGAGGGGCAGGCGGCACGCAGCCGAGGCCTGGAGGAGAAGCACGAGCTGCTGGCGCAGCAGGGCGGGGCACGGCACGACGGGCTGGCGCGGCGGCTGCAGCAGCTCGAGCGCGGCTCTCGGGGCCTCTGGCTGCTCGACCCGGGTGGCGAGGACGGGAGGAGCAAGAGCGCCACGAGCAGAAACTTCTCGCGCCCCGCACGGACCTCTCGCATCTGCGCGGGCGCGCCCCGGCGCCGGAGAGGCGCGCCGAGGAGGGGGGTCCAGCGCGGATCGAAGGAATCCGTGCGGAGCGCCAACGGTTTATGTTCATGGCGCTTCCTCCTCTTCTTCTGGAGGAGGCCGTGCAGGACGAGCTGCTCTCCGGGCAGATCACCCCCGTCCACGAGCAGCTGCCGGGCATGCGCGGCGGCTGGTCCCCGGTGGCCCTCGCGGAGGGAGGGCTGCGCGCGGCCTCCGCCAGGGCGCGCGTGGAGTCGCTCGCCGCCGTGCTCGCCAGCCCTGACTCTGGGTCCGCCGTGTGCTGGGCAATCTCGCAAGCAGGGCGGAAATGTTCGCCCTGCCTTGCAAGCTCCTCTGGTGCCGATTTCAGCCCTGCCTTGCTGTCGCCGTTTCCGCCAGGCGCCATGCCTTTGCAGAATCATCGGCCCTGCTGTGCTGAGGCGGAAGTTTCCGCCCTACGTTTTCGCCGCGTTTGGGATGCATGTTCGAAAGTTGGGAAACAACCGAAGTTGGAAATATTACCAAATATTTGTTCCGCTTGTTTTGAGATGCGTCTTCGAAGATTGGATAAACAACCAAAGTTCGGGAGGGAGAGAGAGGTCGCATCAAGGACATCCTGCCGCTGGCAGCCCGCTGTAGCGTGGCGCTCCTTCGCTTTTACCCGAGAGCCTAGTGCTCCTTCAGCAGACACACGCCGATGTGTTCCCCACGGCGGCGTGTCATTGATACTGGCCTCCTCCTCCTCCTCCTCCTCCTCCTCCTCCTCCGCCTCCTCCTCCTCCTCCTCCCCCTCCTCCTCCTGGTCCCCCTCCTCCTCTTCCTCCTCCTCCTCCTCCTCCTCCTCCTCCTCCCCCTCCTCCTTCTCCTCCTTCCGTAGCCATTTTGGCTCAAGATGGTGAGTCCATCAGGGGAACAAGCGGACACCGCTAGTCCGCGGCAGGCAAGGCCACCTGTGGCCTGGCAGACTTCACCCGCACCGACGTCCGCCGTCACGGGTAAACGGAGGCCTTTCCCGTTCCTGTGTGAGCGAGCGTCCCAGACTTCTTCCTCGCCATGTCGGAGCAAGGAGGCTCGCCCGCTGCGATGCCACTGCGCTGCAAAGGGATCTCGAAGCGTCCTCCTCCTGGCGAGCCTGGTGGCGATCCTGGCGGCAGGGCTGACCGCTCCCGTTCACCACCGCAGGGAGATGAAGTTGATTTGGACGCATACGCCACCATGGCCTACGTGCAGTCCCTCCAGTCGAAGATCGACGCGATGGAGACCTCAATCAAAGAGTCCATCAATTCGACCGTCACCACCGTGGTCAGCTCCGCCACCAATCCCATCTCGTTGGCGCTCAAGGCCGCCCAGGACGGCATTGACGGGTTGGGCGCCAAGATCGAGAAGAACGTCCACCTCGCCGTCGGCCAGCAGATCGACGCCACGAGGAAGCACGTCCAGCAACAGCTCGACGCCTTCAACATACGCGTCGGCGAAGTGGAAGCCAAACAGGAGAAGACCGACAAAGCAATCGAGCTCATGGCGGAGCAGGTCAAAGTATTGCAACGCGAGCTTGCCACAGCCAACGTGCAACCGATCAAACAGCAGTTCATCAGCCGCGACTTCGATCGCGAAATCGACGCCACGATCATCGAGGTCCACGCGGACGGCCTGGTCACCCTGGCCAAGGCCACCGAGTCCCTCACCAAGCTCGCGGTGGGCTGCGACATCCGCGAGACTGACTTCACTGTCACTGGCAACGACACCGCCAAATTTTTCACCATCAAGTTCACGGGCCTCCCTGGCCCCGCCAGCCGCCGTGTGCAGAAAGTCCTGGACAGCATGCGCTCGACCAGCGGCACCTGGGTGCGCATCTACGCCGATGCTGTCTCGGGCCACGGGACGGTCGAGCTGCGGATGGGCCCCGACAAGTCGCCGAAGCAGATCAAGACGGAGATCGTGGGGAAGCGCCTCCGCCAGGCCATGGAACGCGAGTTCCCGAACCATGTCTGGCGCGTGGACCGCTCCAAGGCTTGGATCACTGCAGGCTGGGCCCCCGTCATCGCGTACAGCGTCCGCCCAGGCAGGGACGAGCCGACCATCCTCACGTTCCAGGACACCGGCCTTCCCGCGCTGGGCATCGACCGCACGACCCTCAAGAACGCCGCCAACGTGGTTGTTGCACCTGAAGCCGCCCCGCAATTTTGGCTTTGACGAGCTGGCGCGCAGCCAGAACCGCCTGGCCTGTGGGCCGACGCCCTGCCTGGCTGTCGGCACATGGAATGCTCGCGCTCTCCTGGGCTACCAGGGCAGACGCGTCGTGGAGAAGTCCGCGTACCTCAAGTCCATGTCGCTGAGCAAGATGGTCTTGGGCATCCAGGAGGTCCACCAGAACCACGGCCAGCTCCTTGCCTTCATGCGGAAGATCGACAGCACCCTTGACATGCACTCCTCCTTTGCTCCTGGACATCATGGCACTATCAGTGGCGGGGTTGCCACTGTGTTCCCTGCTGGGATGAACGCTGTGAGCGACCCCGTCTTTCCTGGCCGTGTTCTACGCTCTGTCTTCCGTGCTGGCGACCAAGTGATGATCCTCTACAATATCCACAACTACGACCTCAGCAACGCCACCATCCAGAACATCACCACGCGCATCAACAGCGACCTGCAGTGGGCGAGGTCCGACCCGAGCCGCGTTGTCCTGTTCGTCACTGGGGATTTCAACTTCTCCGCCGTAGGGAAGCTGAAGCTACTGGACCCTGTGGCAAAGGGCAACTCGAACCCAACTGAAACGTCCAAAGCATCGGCGCGCAAGTGGCACAACGCCCTGAAGCACCTAGTGGAGATCGACCGCGCCGACACCACGCACTACTGCTCCGAGACGAAGGCCGATGCCACCATCGACAGATGCTTCTGCTCGTTCACTCCCACTCAGATGCTGCAGCTGGCTGTCACGTCCTCCACCTTCTCCGCGCCTGAAGACCTCTCACGCCGTCGTGTTAGTGACCATGCCGCCCTCTTCGTCTCCTTCACGATGCGCGACGCCAAACCCTCGCCGAACCAGCCGATCGCCCAGTACATCGTCAAGTCCCCCGTCTTCAAAGAGATTGCCGACAAGGTGTTTGCCGCCTCCCCCATGGGCAACCTGTCCCCGCCGACCAAGCTGATTCAGACCACCGATCTTCTCAGACAAATTGCACGTGAAGCTCGTGACCGTCTGCATGAAATGCATCCGAGCAGAGGCGACGTGCTCCTTCAGGTAGCGAAGTCGATCTCACGTGCGGTTTGGCGCCAAGACCGACAACTCGCTGCTCGCCTCCTTCGCTCGCACCTAGTTGCACAAGAACACACCCAGATCAATGGTGTCAGCGTCGGGCTCATCGATCATGCAAAGTTCGAGGAGTGGGCAAGCAACCTCTTCCGCCAAGACGCTGAACAGCGTCAAGCAGCTATTGGCCAAGCAGTTCAACGTGGGCGCCTCCGACCCGCTCAAGCACGCGGACAAACTCAAGCCCTGCAAAGGAAGCTCCAGCTCTGGAACCCACTCAGCAAGCGCCTGATCCTGACGGGAGTCAAGACCAGCGAGGGCACCGTGACGGGCCCCAACGAGCGGCTCAAGAAGCTTGTTGAGCACTGGCAGCCGGTCTTCGCGGGCAAGACCGTCGACGTGACCAAGGCCGCCGTCTACCTGAACCAGTTCTCGCCCACCATCGATTTCTCCAAGTACAGGCCGCCAGACTATGAGACGCTCAAGAAGTTTGCCAGGCGCTCGTCCTCCACTTCGCCAGGCCTTGACGGACTGCCGTATCTTGCCTGGTCCGCGCACGAGAAGTGCACCGAGGTTCTCTGGGATGTCATGTGCTACATGCTCAACGGCGGGATCCTCCCCGACGAAGTGAACGCGACCGTCCAAGCTTCCTTGCCCAAAGGTGAGGAACCAGAGGACTCGGAACATCACGGCTGCCATCGAGACCCGCCCAAAGTCCGTGTCCTAGGATTGCGCAACACGTCCCTCAAGATAATCAGCAGCACGATGAATGCTGCGACGGCAGTGTTGGCAGCCGAGGTGGTCCCAGCCTCACAGCGTGGGTTCATCCATCGGCGTAACTTCGCATACAACATCCTCGAGCTTGACGCCGAGAGCCGCATTGCCTTGGCCGACCCAGACGCCCAGGACATGCTGCCAGTGCTCGTGTCGCTGGACATCGCGCAGGCCTTCCCCAGCTTCGCCCGCCAGTTCATCCGTCTGGCGCTCAAGGCCATGGGCGCTCCCGAAGCGATCCTCATGTTCTTCGACTCCATGTGCAACAACATCCTCGCGATGGCCCCGTGCGCTGGCCAGTGCGTCCCGCTCTTCTATATCAGGTCGGGCATCATCCAAGGATGCGGCTGGAGCGGCACGCTGTACGCACTGGGCACTGCAAGCTTCCTCCTCAACCTCGAGACCGTCCTCGAAGCCCAAGGCCGTGGACTCTGCCGCGCATGCGCTGATGACCTCGGGCTCGTCCTTCGGGCCGCCGCCTACCTGGTCTACCTCGCCGACGTCATGCTCTGCATGGAAATCCTGGCTGGTCTGGAATTGAAGGCGCCGAAGTGCCACATCATCCCCTTGGCAGGCCAGGTCAACGCCGACCTCACCCTCAAGCTCAAGAATGCGCTGCTCGACATCGTCCCGAAGTTCAAGGACTTCAACATATGCGACCGCCTCACCTACCTCGGCCTCTTGCTGAGCCCTGGTGCCACGGACCAGCTCATTAACGCGAAGGCCTTCAACAAGTACCGCTCCCGAGTCGGGGCGCGCAGCGCAGGTGATGCGCCAGCCGTCGGGACAGTCGCCCTGTGCAACGGGCGCGCGCCCCCCGTCCTCGGCTACCTTGCCCAGCACGCCTTGCCCCCGCACGAACACTTCAAGCATGAGAGCTGGATCAACGCCTCCATCCTGCGTTTCCCGAACGGCGCATTCAGGTTGAAGGACTGGTCCTTCCTGAAGGACTGGGGGGTCCCCGCGCCGAGGTCGCTCCAGCTCAGCATGCTAGCGACAATCGTCCGCGCGGTGACCTCGACGTTCAAGAAGTTCACCGAGATCCGTGAGAGACTGCGCGTAGGTTTGAACTCCTACGGCCTCCAGCAGACCCTCGAGGGTGCCGCGCGGGGTGCCCTCCATCTCTCACCGCCGTGGTGGCAGACGCAGGCCTTCGTAGAGACGATGCACCAGATCGCGACAGCCACCTCTGACCACGTGTACTACCCCCACCAGCTGGTGGCGCCAGCGATCGAGGCCGCGCGGGCGGCGGTCGCCAACGAGCAGCCTGGCCTTGCGCAGAAGCATGCCTACGCCTCGGCCTTGACCACCCGCGGGGCCGACGGAATCGGGCCCTTCCTGCAGGACCGCATCGTGAAAGAGCTCCCACACGCTAACGAGCTCTTCATCCACAACCCCACCATCATGCACGACATCCAGCCCGCCATGAAAAGGCTGCCCCCATCGTGGGCGACAGCGTGGATGAGGACGCTGTCCTTCTCGTGGCTCACGTCCTACCGCGTCGCCTACCCGTGCGGTGGGCGCCTGTGCATCTTCGGCTGCGCAAACGGCCAAGACAAGATGTGCCACTACCTCGTCTGCGCGCCACTGGCGCTTGCTGTGGGGCGTGCTTGCGGTGCGCCCCCTCTCTCCACCGAGTTCGCGAAGCTCGGGCTTATCGACCAGTCCAACGAGTGCGCCGAGTCCATCGCGGTCGCCTGCCTCACGTACCACATGCTCAGGCAGGAGACCCACGTCTCGGCGGAGGCCACTCTGACGGCCGCCAGGGCGGCACTGAGGGCCACGAAGACCATGAAGAAGCCGCCGCCCGTGCTGCGTCAGCACCATCGCCACCGTCGGGCGGGAGCGGCCCCTGGACACGGACATCCACCTGCACCTGATCGGCATCGTGTGGGAGATGCCGGCGTACCGCATCCACTTCGGCTCCGTGGGGCCGCCGCTGATCACGATCAGCATCCAGTTCACATCCGAGGAGATGTTGGGCATCCTCCTCCTGGCGCGCTGCCTGTGAGCAGGTAAGCGCGTGCGCGGGGGCTGCTGGCGCCGCGCGGGGCGCGGCCGTCGGGAGCCTGGAGCCTTCCCCCTCCGCACGCTCGACTCCTCCTCCTCCTCCTCCTCCTCTCCTCCTCTCCGTCTCCTCTCCATCCTTCTCCTTTTCCTCCTCCTCCTCCTCCTCATCCTCCTCCTCCTGCCTCCACCCTAACCCAGGTGCCCTTGACTTTGTAGCCAGGAGACGGGATGGGCGCCCGTCGGGCTTTGCATGTGTTCATTTTCTTGAACAGGGTGTCTAGAGCTCCGACCACTTCATTTCGGCGTCGCACCGCCCCCACCGCCCCGCCCCCACCGCCCCTCCACCCACACACCCACACCAACCGCCACTACCACCAGCGTGACACCGCCCCCCGTCCAGTGCTCCGCCCCGACCACTTCATTTCGGCGTCGCACCTCCGTCCAGCGCCGTTTCTACCCCAGGAGCCCCTCCCCCCTACCCCCGACCACTTCCTTCGGCGTCGCACCGCCCCCACTGTCCCGCCCCCACGACCCTTCTCCCATACCCAGCCGCCCAGTGCATCCCGCCCCCCTCCGCCCCGAACATATTATTTCGGCGTCGCACCGCCCCCAGTGTCCTGCCTTCCCGACCTTCCCACCTCCAGTGCCTTCTGCACCGAGCCCCCCCTCCGCCCCGAGCACTTCATGTCGGCGCCGCACCACCCCCGCCGCCCCACCCCCCCCATTCTCCCCCCCTGCCTCCCCAGCCGCCCAGTGCCCTCTGCACCCCGCCCCCCTTCCGCCCCGACCATTTATTTCGGCGCCGCACCGCCCCCACCGCCCCGCCCCCATCGACCCTTTCCCCCCCTCGCCACCCCGCCCAGTGCCCTCTGCCCCACCGCCCCCCTCCGCCCCCAACCATTTTATTTCGGCGTCGCACCGCCCCAACCGCCCCGCCCCCCCCAACCTTCCCCCCCCACGCCCAGTGCCCTCTGCACCCCCGCCCCCTCCGCCCCGACCATTTCACTTCAGCGTCGCAACGCCCACCAGCCCGCCCCCGCCCCTTCCCCCCCGACCCGCCCAGTCCACCCCGCCACCTCTCCGCCCCGACCACTTTATTCCGGAGTCGCACCGCCCCCACCGTCCCGTCGCACCCCCCGACTTTCCCCCCTTCCCAGCCGCCCAATGCGTGTCCTCTGCGCACCGCCCCCCTCCAAACCGACCATTGCATTTCGGCGTCGCACCGCCCCCGCCGCCCCGCCCCCACGACCCTACCCCCCTCCCCACCCGCTCAGTGTCCTCTGCAACCCGCCCCCCCCCCCGACCATTTCACTTCAGCGTCGCACGCCCCACCGCCCCGCCCCCGCGGCCCCTCCCCCCCCCGCCCCGCCCAGTGCACCCCCGTCCCTCCTCCGTTCCGACAACTTTATTTCGGCGTCGCGCCGCCCCCTCCGCCCCGCCGCCCCCCCCGACCATTCCCCCCCCCCCCACCCCGCCCAGTGCCCTCTGCACCCCGCCCCCCTCCGATCCGAACCAACCACTTGATTATATTGCACAGCTGTGCTCTAGAGCTCGAACCTCTTTATTTTCGTTCGTGGTCGTCGTTCCTTCGCTCTTCGTTCGTCCTCCCCCCCGCGGCCACCATAGTAAACTCCTGGAGGAAGGAGGCGAACGCCTCGTGTCTCTAGCAGCTCCTTGGTGCAAGAGCCAGGGCACGCGTGCCACTTGTTTCGGCGTCGCACCGCCCCCACCGCGCCGCCGCCCCCTCGACCCTTCCCCCTTCCCCACCCGACCACTGCCTTCTGCGCCCCGCCTCCCTCCGCCCCAACCATCCCACTTCAGCGCCGCAGCGCCCCTACAGCCCCGCCCCCGCGACCCTTCCCCCCTCCCGACCCGCCCAGTCCACCCCGTCGCCCCGTCCGCCCCGACAACTTTATTTCGGCGCCGCACCGCCTCCACCGTCCCGCCGCTTTCCCGTCCCCCCCCCAGCCGCCTGCCCCCACCGCCCCGCCCCCCTCTTGGAGCCATTTCAAGGCTGTCCTGGGGTCACTGCGGGGTTTTTGGGCCAGTCTTGGGATTCCTTTTAGGTGTCTTGGGGCCCGTTCGGGGCTCTTTGTGGGGGTTGGGGAGGCCTCTTGGGGCCGTCTAGCCCCCCATGAAACGAAAATAGTAGGGTACTAATTGTCAATCCCCCCTCAGAGGCTCAAACATGCCGTCTTAGAGCCCTCGTGGGCCGCTCTTGCAGCGCGCTTGGGCGCGGCGCTCTTAGGGCCCTCTTGGACCCCTCAAGGGCCCCTCTTGGGGCTCTCTTGGACCCTCTTGGGGCTCTTTGGGGTGGTCTGGGAGGCTTCTCGGGGCCATCTTAAAAGCAACGGCTGAAAAAAACAGAGCGGCTGAAATTCCGCCCCCCCCCCTCGGAGCCCCCCAAATGCCGTATTGGGGCCCTCTTGGGTCGCTCTTGGAGCGCTCTTGGGCGCTCTTGGAGCCGTCTTGGGGCCATCTTCGGGCCTCTCTTGGGGCTATGTTGGGCCGTCTTGGGGCCATCTTGAGGCCCCAAGAGCCCGTCGGAGGCCAAAAAGTGAGAAGACAAAAAGCATTGGTGTTGCTTTGGTGTTTGAAGAACTTTGGCTTCTTTGGGGGGTCCTTGCAGGGCTCGGAGGGCACTTGGAACGGTCTTGGAGCCGTCTTGAGGCCTCTTGGATGCGTGTCGGAGGCTATCATGAGCCATCTTGAGCTATCTTAAGCCATCTTGGGGTCTCTGGGGCCCTCTTGGAGCCATCTTGGGCCATCTTGGGCGCTCTAACCCCTCGCCCCCCCCGACCAGACGCAGGGAGGGAGGGGGGAGGTAAACCTCTCCGACCAGAGGGAGGAGAGAGGTTGGAACAGGAAACGCCCTGTGTAGACCACCTGCGCCCAGAGGGCTGGTGGGATTTTTCGGCGTCGCGCCGCCCTCACCGCTGCCCAGCAGCCCGGTGCCCTCGCCACCCCGACCTCCTCCGCCCCCCTCCGCCCCGACCGTTCTATTTCGGCGTCGCACCCCCCCCCCACAGCGCGACCCCCTCCGCCCCGACCACTTCATTGCGGCGTCGCACCGCCCTCACCCCAGCGTTCCCCAGCAGCCCAGTGCCCTCTCCACTCCGCCCCCTTCCGCCCCGACCATTTCATGTCGGCGTCGCACCGCGCCCGCCGCCGCGGGGAGCCTCGTCGATGCCATTGTAGGGCTCCCGGGGACCTCTTGGGACCATCTGTGGGTTTCTTGGGTGTCTGTTGGAGGCCTCTGGGGGGCATGTGAAAGGTCTTTGAGGCCATCTCGTGGAGGACGGTCCGTAGAGCCTCCTCGAGTTCGCCCTATGGCACCCTTCTTGTTGCTCTCTGTGGGCACTCCTCCGACTTCTCGTCCCTTCTCTCCTCTCTCCCCCCCCCCCTCCTCCTCCT
>CAUYUJ010022469.1:97500-123275 GCA_963575745.1 Prorocentrum cordatum
ATGTGTATGAACCTGACACGTTCTGATAGGAGGCCTCCTGGGGCCTCCTGGGAGCCTCCTGGGAATCTCCTGCGGACCCCTGGGGCTTCCTCCTGGGCGTCCTGCGGCCTCCTGAAGCTCTCTGGGGCCTCCTGGGGTTCCCAGGGTCCCAGGGGGGATATGAAACATGTGGTCTTCTGGGCCCCCAGGCTGGACCACCTCTTGCACGGCATCTGAGAGCTCAGAAGTGCGAGAATGTCTTGTGCGAAACGGGCCGGACCACCTTGCGCACGGCATCTCAGAGTTCAGAGTTGCGAGGATGTCTCAGGCGAGACGGGCCGGACCACCTCGCGCAGGGCATCTCGGAGCCCAGAGTTGCGAGGATGTCTCCAGCGCAACGGGCCGGACCACCTCGCGCGCGGCATCTCGGACCCCAGAGTTGCGAGGAAGTCTCAGGCGAAACGGGCCGGACCACCTCGCAAGCGGCATCTCGGAGCCCAGAGTTGCGAGGATGTCTCCAGCGTAACGGGCCGGACCACCTCTCGCACGGCATCTCGGGGCTCCGAGTTTCGGGGATGTCTCAGGCGAAACGGGCCGAACCACCTCGCAAGCGTCATCTCGGAGCCCGGAGTTGCGAGGATGTCTCAGGCGAAACGGGCCGGACCACCTTTCGCACGGCACCTCGGGGCTCAGAGTTTCGAGGATGTCTCAAGCGAAACGGCCCGGACCACCTCTCGCGCGGCGTCCAGGAGCGCAACTTTTAGAGGATGTCTCAGGCGAAACGGCCAATCCCAGCCAACTCAGAAACGAGAGTTGTAAGGGTGTCTCAAGCGAAACGGCCCGGACCATCAAATTTTTGTGAGGATGTATCTGCTTCCCTTTCCCTCGGCCGGAGTTAGCTTCTATCACAACAGCACCCCGTTCAGCAAGCTGTTTGGGGAAACATGTAAATGTGTATGCGTATATGTGTATATATACATATATATATATATATATATATATATATCAGAGTGAGGGGGCCGAGCGGTCATTCATGACCCTGGGTGCGTGGCTGAAGTGGGAATCCGTGGTGAGGATTCTGCTTGTTGCGTTTTTTGGTTGTTGTCGTCGTCCCATCCGCGACCCACCCGCGACCCAGCCCGCGACCCGCCCCGCGACCCACCCCGCGACCCACCCCGCGACCCACTCGCGACCCATCCCGCGACCCACCTGCGACCCACCCCGCGACCGACCCGCGACCCACTCGCGACCCATCCCGCGACCCAGCCCGCGACCCATTTGCGACCCACCCCGCGACCCACTCGCGACCCATCCCGCGACCCACCTGCGACCCACCCCGCGACCCACCCATCCGTGCGCACCCGCGACCCACCCGCGCCCATTTGCGTCCCACCCGCGACCCACCCCGCGACCCACCCGCGACCCACCCGCGACCCACCCGCGAACCAACCCGCGATCCACCCGCGACCCACCAGCGACCCATTTGCGACCCAACCGCGATCTACCCACATTGGTTCAACGAAAAAAATTGGCGCATGCGGCGGTCTCATTGTAACATTTGTGAAGCTTTGGCGCCTGCGGCGGGCTTCTCCAGAGCCTCGCAAACTGCCGACGTCCCCACCGCCCCCTCACTTGTATCCGCATCTGCGGGGTGCGACGTCAGAGTGAGGAGGCTGAACGGTCATTCATTGTCCCTGGGTGCGTGGCTGAAGTGGGGATCCGTAGTGAGGATTCTGCTTGTTGCGTTGTTTGTTTGTTGTGGTCGTCCCACCCGCGACCAAGCCCGCGACCCACCCCGCGACCTGCCCCGCGACCCATCCCGCGACCCACCCGCGACCCACCCCGCGACCAACCCGCGACCCACCCCGCGACCCATCCGTGACCCACCCGCGAACCACCCGCGACCCATTTGCGACCCACCCGCGACCCACCCGCGACCCAACCCGCGATCCACCCGCGACCCACCCGCGACCCAACCCGCGACCCACCCGCGACCTACCCACATTGGTTCAACGAAAGAATCGGCGCTTGCGGCGGGCTCGTTGCAAAATGTGTGCAACTTTGGCGCCTGCGGCGGGCTTCTCCAGAGCCTCGCCAACTTCCGACGTCCCCACCGCCCCCATTACTCTTATCCGCATCTGCGGGGTGCTGCGTACACATGGTTCATTTTTAATTATTCGGAAGTTCTTTGATTTTTTGGGGGCCTAGATCTTTTTATTCCTAACTGCTCTATCCTGGGCCTCTTCCTGGCCACTAGTCACTAAGGGGCCAGGAAGACTTAGAAACGAGCACAAGTGGAAAGAAGCGCGCTTAGAAATGCACGACGTGCACTCATCCGCATGTGGGGGGGTGCTGCGCATACAGTGCCGTTTTTTATACATGCTCCGCGTGCGGATCATGTATTATAGCCGGAGTGCAGTATCCCCAAACAGGGTTTTTAGACCCACTGCGGTTTCCAAGGTCGATTGCGTGCCCGTCCAGTGCGGGCTGGCATGGCATGTTTAAACATGCCTCCTCCTCCTCCTCCTCCTCCTCCTCCTCCTCCTCCTCCTCCTCCACCTCCTCTTCATCCCGAACGGCATCTCGGAGCCCAGAGTTGCGAGGATGTCTCCAGCGTAACGGGCTGAACCACCTCGCGCGCGGCATTTCGGACCCCAGAGTTGCGACGATGTCTGGGGCGAAACGTGCTGCGAGGAAGTCTCAGGCGAAACGGGCCGGACCACCTCGAGCGCGGCGTCTCAGAGCTCCGAGTTGCGGGGGCCTCCTGGTGCCTCCTGGGGCCTCCTGGGAACCTCCTGGGGCTTCCTCCTGGGCCTCCTGTGGCCTCCTGGACCCCACCTGGGGCTTCCTGAAGCCTCTTGGGGCTCCCAGGGGGGGATATCTAACATGTGGCCGTCGGGGCGGCCCCCAAAATGGAGGGGGGGCACAAGAGCAGGAAAAATCAACGAATCGACACCAGATGTGTATTACCTTGACACGTTCTGATAGGGGGCCTCCTGGGGCGTCCTGGGAGCCTCCTGGGAATCTCCTGCGGACCCCTGGGGCTTCCTCCTGGGCTTCCTGCGGCCTCCTGGAGCTCTCTGGGGCCTCCTGGGGCTCCCAGGTCCCAGGAGGGATATGTAACATGTGGTCTTCTGGGCCCCAGGCTGGACCACCTCTTGCGCGGTGTCTGGGAGCTCAGAGTTGCGAGAATGTCTTGTGCGAAACGGGCCGGACCACCTTGCGCACGGCATCTCAGAGCTCAGAGTTGCGAGGATGTCTCAGGCGAGACGGGCCGGACCACCTCGCGCAGAGCATCTCAGAGCTCAGAAGTTCGAGGATGTCTCAGGCGGGCTCCCAGGGTCCCAGGGAGGATATGTAATATGTGGTCTTCAACATGTGGTCTTCTGGGCCCCCACGGTGGACCACCTCTTGCGCGGTGTCTGGGAGCTCAGAGTTGCGAGAATGTCTTGTGCGAAACAGGCCGGACCACCTTGCGCACGGCATCTCAGAGCTCAGAGGTGCGAGGATGTCTCAGGCGAGACGGGCCGGACCACCTCGCGCAGGGCATCTCAGAGCTCAGAAGTTCGAGGATGTCTCAGGCGAAACGGGCCGGACCACCTCTCGCGCGGCATCTCCGAGGTCAGAGTTTCGAGGATGTCTCAGGCGAAACGGGCCGGACCACCTCGCGCAAGGCATCGCAGAGCTCAGAAGTTCGAGGATGTCTCAGGCGAAGCGGCCCAGACCACCTCTCGCACGGCACCTCGGGGCTCAGAGTTTCCGAGGATGTCTCAGGCGAAGCGGCCCGGACCACCTCTCGCGCGGCGTCCCGGAGCGCAACTTTTCGAGGATGTCTTAGGCGAAACGGCCAATCCCGGCCAACTCAGAAACGAGAGTTGTGAGGATGTCTCAAGCGAAACGGCCCGGACCATCAAGTTTTTGTGAGGATGTCTCTGCTCCGCGTTCCCTCGGCCAGAGTTTTAGCTTCTATCACAACAGCACCCCGTTCAGCAAGCTGTTTGGGGAATTAAAAATGCAGGGATCTAGTATTAAAAACAGCGAGGAGTTCGTGCATACATTCATTCATAGATGAATCATGTATGAATTATAGCCGGATTGCAGCATCCCCAAAGAGGGTTTTTAGACCCACTGCGGTTTCCAAGGTCGATTGCGTGCCCGTCCAGTGCGGGCTGGCATGGCATATTAAAACATGCCTCCTCCTCCTCCTCCTCCTCCTCCTCGTCCACCTCCTCTTCATCCCGAAAGGCATCTCGGAGCCCAGAGTTGCGAGGATGTCTCCAGCGTAACGGGCTGGACCACCTCGCGCGCGGCATTTCGGACCCCAGAGTTGCGACGATGTCTCGGGCGAAACGTGGTGCGAGGAAGTCTCAGGCGAAACGGGCCGGACCACCTCGAGCGCGGCGTCTCAGAGCTCCGAGTTGCGGGGGCCTCCTGGTGCCTCCTGGGGCCTCCTGGGGACCTCCTGCTTCCTCCTGGGCCTCCTGTGGCCTCGTGAACTCCACCTGGGGTTTCCTGAAGCCTCTTGGGGCTCCCAGGGGGGATATCTAACCTGTGGCCGTTTGGGCCTCTCCAAATGGAGGGGGGGGGGGGCACAAGAGCAGGAAAAATCAACGAATCGACACCGGATGTGTATTAACTTGACACGTTCTGATACGGGGCCTCCTGGGGCCTCCTGGGAGCCTCCTGGGAATCTCCTGGAGACCCCTGGGGCCTGTTCTGGGCGTCCTGCGGCCTCCTGGTGCCTCCTGGGGCCTCCTGGGGACCTCCTGGAGCTTCCTCCTGGGCCTCCTGTGGCCTCCTGAACTCCACCTGAGGTTTCCTGAAGTATCTTGGGGCTCCCAGGGGGGATATCTAACCTGCGGCCGCTTGGGCCCCTCAAAATGGAGGGGGGGGCACAAGAGCAGGAAAAATCAACGAATCGACACCGGATGTGTATCAACTTGACACTTCTGATGGAGGGCCTCCTGGGGCCTCCTGGGAGTCTCCTGGGAATCTCCTGGGGGCCCCTGGGGCCTGTCCTGGGCGTCCTGCGGCCTCCTGGACCTCTCTGGGGCCTCCTGAGGCTCGCAGGGTCCCATGGAGGATATGTAACATGTGGTCTTCTGGGCCCCAGGCTGGACCACCTCTTGCGCAGCATCTGAGAGCTCAGAGTTGCGAGAATGTCTTGTGCGAAACAGGCCGGACCACCTTGCGCACGGCATCTCAGATCTCAGAGTTGCAAGGATGTCTCAGGCGAGACGGGCCGGACCACCTCGCGCAGGGCATCTCAGAGCTCAGAAGTTCGAGGATGTCTCAGGCGAAACGGGCCGGACCACCTCTCGCGCGGCATCTCCGAGGTCAGAGTTTCGAGGATGTCTCAGGCGAAACGGGCCGGACCACCTCGCGCAAGGCATCGCAGAGCTCAGAGTTTCCGAGGATGTCTCAGGCGAAACGGCCCGGACCACCTCTCGCACGGCACCTCGGGGCTCAGAGTTTCGAGGATGTCTCAAGCGAAGCGGCCCGGACCACCACCTCTCGCGCGGCGTCCCGGAGCGCAATTTTTGAGGATGTCTCAGGCGAAACGGCCAATCCCGGCCAACTCAGAAACGAGAGTTGTGAGGATGTTTCAAGCGAAACGGCCAAAACCATACAATTTTTGTGAGGATGTCTCTGCTCCGCGTTCCCTCGGTTGGAGTTCGTTTCTATCACAACAGCACCCCGTTCAGCAAGCTGTTTGGGGAAAAACCCTATATTTGTTTTAAAAGTCCCAAGTTTCAAAACCTGCCCTGTATGTTCTGGGGGCCCTGCGACCCCCCCCCGCTTCGACGGGACCCGTCGGACCCCTGGCCCCCCCCGGGCGGCCTCCTGTGCGCTCCCGGGGCTCCAGAGAGAGGCCCCTGCGGGCCCGGGCAGCCCGGCCCAGGTAGGGGGGCCACGTGCGAACCCTACCCCTACCCTCCTCCTCCTCCTCCTCCTCCTCCACCTCCTCCTCCTCCTCCTCCTCCTCCACCTCCTCCTCCTCCTCCTCCGCCTCCGGCAACCATCGGCCCCATGGCCCACCTGGCGGCTCGGGGCAAAGATCGCGAGGCCGGCCCGGCCGTGCGCGACGGGAGTAGGGGGCCAGATGCGAACCTTGCCCCGACCCCCCACGATTTCTGAGGGGGAGGGTGGGGTTCACTTCGCTCCCCCTCAGAGATCGTGGGGGGTAGGGGCAGGGCCCCCCTCCACAGGTCGACTGCGCATTTTCATTGCTTTTGGGGCCCGCCCAAAAAGTCACCCAAGGCCTTTGGTGACTGTTTTGGTCGCGCGGGCTTGGGCCTCGCAGCGGTGGCACAAGCCCTGCTGAGGGGACAGGATCTGCTCAATTTTGGGTGTACCGGCCTATCCGCGATTTGTTTTGCCCCAGGCGGTGGATATGGATAAAAAAAAGTGGGGGGTAGGGGTAGGGTTCGCATGTGGCCCCCCTTACCAGATCGGTCGGGAGGGCGGCCGACCAGGGCTACAGTCGGCCAGGATAGTAAGGACGGGGCAACTCTCCAATGCTACCCTCGCATCCTTGCCCCCTCGGTATTCGGCATATCCCTCGGCATGCTGCTGCGCTCAGCACGGCAAGCGTCAACATGGCGCTCCAAGGCCCTTGCGCCCTTACCGCGCATCCTTACGATCCTGCTCGAGCGTCCTGTTTCCCGTCTGCTCTCCTGCGTGCGTGCCTTGCTCATCGCGGTTTGCACACGGTGGTTCTTCCCTTCCCGAGCGCTTAGACTCGGGGGCTCGCCTTACCTCCCCGCCCGCGCTGCGGGCATGGGGACCCGCCGCGGCGACGAGGACCCCGCCTCCAGTGCTGAAGCTCCCCGTCTTCCTCACGCTCGTATTCTTCAGGAGCGAAAGAAGGACGTACACGCACATGAATCCACGCTGGTTTCGAGAGTACGCATTGTGCACATGCTCGTATAACGCGGCCAGTCTCGCGGATCGAGGGGCCGCGTTCGTGTACATTGCTGGGCGCGCACGTCCTTTGTGGCCTCCAGAATTCTATATTCCTGCTCCGCCCAGCTGATCCTCCTCAGCCCGGCGTTTGCGGCACGGGCCCCGGGGTCGGCGCCATGCCGCTGTTCGGGCTCGGCGGCAAGAAGAAGGCCGCAGCAGGGCCCACCAAGGAAGAGCTGGACCCGCCGGCCGCCCGCCAGGGGGGGGGGGGGGGGGGGGGGGGCAAAAGGCGGGGGAGCGGGCGGACGGCGGCGGCGACGACCGCGGCGGCGAGGGAAGCTCCTGCTCCTCGTCCTCCTCCTCCTCCTCCTTCCTTCTCCTCCTGCTCCTCCTCCTCCTCCTCCTCCTCCTCCTCCTCCTCCCTCCTCCTCCTCCTCGTCTTCCTCCTCCTCCTCGTCCCTCCTCCTCGTCCTCCTCGCCGTCGCCGTCGCGACGACCGCGACGGCGACGGCGAGGAGGACGACCCGGACGGCGAACAGCCGGGTGCCATGCCCGTGCTTCTCGACGCAGTTCGGCCCATCAGGGAGTGAAGGGGATGCCGACGAGGACGGGGCCGCGGATGGCACGGAGGAAAGAGAGTGGATGACGCAGGGGGAGGGTGGGCGAAGGGATAGAGCGGAGGAGGAGGATGAGAAAGAGAAAGAGGAGAGTGGAAGACGAGGAGGAGGACGAGGAGGAGGAGGATAATGATATTGTCTGTTCTCTAAGTGGAATGGAAGGAGGAGGAGAAGAAGAAGAAGAGGGAGGAGGAGGAGGAGGAGAAGGAGGAGGAGGAGGGGGGAGCAGAAAACAAGCAGCAGAGGGGGGGGGGGGGGGGCACTGAGCAGGCAGCAGAGAGCAGGCAGGAGGGAGACGGGAGCAGGACTAGAAGGACAATGATTTGTTCTGAGCACGTGGGCTCCCGCTGCATGCTTACAGCACACTAAGCGTGTCAGATAACAGGGTGACTCCCTTCGCTTTCGGATGGAGGCCCTTGACTATCTCACTCCACGCGTCTGGATTATATGTACCCTTGATCTTGCCAGGGCGAGGAGGAGGAAGAGGAGGAGGAGGAGGAGGAGGAGGAGGATGTTTTTGAGCTTCACCCCCAACATCCACAAAAGTAAGCCACAGTCGGGTTGCGAAAGGACTGCTGACGCGGGAGGAGAAGTGGCATCCTGGGCGCCCGAAGCAAGGGGGGAACGGGCGCCCGACGAGGGGCGGCCAGAGGAGAAGCGAAGCCCAGCAAGAGCTCGAGGAGGCACCCGCTGGGCTGGACCGACCCCCGCTCTGGAAAACCTCGGCCTGAGCAGGCCTCGCCACCAGCTGCGCCCGGCGCGGCCAACAGCGGGCGCCTCCGCGCCCTCGAGGCGCAGGGCCTCTCGAGAGCACGCCCGGGAGCGGGGTCGCCCCGCGCCGGGGGGGCAGCCCGGGCGCGCCCGCCGGGCCCGCAGGGCCAGCTGTGTGCGCGTGCGGGGCCCGCAGGGCCAGCCGAGCATTTTGCGATTAAACGTTTAATTTTTTGAATTGCGTTTTGTCGTCAAAAGCTTCGCCAGTAGAATGGCACCACTGACAGAGACGGCCGCTTCCACGGTGCCCGAGCCACCCTCGCAGGCCTAGAGGTTGGCACCAGCACCAACACTGGCGGTGTGCCTCCTCCGAAGGACCCAGACCTCCACAGGAGGTTTTTCGCTATTTTCCGCCTCTGGGGGCCCTTACCGGCCCTCGGGACCGTCAAAAACGACTCAGGACGAAAAACCGGTCCCAGGGAATTGGTCCAGACCGCTGGGGGTCGACGTCATGAAAAATTCATGACGTCGGGGGTCTGGGGAAGAAGATCCCGATCTCGGTGATGGTGGTCATATTCTGGCTTCCAAGATGGCCGAAATATTACCACCAGCACCGAGATCTAGGATCGTCTTCCCCCTGTGGAGGCAGCCCCCTGTGTTGGTGTTGGTGCCCATTTCCAGGCCTCCTACGCCTCCCACCCCCGCCGCAGCGTCGGCGTCACCCCAACATACTTCTACTACACGTGCGTCGCCCCCCCCCCCCCCCCCCCCCGGGGCGAGGCGCGCACCGAGAAATCTCTCATAGTAGGTGCGTCGTGGCGGGCGCTTGCCGGCCACAACGCTCGGGGAACGATGTACTACAAGGTGGGCGTCTTAGATGTTTGGGTCGGCTGCGCGCCTCCAGGGAGGACAGATAGCATTAGTACGTCTCTGTGCGTGACATGGTGAGCGAGGCTGAAAGAGCCTCGGCCTGGCGTGCCTCCGACTTGGTGGGCATGTGTTGAGCAGGACAGGCTCTTGGCATCGCTCGGACGTGTGCATTTTTCTCTCGGCGTGGACCATCGAGGAGCATCCTTGATCATTTGGCGAAAAAACCACGCACGAAACCGAAAAAAACACATGGAATGGACGTCCGAGCGATGGCCAGGGCTCCGCGAATGCCAGAAAGGGGCGGAGGAGACATGCTGAGACATTATATAATATTGCCGGTGTGGACTTGCACCTCCCTCCGAATGCAATTGGGGTGGAGTCCCGTCTTGCATAAAGCGGTCCAGCACAATCTAGTAATTAGGTCGCTTCCGTCGGGCCGACGCAGTCTTGTCTTCAGACAGGTCGAGAACACTGCAGCCATTGGAGTGTCAATAGCATATGGAACACATATGCAAGACACTGGCATTATCACAAGGTGAGTGAGCGCATCTAATCGAGCAGCGTGCAGCTTGCCAGTGCCTGGGCACCGACCTGGCGCAGGCTCTTCGGAGGAGCGCTCCCCCTTGAGACAGCCTTCGCACTGCCACGCATCCGCCCAGGGGGCACCCTTAGGAGCCTTCCTGACAGTGACACCTGAGATATCCAGCGGCCCCCACAAGCGAAGGAGTCTGGTCGCCAGTCGCACCGTGCGTCGGGCAGCCTTGGCAGCGCGATCGAGAGCATTCAAACGCTCCTCGTCTCGAGGGTGCATGCTGGCAGCATGTTTTGGCGCCAGCGTCAGCGAAGCCGTTCCCCATCCGCCGTCACCGCTCCCAACTATCGACGCCAATATCGTCGCCATTTTTTTGGGCAGCCACCTTCACACAATGCAAGAAGGAAGGGCGGAGGAGAAGAAATGGAAGAACGCGCCAGCCAGCGTAAGCTTTTTTTGCCAGCGAGATGGGGATCCGTGGGTGCATTGGCTAGCTTGACGGCATTCGCACAGTCCGAAACAGCGTTGGAGTGCGATGGCACCGCACACACGTGCGCCCACGTGTACGTTGAGAACTTTGTATTTTGAGGTGACTGGGGATACGGAGCACAGACAGGAGCGCGAAATTCAGCCAAGAGGGAGCCCGAGCCATCGACCATGGCAATGCACGACCCTGCTCGACTGATTTCTCGAACAGGGTGACGAATGCAAGAGCAGTCTATAAACAAGGAGTCCCAGAAAACAACTTGTCGTCAGTCGGCACTCCTTCGGGCGATACCTGAGCCTACTCGTGCCACGCAACAGTCGGACCCTCGTCATCATCACCATCATCATCATCATCATCATCATCATCATCATCATCATCATTAGCATCAGCATCGTCATCATCAGCATCAGCATCAGCAGCATCTTCATCACAATCAGCATCAGCATTACTATCACCAGCATCATAATCATCGTCAAAAGCATTATCCTCATCAACATGATCATCATCGTCAGCATCACCAGCGGCATCATCATCATCATCATCATCATCATCATCATCATCATCATCATCATCATCATCATCATCATCATCAATAGCATCAGCATCAGCATTATTAGTATCATCATCATCATCAGCAGCATCATCATCGTCATCATCAGCGGCATCATCATCATCCGTGAGGGGGCGAGGGTAGGAGTCGGCGGGACGAGCGAACGCTCCGGTGGAATTACTGAACAAAAAGCTATGCTTCCAAAGCTATGCTGACATCTTTCTCCTTAAACTCCGAGTTCCTGACCGCGCATACAGACGAAGGATCTCATTTCCAGATGCCGTGGACAGCTTCGTCGTGCCTGCCGCGCAGACTTCAACCCGCGTCGCTGTGATGGCCGACCTGGAGCGCGCGCTCCCTGGTCGGAGAGGCCTCGGCGGCAGAAGCTGCGGCCCTGCTGTTCTCGAGAGCCGTCGACCTCTCACTGGCAAAGGGTCCGTGAAGGGTGCGAAAGCAAGCTCGATGCTTGCTGCCCCGCTTCTCGGCCCACCCACGCTCGAGCGTGCGCATCCTACCGGGCGCGCAGAGCAACTTGAGGCGCAAGGGCTCCCTCGAGGGCGCGAAGTTATTCGCGCTTCGCGGTCCTCCTTCCTCCTCCTCCTCCTCCTCCTCGTCCTCCTATTCTCCCTTTGGGAGGGCGGCGCGAGAGCGCGAAGTTATTCGCGCTTCGCGCTTCGCGCAGCGCGAAGCGCGAAGTTGGGAGCCCTAGAGGGGGGACGGGATGCCGAGGGGGGCGACGTGACCCTTTGCCATCTCTGGTGCTCAGAATAGAGTCGCGCACG
This sequence comes from Prorocentrum cordatum, assembly GCA_963575745.1. NCBI lineage: Eukaryota > Dinophyceae > Prorocentrales > Prorocentraceae > Prorocentrum > Prorocentrum cordatum. The sequence continues at coordinate 108,935 of CAUYUJ010022469.1, forward strand.
ACCGAACCGACCCTGGAAACCAGCATCCGAAGAGCGGAGGCAGGCTCAGAAGCGCCGCGTCGGGAGCAGGGAGGTCGCCCGAACACGGCTTGCCCGCGCCTGAAGCTTGGGCAGCTTGCACGACCATTCGATTGCAGCAGTCTGAGCAAGTCAGACCAAGCGCCGTGCGCCAGCACCGACCATAGTTTGAAATAGAAATTGACGCGGCCGTGAGCGAGCGGGGTTTGGAAGTGGGCCGAACAGCGTTGAACAGATGACGTCTGTGCAAGGTGAGATGGTAATCCGACGCCCTTGTGATTTCACCTCCATAGCTAGCTCCAGCAAGCGGACGGGACGAAGAACGCCGACTTGTGGTGCCTCTCGTTTCTTGCAGTCGCAATCTGGAAACCTTGCGACTGGAAGCAATAACCTTAGCTTTCATCCTGGCCGATCTGCCGTGAACACTGAGAGCGCGGCCGGCAGCGACAGCAACGCCTAAGTTGACAGCCGAGGGGGAACGAGATTCGCACAGTTCACAGAGTTGCGAAGAAACTTGAGTGACCTCAGACTTGGAGGAGGCCACCGGTCATGTCTTGTCAAACGCGAAACGGCGTCCTAATCCTCCACGATTTGGTGGAGATGTTCCGCGCCAGCCACGACGCTGGCAATGACGACCTTGCTGGGCCCACTGCGCGGCAAGCCCTGATCAACGATGTAAACATCGAGGTCGAGAGAGGGTTGGGGGATCGGCTCATCGCAACCTTCCACGCCGCGCACACGGATGGAAGTGGCGACGAGCGAGCAGCCAGCAATCACGCCTCTCAGGACATTGAAGGGGCTTGCAATCCACCCTCACAGGCAGAGGAAGTGGCCACATCTGCACGGAAACAGAAACAGACGTCGTGTACATCCTGGGGCGTTGCTGTGCCCAGCCCAGGGCACGGGGTCGCCCGAGGCGACCCCGAACCCTGTGTGCCAGGAAAAGAACACCCCAATCGGCCTGCAACCACCAGACGGCTTCGGGAGCAGCGCCAACAATCGAAACCGAAATCCGAGGAGGCAATCATCTGAGAGATTCCATGGGGGCAGCGATGGCACTGCAACGCTCCAGCGAAGGGTTTCGCAGGAGCGCAAAGTGGCGACAGTGGAAGCCGCCCATCGACGCGGCCGAATCTTGTTCTTGCTTTTTACTTCTTGGACGCCTGGCGAATCTCATCCGCTGACAGCCTCGGGGAGGCCTCCAGGAGAACTCCAGGGGGCCTCGCGCCGGAATCCTGGCCCCGCAGGGCTGGAAAACTCTGTCCATCTTCAGAGGAGAAAGAGGATCGGCAACAGTGCACCCCTTAGCGCCAAGGGACGTGGCGGAGTTCCATGGGCTGGGATCACTCATTATTTGATGGAAGCGCTTCGAGCCGGCATCGATCCCGACGCGAAGCCAAGTTTGCCAGTCATCTCTGGCCCGCTTGGTAAAACAATGTTGGCGGTTTCCAGTTCTTCTCGCACCTCTGTTTGAAAATGCGCTAAGCTTTCTTCTGGCTGATCTGAGGCGCCCCCGACGCGAGCAGCCCGAGCAAAGAGGCCAGCCCCGGGGCCAGCGCGGCCGAGGATGTGCGCGGGAGGCTCGTCGAGCAGCTTGCCCAGCTTAGCAGCTTGAGCACGGTCGCCCGAGCTGCTAGAGAGCATGAGGGCTCGCCGCTGAGCCGCCAGCCACTTGGTGGATCTATGCCCAGAGAACCTCGAGCGTCCTTCGGCGGAAAAATAGGCGCCAGACCAGCTGGGGGCCCCGCCCGCGTGCGCCGACCTTATTCAACTCAGCGCTGAGGATGGGAATGAGGTTTTCCTGCGCTCTGTTCGCCAAGGCCTGGTAGAGGGGCCCTTGTGATTTAAGAGCCCCTCAGAAGTCCCCGTTCTCGACCCGACCATTAGCCTTTTCAGACATGCCCAGCCCCGGCCCCCACGAGGAACCCTGGGGACGAGGACCGAAGACAGCTTCCACGGGGAGCGGGGGGCCCCGCGAAAAGCGAGAGGTGGCGAGCCAGGGGGAGAGGGTGAGGCAGACAGACCGACGCGGCGACGGGGGCGCGTCCACGCCCACCTCGCACGAGCGAGTGCCTGTGGGCACCCGTCCTGGACACATGGGATACAGTGGAGACCCATGCCAAGAAACACCCTGCTTGCCTCCAGGGTGCCCTGGGTCTCTTGGGCATCGATGGTTTTGCTTTGGAAAGCGTGGCGTTCCCACGCCGAAAATCAATGAACGTCCTGGGGTCTCAGGGTTGGGTTTCTTGTGGAAGGTTTCTTCTGGACTCGCCTCCATTGTAATTGTAGGTGGTTGCCCCGCTTGGCAGGCGGGCGGCGCCGCGACGCTGCCGCGCAGCGCGGGCGCGAGGCCGGACTCTTCGAGGGGCGGCGACTCAGAGTTGTGGCCAGCACCAACTTGTTTCGTTTGGTTCCTCCTCCTCCTCCTCCTCCTCCTCCTCCCCCTCCTCCTCCTCCCCCTCCTCTTTCTTAGTTCTTGGCCCTGGTGTGGACATTGTGGCAGTCTCTCCCCGCGGGCTGCGGCCTGATCTCCTCCCTTGCTCTAGATTTGCGGAGAAGAAATAAAAAAAGAGTTGTGGCCAGCACCGGCAGCGAAAGGCAGCTCGCGCCATGCGAGGCAGTTGCAGAGGCGGCACAAGACGTTGCGACTGCGGTCCGGCGGCCCTTCCGAACGGCAGAGGTAGGAAGAGGCGACGGCCATGGGGAGGCAACCGGGAAGATGGACAGGGGAAACTGCACATTTGCCAGGAGCAGTAACACGCCCCCTGCACGTTTCGCAATCCGAAGTAAGAACGAGCAAAGGTGGCAACACTTGATAGGCACATCCTCGGACCAGAGTGATTTCCAGCCACGCTTGATGCACCGCGAGCTGGCTGCTTCAGCGTTGCTGCTGCTGAGACGGTGCTCCTGGCATAGAACAGCGTGGGCGCGTGAGTAACTATCCAGACGCTCCTTCATCGCACCCCAGGGGTTACAGCTGATGACCTTGATGTTGAGCTCAACATTACTGGGGTCAAGGGCCTGCCCAGAATCACTGCTGGCAGCGCTAGACGCAAGCGACACGCCTGAGGCGCGTGTTCTATTGATCCAACGAGAGGTCCAGACGAGATCAAGCGCTTCTCGCCGCGAGAAGCTGTAAACCTGGACACCAGATCGGCCTAGCGGCAGTTTGAAACATTAGAGAGCATTAGTGCCCGCGCCTTCGACCTTTCCACGGAGCGAGAGCGCAGGGTAGATGGAGGAGGGGCAAGCGAAATCCATCGGCGCACCGGCCGTTCGACGCGAGCGCCTGGCAAGTTCAGACCCCCCCTGGGCCGAGGGGGGGATGCAGAGCAGCATCAGCACGAGCAAGGAGCCGCGACCACCGCAGCCGAAAAGTCGGAGCTGAGACCTGGACTCGGGAATCTCAAAACGCGGGTAAACCTCGTCGGCGCCAGGGTTGGATCTGACCAGACAGGGAGTCCCAGAAGTCACATCGCCTCCACAATCGTGGAGAAGCGGTCCCCCCTGGAGACGACTACCCACAAGCACTCCCAGGAAATTGGCCCACTTGGGCCTGACCTAGGCAGCTTCATCAAGGGCTCCCTCGAGGGCGCGAAGTTATTCGCGCTTCGCGCTTCGCGGTCCTCGTTCCTTCTCCCCCTCCTCCTCGTCCTCCTCTTCTCCCTTTGGGGGGGCGGCGCGAGAGCGCGAAGTGCTTCGCGCTTCGCGGAGCGCGAAGCGCGAAGTTGGGAGCCCTAGCTTCATCAGGAGCCTCCCACGGGGGGGGAGCTCGAGACTTCGACTGCGAGACGTGGGCCGCCCTGTTTCGGAAGTCGGGCTCCAGAAAGCAAGGGCTCCCTCGAGGGCGCGAAGTTATTCGCGCTTCGCGCTTCGCGGTCCTCGTTCCTTCTCCTCCTCCTCCTCGTCCTCCTATTCTCCCTTTGGAAGGGCGGCGCGAGAGCGCGAAGTTATTCGCGCTTCGCGCTTCGCGCAGCGCGAAGCGCGAAGTTGGGAGCCCTAGAGAAAGGCTCCAGAGGCAGCAGCGGCAGCCAGCTTGCGGACGATCTGCACCAGGAGGTGCACCTGGTGCCTGGGACGAGCCAGCCGACGTCCCGCCTTCCGAAGCGGCCGGGTCGCAGCGCCTTCGCTTGGACGCCGGCCGATTGAGGTGAGCGTCGTGATCTGCACGTAGAGCGTCGATCTTGGCCTTCGAATTTTTTAGGTTTTGCAGCCGAGCCTGAGATGCCTTCGCGACGTTGGTTTGCTCTGACCTCGAGCTCAATGGGATCCTCACTGCTGAGCTCTTATTCCAAGCCATTTGTTTTGAAAACGACCGACGCAGAGAGGTCAAACAGTGTCTCGAGCTTCTCAGAGTCCAAGGTGTCATCGATGGTGAGCTTGGGTGCGGGGGATTCAGCTGCTGGCAGCTGTGAGCGAAGGCGACGAACTTGCTCTCCGTGCTCAGCTTCCGCTTCTTCCAGTGCCTGCCTGAGAGATGACACATGTGCCTGCTGAGCTTCCAATTGTTGGGACATCGCTTCGAACTGGACGACCGCTCTTTCAAACTTCCTCTCTGCAGCACATGCCTCAGAGTGAGCCTTCGAGAGCTGACCCTGGATGGGCTCGGGGGCAGCCTCGTGCTGGGAGAGAGCCCGAGCAGCTGCGCGATGCATGTCGGCGGCGGTGATGCCGTTCCGCTTCTCGCAGCGTGCCGCCGTCTGAAGGTGCTCCTCGGCGGTGATCCTGGGCGCTGAAGGCTGCGCGTCGCTACCGTTTGGTACAGTCGGGGCCCTGAAGAAGGATCCCTTTTCGTTGGGGAGGGGCTCCGCGTTCCTTAAGTGTGTCACAGCTTGCCTCAGGCTTCCCTTCTGTCTTCGATAGCAAATCGAAGTTCAACTTATGGAAAAAACGGGCCTCGTTCCTTATTTTTAGGGTTCCTTAGGTCAACGCCCCGACTGTAGGGCCAGACCCCCATGCGTGCCTGCTGCCCTCTTGCTGCCGCGGCCCGCGCCGGCGTGCTCGGCAGCCCTCTCGAGCGCGGCCTCTGCGCCCGCGGGCGCCGTGCCGCGCGGCCGCCTCCGCCGCCGCCGCGCCGCGCGCCGCCCTGGCCCTCCCGGCGAAGGGGCTCTCGGCTGCGCTGCTGCCCCCCGCGGCGCGCTGCGGCTCCGTCGGGCCCGCCCCTCTACAGGGGGAGGGTTCAAGAATTGTCAAACAATAGTCTGGTGACGATCTGTTGAGCATTTTGTGTGGTCTATTCTGGGGCATTTCTGGAGCATTTTAGTTCTTCCGCCCGATCTCCGCCGGCAGGGGGGCGTGCCCGACCCAGCGCTGCGGCGTCGCCCCGCTGGAATCCCGGCCGCCGCTCCCCGCGCGCGCGTTTGGCCACTGCTGCGAGGGCCCCGCTCGCGATGGCGGTTCGTGGCCTGTGCGCCACGACCTGCGGGCCGCCTCTTCCGGCAGTGACCGGACTTCTCGCAGTCAGCGGTGATTTGCAAGCTTGGGGCTTTGTGGATTCTGGCTCGAACCGCCGCTTGCAACGCTTGGGCTCTGCCACGGCAGCAGTGCGGGCCCATGATATGCGTTGCCGACTCGATGCTGCCATCGCCATTGGTGGCCAGGATTCCCCACCATGCCCGCGAGAGCACAGGACCGCAAGCGTCGACTCACCTCGCGAAGCCCAGCACTATCCGCACCTCGCGCGGACGGCCTCAGGCCTTGGACAGCTGGCCATGGTCCTCGGTGGGGACCAGTGAAATGACGTTCCACGTGGACACGGCCACGAGGTCGTCACCCAGCAGGGGACAAAGAGGAGGGAAAGCTTGGAGAAATAATAAGGAGGCGGGAGGATGATGTGAAGGTGGGGATCGCAACCTCTCTCCTAAGACTCACCTCAATAGATCCGCTTGCCGTCGCTGACCCAGCCACGCCGTCGAACCTGTTGCCAGCCACTCCCGCAAATGCGATGCGAAAGGGCAACCTGCAATTGCCCGCAGACCAAGCAATGTGCATTCCTTGTGGCCGTGTGAAACCTACTTCAAGTCCGGACATTTGCCGCTGCCTGCGCCTGCAGTAGCTCTGCAAGCAGAACAGTCGATCCTGCGCAGAGCCTGATGGGGAAATGGCGCAACGGCTGCAGCAAAGCTCCTGCGCGAAGCCTCCTCCCCCTGACCCCCCCCCCCGAACTGGCGCGCTGTGGCCCTGCGAAGTTGTCCCGCGCTGCTGTCTGCACCGCGGAGGAAGCGCTGCTCCGGGCAACGCGGCTGTCGCGCGCGGAACCCGATCGACTACATCGGGTGCTCCAGCCTCGGGTCTGCGCGTTCCGCTACCGGCCCCCGCCCCCGCCGCGCACGCAGGCGCAGGCACGCGCAGGGCTGAACCTAAACGGTGTTTTTCGTTTTCGTTTTGTTTTCGTTTTCCCGCGCTCTTGATTCGAACCCGCCTTTCCCTCAAAACGAAGTCGAAACGAAAACGGTCCACGAAATCGCCAAAAACACTGTTTAGGTCCAGCCCTGCACACACACACACACACACACGCACACGCACACGCACACGCACACACACGCGCACACGCACACGCACACACACACATACACAAACACGCACACACACATACACACGCGCGCACGCACACACGCACACACGCACGCACGCACGCACGCACGCACGCACGCACGCACGCACGGGCGCTGGCCTGCAGGGCGAGGCGGCGGCGCGGAGAGGCGCGGGCGCCCCGCGCCTTACCGCGCCACACAGACTTACACTCACACTTATACACACCACACACTTACACTCACACTTACACTTACACTTACACTTACGCTTACACTTACACTTACACTTACACTCACACTTACACTCACACTCACGCTCACACTCACACTAACACTCACACTCACACTTACACTCACACTCACGCTCACACTCACACTCACACTTACACTTACACTTACACTTACACTTACACTTACACTTACGCTTACGCTTACACTCACACTCACACTCACACCTACACTTACACTAACACTCACACTCACACTCACACTCACACTCACACTCGCACTTACACACTTACACTTACACTTACACTTACACTTACACTTACACTTACACTTACACTTACACTTACACTTACACTTACACTTACACACAAGCACACAAGCACACACACGCACACACACTTTTTGGCATCGCGGCCCCGCGCGCAGCGACAGGGCGTCGAAAGGTGGGACGCGAGGGCGCGCGCGCGAGGGCAAACATCATCGCGCACACACGCATACAGTAGAAAGAGAGAGAGAGAGAGAGAGAACAAAAAAAACAATAATAATAATGTTAGCGGCCAGGAGCAACGCCATGGCGTCAGACACGAGTGCGCCCAGCGCGCGCGCGTGCCAAGCAGGGTGGACCTGCGCAGGGCGGTGGCTCAGCAGACAGAGCCGGGCCGGCGGAGCGCCGAGGCGGCAGGCACGGCAGGGCCCAAGCGAGCCAGCATTGGGACGACCACGGGCTGGCAACGCAAGGGGAAGGAGGGCCGAGCAAGTCGAAGACGAAGCGAGGAGGGAGCGGCGACAGCGGACGGCCGAGGGGGGGGATGCGGACGGACGCGGGGGAGAGGAGCCGAACTGCGGAGGAGGGGGGGCCGAGGAGGAGGAAGGGGGCACCGCACAACGGGAGCAGGGCAGGGCACGAGGAGGAGGAGGAGCCAGCCGAGGCGGGCGGCGAGAGGGACGAAGGCTGCAAGCACAGAGGCAGAGTGGAGGAAAGAGTGGAGGCCCGCCCTGGGCGCGGCACGCGCGGAGGCCCTGCCTCGGGCGAGAGGGGGGGGGGCGGCGGGGAGAGGAGGGGACGGCGACGACAGGAGACGAGCGAGGGGGGCCCTCCTCCTCCTCCTCCTCCTCCTCCTTTTTCTCCTGGCGGGGGGGCCATACGCGATGGGCTCGACAGCGTCGCATTTGAGCGCGCCCACACCTCCAACGCCTTGGACGAGGGAGGGAGGAACGGCGGACTGCCGAAAAAAATGGTTACACTTCTCGACGCGCGCGTGCCATCCTTGCGCAGGGGCCACGCTGATCTTCTCTGCACCGTTTCAAATTTGACGGATGGTCCCCGAAGGGAATCCGAACGGCGGACTGCCCACTGGAAAGAGAAAAGAGTGTGCACGGGCGGGCTGCCCCCTCCCCCCAAGAGGAGCGACAGGGGCCAGCGGACTGCCCCCCCGCCACGGGAAGAGGCTTAGCAGCGTTGGGATACCGCGCTTCCAGCGGCCCAGCAGTTTGCAGCCCGCCCTGCCGGAGCTGGGATACCGGCCTGCCCGCGGCGCAGCAATCTGTAGCCCGGCCTGCCGGCGGGGGAGAGTGATGGGAGCCAGGCGGTCCCACAGCCAGTGGGGGCAGTTGGCTGTGGGATAACCGGGTGACCCCCCTCAGCAGGGGGGGGGGGGAAGCGCGCAGAGAGAGAGAGAGAGAGAGAGAGCGCTCGCAACATCTGACATCCAAAGGGGCAGCTCAACTCCTTGCCAGGCGGAAGAGGGTGGAACGGCAGGGGGGGGGAGGAGACGACACGGCCGACACGCGAGGAGAAGGACAGGGAGGGCGGCGAGAGCGCGCACGATACATCGGACAGCCCGCGGCACGCAGCAGGGCGGCGTGGGCATCGCCCTGCCAGCACCCCAGCAGGAGGGGGAGACGGGCGGGGGAGGAGGGGACGACACGACAGACAAGGAGAAGGACGAGGAGGAGGGAGGGGAAGATAACACATGCACTCTGCAAGCTGCAAGCGCACACGGGACACAGGAAAAGGGCAGGAAGCAAGCGAAACTCGGACGTGCCAAGCAAAGGAGCGCGGCTTACAAATTCCAAATGCGAGCCGCACGCTGCATTTCCTATGCGGGGCGTGTGAGGGAGCTTAGCTCGCTACATGCAACAAGATAGAAGCTCGCGGGATGCAACACAACTTTGTACCTATACGCACGCACACAGACACACCCACACACGCGACACACACACACACACAGGCACACACACACACACACACACACGCGACACACACACACACAAACACACACACACACATACACACACACTCACACACACACGCACACACACACACACGCGCGCGCGGGGGAGCGGGAAGGCGGGGGGAGACACCGCCGGGCAGGAGTGGGTACCTGGAAACCCGCTAATTGGACGGACAGGTTCGGGCAATGCAACCTGCGGGACGCGCTCGCGCTCGGGGACACTCAGACGCGCGCGGGGCATCGGGGGTCGTAGGAGACCGGCGGCGCCGCGCGGACGCCCAGAACCTGGCCAGGCGCGCCTGCGTAGGCGTCTGCTCTGAGCATGCGCCGAGGGCCTGGCAGCCCACGTTGCCGTACTGGCAGGGCGTGTCTTCGAAGCAGCATTGGCGGGGGCAGCTGGAGTCGTAGACGATCGGCTCGGCGGTGTTGATGCCCACGAGGCGGCACTGTCGGGGGCAGCTGGAGTCGTGTCGATCGGCGCGGCGATGTTGACGCCCTCGAAGCGGCGCTGGCCAGGGCAGCTGGGGACGTACTGACCATCGGCCTGGTGGCATTGATGCTTTCCACCGGCTTGCATTCGTCGGCGTTGGTGGGTTCCTCAACCCGGGCCAGGCGCGCCTGCGTCGACGTCGGCGCTGAGCACGCTCCGAGGCCACAGCAGCCCACGTTGCCGTACCCACATGGCGCGTCCTCGAAGCAGCACTGGCCAGGGCGATCGGCTCGGCGGTGTGGACGCCCTGGCCAGCTCCGAGCACTCTCGCACAGCAGGGGCGGCAACACATGCACACGAGCGCATGGGGGTCGCGGGAAAGCAGGAGAAAGAGAAGTAGTGATGCAGTGCAGGAGAAGTAGTGGTGCAGCGCATGAATGAAGTATAATTGATCCACAGACCACGTTCCGAGGCCTTGGCGTTGGGTGCCTCGACGCGAGGTTTTGGGTCGGGGGTGGGGAGATCCCGATATGGCCTTCAGCCAAGTTGGGCCAGACCAGGCCTTAGCCAAAAGGCTACGGACACACACACATATCTATATATGTATACATGTTTGCAAGTGTTACATACGTACATACATACATACGTACATACAGCCATGCATACATACATGCATACACACATACACACAGACACACATACATACATACATGCATTCATTCATACATACACACATACATACACATGCATGCATGCATACATCTACATATATATATATATATATATGCACACATACATGTACGCATATACACACACATACATACATATGCTTACACATACATACATACATACATACATACATACATACATACAAACATACATACATACATACATACATACATACCTACATACATACACACATGCATGCATGCATACATACATACATACACACACGTACACACATACATACATACATACATACATACATACATACATACATACATACACACATGCATACATGTATATGCGTTCACGTATCTATACATAAGTGCATGAGTATATACGTCCACTCATATATTCACACCTACATACATACAGGCACATGTTCACACACATACATGTACACATACATATATACACACATACATACATACATGCACACATACACACATACGTACACACATACATACATCGTACATGCAACAATACATACATATATATATACATACATACATATACACATACATACACACATACATACATTTATACATACATGTACACACATACATGTACACACCTACATATACACACATACATACACATATATACACACATGTGCACATACCTACCTGCATACATACCTGCCTACCGACCTACCTACCGACCTACCTACCTACATACATGTGTACACACAGCTACACATGATTTGTCATTACTCCGTTCTCTCTCTCTCTCTCCTTCTCCTTTTTGTTGTCTCTCTCTCTCTCTCTTTCCATTTCTTTTTGTCGTGTCCTTGCACCGCAGGCAGCAGGTCTGCAGGCCGTTCCCAGCCTCGGGCCACCTGGCGGGCCGACTGCAGAACTAGGGCCGGCCTCAAACGCAGAGAGCACCAGGGGGGCAGCGCAGACCCCAAGAGGAGGGGGGGGGAGCGAGGTGCCCAGACCCCCGACGTCGTGATTTTTTCACGACGTCGACCCCCAGAGGTCTGGACCCCTTCCCCGGGACCGGTTTTTCGTTCTGAGTCGTTTTTTGACGGTCCCGAAGGCCGGTAAGGGCCCCCAGAGGCCGAAAATAGCGAAAAACCTCCCGTCGTGATTTTTTCACAGCGCGGGGGGGTCTGGGAGCGCAGACCACAAGAGGAGAGGGGGGGAGCGAGGTGGGGGGGTGGAATGCGCACATGCACCGCGCGGAGGGCGGTGCTGGGCAGCTACGGTGTGCGGCCCGGTGCCGGGGCAGCTGGCGCTCCGCGGTGGGGAAGAGCCTTGTTGCACAGCGCTCGGGGCCTCACAGAACGACGCGAAGATCGGAACAAAATCGGATCGGGATAACTCGAAATCTCTCCTCCTCCTCCTTCTCCTCCTCCTCCTCCCTCCTCCTCCTCCTCCTCCTCCTCCTCCTCCTCCTCCTCCTCCTCCTCCTCCTCCTCCTCCTCCGCCCCCTCTTCCTCGCCCTCGTCCCCCTCGTCCAGGCCCTCGCCCCAGGCAGGTGCACTGACGAGCACGGCTCGAGGCTCCTGGTGGCCGCGCCCGACCGGCCCGCCCCCGCCGCGGAGGAGCCACGCATACTCAGCCCCGCGGCAGGACGAGCGGGCTTCCGCGGCGCGCCCCCGCCCAGGCGGGGCAGCGGCGCCGCGAGGCCCCGAGAGGGCACGCGCCCCCCACAGAGGGGGGGCTAAAGCGACGCGAAGATCGGGACAAAAGCGGATCGGGATAATTCGAAGTCTCTGAGAATCGGCGGGTTTGGAGGAGGTGTTGGGCGCCGCGGCCGCTCCAGAGCGTTCCGGAACGCTCTGAAAGCGCTCCGGAACGCTCTGGAGCGATTTATCCCGATCCTAGCCCTGTTTTGCTTCAAGACTCCTCCCCGTCGCGTGCCGCTCGGTTCTCGCTGGGTGCATCTTCACAAGCGCCCGGAGGAGGAGCAGGGGGCAGGTTCGCCTCGATGCAGCGGGCCGTAGAGCCTCCTCGGCGGAGCCAGGCCCTTTGCAGGCGGCCACTCTGCGAGTAGTGGAGAACGCGCTCGTCCGGGGACGCCAGCCCGGGGAGGGGGCAGCTGTGGGGTATTCGGCAGGGGCTCGAGCGGCCGAACGGGCTGCCGTCGCCCAGCGCTGGCCGAAGCCCCGTGCTCGGCAGCCGGCCGCGCGGCGTCTCGGGGGGGGGGGGGGGGGGGGGGGGGCCCAGACTATGGTCTTGTGTCCTCTCGTCGTCTCGCTCTCTCGCTCTGTCCCCTCTCTCTCTCACGCTTTCTCTCTCGCCTTCTCTCTCTCTCTCTCTCTCTCTCCCTCCCTCCCTCTCCCTCTCATGGTTCATTGGTTTCTTCCTTACGTCTTTTTTTGTTCTCTCTCTCTCTCTCTCTCTCTCTCTCTCTTTCTCATTCGTACACACGCTTACACTACACACGCCGCTCGTTGAGCGCATCGGGCCGGCCTCCAGTTCTCGTCGCCCTCGTCCCTCGCCCCCGCTGGAGGCGGGCGGCACCTTCCCCGCCGCGGCCGTGCCCAGGAAGAGGCCAAGAGGGAAGAAGAGGAGAGGATCAGCGCAGAGAGGAACGAGCGCCTGCTCCCCTGGAACCTCGAGCAGAAGGCGCGCCCCGCCGAGAGCGGGCCTCTCTCTTCGGCCCCACCCCACCCCCCCACGCCAGCCTCCCCCTCGCCCTTCACACCCCATGCCCGCTCCCCGTCCTCCGTCCTCCCCCCCCCCCCTACCTCCCCCCCTCCTCTCCCGTGTCCGTCCCCCCCCACAGGCGCCCGACGCTGACGCTGCTGGCATCTGAAATCCCATGGGATGCCCTCCTCCTCCTCCTCCTCCTCCTCCTCCTCTCCTCCTCCTCCTCCTCCTCCTCCTCCTCCTCCTCCTCTTCTCCTCCTCCTCCTCCTCCTCCTCCTCCCCTCCTCCTCCTCCTCCTCCTCCTCATCTCTCTCCTCCTCCTCCTCCTCCTCCTCCTCCTCCTCCTCCTCCTCCTCCTCCTCCTCCGCCCCCTTTCCTCGCCCTCGTCCTCCTCGTCCTCGACCCTCGCCCCAGGCAGGTGCACTGACGGTCACGGCCTGAGGCTCCTGGTGGCCGCGCCCGACCGGGGCCCCCCCGCCGCGGAGGAGCCACGCCCCCACCCCCGCGGCAGGACGAGCGGGCTTCCACGGCGTGCCCCCGTCCACCACCACCCGCCAAACCACCCCAACCCAACCCGAAGGCCCCAATTTACCCTCCACTTCCAGTTGGGGGGGGGGTCGGGGAAAAAGGAAAAAAAAAAAACATATGGAACCCGTACCCCCCCCCCAACCCGAAATTGGGGTCTTCGGGTTGGGTTGGGGTGGTCTTGGTAGGTAGTCAGGGCATCGGCGGGCGGGGCAGCGGCGCCGCGAGGCCCGGAGAGGGCACGCGCCCCCGCCAGAGGGGGGGGCGTCAGGTCGGCAGGCCAGGCGGGGCCGAGGCTTCCCCGCGGTGGAGGGGGCGCGTCGCGTCGAACGGCGGCGGCCCCGCCGCCGGCGCTCCACGTTCCCAGACCCCCTCGCGCTGTGAAAAAATCACGACGGGAGGTTTTTCGCAATTTTCGGCCTCTGGGGGCCCTTACCGGCCTTCGGGACCGTCAAAAAACGACTCAGAACGAAAAACCGGTCCCGGGGAAGGGGTCCAGACCTCTGGGGGTCGACGTCGTGAAAAAATCACGACGTCGGGGGTCTGGGTTGGAGGCCCGCTGGCGACCCGGAATCGGCCGATGCTGAGCGATCTGGCCAGACCCGTGGGGAAGCGGCCCATCGTTCAAGGCTGAACGATCCCTGCGGCGTCAGAAGCCAGCGCCGGCGTCGGCACGACACGGGCCTCCCGTGCCTGTCCAGAGATGGGCCGCCGGTTGGGTGGAGCGTCGGGCGGCATCATGGCATCTACAGGCCATGGGCTGCGCTGTCTCTCCGCAGCCGAGCGCGCGTCCCGCGAGCGCCGCAGGAGGTTCGCTCGAGCACGCGGCTGCGAAGCGCTCCCGCGCAGTGCGGCCAGGCTCCCACGGCCGCGTGAAAGGGGGCCTGCTTGCGCGGAAGGGCCCACCCCTTGCGGAGCTCGTCCGTGGCTGCCGCTCGCTGGTGTTTGGGCGGGGGGCGAGGCCTTCGGCGGCGACCGCTTGCCTCAGGGGGAGGGGGGGGCACCTAGCTTTGGTTTCGCCCTCCGCGTCATCTTCGTTCTCGTCGTTGC
>CAUYUJ010022470.1:0-42500 GCA_963575745.1 Prorocentrum cordatum
TTCTACCTGTTCCGTCCGACTGGTGGGCAACCGATCCCAATCCCCATCCCCCTCCCGAGCCCCACAGTCCCACCGCCCCAGTTAGGGGATCTGCCCTTCGAAACTTGAGGAGGAGGAGGAGGAGGATGAGCAGGGCGAGGGGGAGGAGGAGGAGGACGACGACGACGACGACGACGAGAAGGAGGAGGAGGAGGAGTAGGAGGGGGAGGAGAAAAGGGGGCAGACGAGATCCCCATCCAGGCGGGTACATCGGCCAGTGGGGCCCAGGCCACGACCTTGGGGATGGGGATCGGCTAAACGAGATTCGTTGCCGAAGGCTGGGTGCAGGTACACAATGCCAGAGTAAACCCCTGGTGCCCCGAACTCTAATCGGTTATGTTTGGTTGTGCGGTTATATGTCACTCCTGCACCTCACGTGTCCTCCCACCTCCGATAGCACATCGCATGTTCCGTCCCGTCTCCGCGCCTACGCTTGTGCTCTCGGTCTACTTTCCTGCCCGTCGTTTTTCTTCACGTGAGTTCCACAGGAGACCCCACAGCAGCGGACAGAAAAGATGGCCGCTCGCGCCTACGAGCTGAAGAAGCGGCGCGAGGAGGGGGCGAGCGGCGAGCGGGGACCTGGGAGGAGCAGGCATGCATGGGGCCAGACATGAGCAGTGTGGAGGTCGTAGGTCTCATCTGGAAGAGGTCAAACGCTGGAGCAACAGGCGAGCGTGGGGGGCACGCTGCGCCCCCCGAGCGAAAAAAAAGTGGAGGCAAGTGCCGAGTTGGTGCAGCACAATCGCACGCGGGTGCTGCGGACCTCACTGGTCCGCCGCCGCGTCGCGGCCCTTGCCTCGCACCCGCACGCGGCGGCGGCTTCGACCTCATCTTCTTTCCTCCGCCCGCCTTCCTCTCCGCAACCCCCCCCGTGCCTCCGCTCCGGCCCGCGAGGAGGAGGAGGGAGGAGGGAGGAGGAGGAGGAGGAGCAGGAGCAGGAGGAGGAGGGAGGAGGAGCAGGAGCAGGAGGAGGAGGGAGGAGGGAGGAGGAGGAGGAGGAGGAGGAGGAGGAGGAGGAGGAGGAGGAGGAGGGAAGAGGAGGCCCGCCGTCCTGTCGGGCGCGCGCCTCGTGTTGCCCGGCGACCCACGCCGACCGCCGCCCGCCCTTGCCGTGCGCTGCGCTGGCCCTGGCACCCCGGTGGCGGCACGGCAGGTTCGCGTCGTGCCGGCCGGCGGCAACCCCGCCGCCAGCGTACCACGCTGAGACCCGGCGACCCAGAGTCGGTCGATGTCGAAGGATCTGACGTTGCGGGGACGGCCGCTCGGTCCAGGTTGAGCGACCCCCGAGGTGTCAGAAGCAGACGCGCAGGTCGTCACGACACGAGCCCGCCGTGGTGTGGCTCGCTCGCCCGCGACGGCGAGCAGGCCGAGCGTCGACAAAGTCAGCTTCCGTGCCCGGCTCTCGTCGAGCAGGAGAGCTGACCCAGGCCTCGTACGACGACCGTTGCATCGGCGCTGTGCATGTTGCGCCCAGCGATCTCCAGACCTGGTCCCCCTTGAGCCTCGCTCGGTCGACCACACGCTCTTGCATCCCTGGCAAGACCGCTCTGCGCAGCCGCTGATCCTGGTCAGTCCCGGATGCCTCTGATGTTGCATTGCATTAGCTTCTCGTGCTCAACTCGCGATCCCTTAGCTTGGTTTGCCGCTTCGACCGAGCTGAGCGTCCGCCTGCGATGTGACAACGTTGGGCCCGACGGTGGGCGGCAGACTCGCGGATCCCACTGAGATCCTGGGCGGGTCCGACTGTGGGGGGGCGGATCCGCATTCCCCGCTGTGGAGCCATGTTCGGTGTAGGAGTGTCCAGGTGCTTGCGGCAAGTTCCGCCGCCGTGCTAGGGCAGCACCCTGTGCAAAGCGACACTCATTGCCCCTCAACTGCGGAGCGACGTAATATGCGACACGCCGTTCCGCAGACTCGGCACGGCCGTAACATGTGATAGGTCTCTGCCTCAGGGCCCAGAGAGGTGTAGCACGTGGCGCCTCGCGTCCACATGTCCAAGTCCCACGTACAGAGTGCCCAGTAGATCAATCTACCCCAGCGAAGGAGGCGGGACGAAGGAAGGGGAGCTCTCCCTACGAAACGTGTGCGAGGTGCGCCGAATCGGGTGCGGGTACCCCATGCGGACTTCACCGCTGGGCCCCATCGGTGGAGCTCCCTCTGGGGCCACGAAGCGTGAAAAGGGTGTGTCGAATCGGGCCCAAATCGGGTGCGGGCGCTCCATGCGGACCTTACCGCTGGGACCTTCGGTGAAGCTCACTTTGGAGCCACGAGACGTGTGAGGGGTGTGCCGAATCGGGTGCGGGTGCGCCATGCTGACCTTACTGTGGCCTTTCGGGGGCCTTCGGCGGAGCTCCACATGGGGCCATTGAACGTGTGAGAGGTGTACCGACATGGGCGTGGTGGCCTAGGGTTGATGTTGGCCAGGATCATGATGACAATTTTGATGACGACGGAGATTGATGATGATGGTGGTGGCGATGCCGATTCTAACGTTGGTAGTGTTGGTGATATTGATGTTGATGGTGCTGGTGATGGTAGTGATGAATCTGATGATGACGATGATGACGACGACGAAGGTGGTGGCGATGGTGATGATGCTGATGATGGTGGTTATGATGGTGGTGATGATGATGGTGGATGTGGTGACGATGATAGTGATGGTTGCGGTGGTGGTGTGGCAATGATGGTGACGAAGATGTTGACGAGGACGACGATGATGATGATGATGATGATGATGATGGTGGTGGTGGTGATGATGATGATACTGCTGATGATGACGGTGATAATGCGGATGGTGTTGATGATGCTGATCATGATGATGGTGGTGGTGGTGATGATGCGGCTGATGCTGTTGATGATGATGATGCTGCTGCTGGTCATGATGAGGGCGAGCACTAGTATTGCAATGGTGATGGTGATGAGGACATGCGGAGGACAGAAACACGGACGGGATGTGCGAGGGGAGAATGCGGAGGAAGGATGAGGACGCGGGACGGTGTCGGTTCAAAACGACGACCCACTACCACAGGATGGTTGTGAAAAAAACGTCGTGACCTCTTGGAACCCTCGTGGGCGACTCGGGACCTCGCGGGGCCGCTTGGGTGAGTCATGGGGGCATCCTGGGCGCAAATGACCACAGAGCAACCGAATGGTATCGTCGATCGCGCCACCAACGGCATTCCCACAAGGGAACCGAAAGAGGAACCGTAACATCCTGAGCAGCACTTCCTAAACTCAGCTAGGACATGTCCAACACAGTGTTCCTGTGTAGCCTTGGTAGGCCCACCCTCATCTGTGTTCAGGGACTGCATCGATAGGGAGTTCCCGCACGCGCGGGGCCGCAAGGAAATAGTGCTGCAGTTAGGCATTCTGCACCCCAGGTTCATTGTATGGTTTCGACGAGAGTCGGCACCGTTCGCTGTAGTTATTCCCGGGGCCGTCTCGGCGTCATTCCAGGGGCCATATGGTTTTGGGGGCTAAGAGATGCTCGTTGGGATTGCATGGGGCACCAAATGCGTGAGGTGTGCGCCGAGACGAGGCCTCACTCAGCCGTCTGTGAGCTGAGCGCCTATGGCGGGCCCATGTGGCCGAAATGTTGCGCGAGGGGTGTGCCGAAAAGAGGCTCGAAGGAGAATTGGTGACCGTCCCTGAAGATACATGGGGCACGAAGTGCGCGAGGGGTGTGCCGAAATGAAGCAGCATGCAGCCGTCTTGCAAGGGCAGCTGAGCGGATCTTGGCTCCATAAGGCACGGAGTGCGTGAGAGGTATACCGAGATGAGGATCCATTTAGCCGTCGCTGGAGGCCAGCGGAGAGACGCTGAAGGTCCAAGGTACACAAAGTGTGTCAGGGGTGCGCCGAAATAAGGATCCTTTCAGCCGCCTCGAGGCGCAAGCATCGAGCCCTTGGGGCCCATGGGGCACGAATTGCGTGAGCGGTGTGCCGAGATGAGGCTCGCTTGCGCCGTCGTGAGCGCAAACGAAATGCGTGAGGGGTCGGCCAACTTGTCGCGATTTGGGGTCAGCTGTGTGCCCCTGGAAGCCCACAAGCCACGGAATAGTGTTGCTTCCCTGAAGCTCGCGTTGCGCGCGCCGGCAATTCCAGTAGTCCAGATGTTCTTGACACACGGGGGTCGTGGACCTCAATAATCCTACAAGCCGACAACAAGATGACAGTCCCTCTGTTGGAGTTTTTGGGCACGCCGCTACGTGTTTAAGGCAAAGTGGCGGAGTTGTGTCACGAGGGATCATGGCCTGGGGAGCGCGGATCCGCATGTGGTGTCCTCGAGGGATCGTGGCGGCGGGATCGCAGATCTATTGCTCTTGCTCCGCGGGTTCGTGGCTTCGGGAGCGCGGATCCTTCACTGCCTACGAGGGATCACGGCTTCAAAATCACGTGCCCACGGGTGTTGGCAGCGGATCGCCGCCTCGGGAGCGCGGATCCGCTGTTACAACGGATCGTGGCTTCGGGAACGCTGACCCATTTGTTTCACGAGTGGTGTTGTTTGGATCCGTAGTTTTTGAAAGGGGCCGTGGCCTCGGCAACGCGGGCCCATACTTTTCCACGTTGGAGCTTGACCTCGAGAATGCGGATCCATCGTGTTCTTAGGTGCTCCAGGACACTCAGAGATGGTTGAGGTGAACCGGAGTAATCCCACGATCTCGGCTGAAGTCGGGGGCGGACAGAACCCCCAACAGAGACACGTCGATTCGTCAATTGTCCGTTTTCGGTTCTCGAGAGGGCGCCGCGGCCATTATTTTCCAGGCTTGCGCCCGCCAGGTTTGGGCCTCAGGTCGTTTTCACTAAACCACGTTTTACTAAAGGGGGGTCTGTCCATCCTCGATGAAGGCAAAAAAAAGATCAGGAATGTTCCCAGGGTCTCGGGGCAGCCGGGGGGGACACGAGCCAGAGGATCTGACAGGCTGTGGCCCATTGCACCGGCGAATTTGGGGTTCGTGTTCCTTCATGATTGTTGCGCGAATGGGCGTTCGGGCGAGCCAGGGTCAAGGAAGAAAGCTCTTCTGTCCGGGTCCATACATCTGAACGGACGTTTTCTTCCACCACGATGTTGGGCTTCAGGATGCTAAGAGGAAGGCGAGTCGGCCTTTGCAAGAGCCATGGATGGGGAGATAAGATTGCAAGAGTGTGGTTCTTATTCGATGGTTGCCTTTTACACGTTGATTTGCCGTGTCTTGCTCAGGCTGCCGTTATTGGTGTTGCGGTGTTTGTTCATTGTGTTGATGCCCGTGTTGCCATATTGTCTGCCCATATGCGCCAATGTGTTGTTGATCCGATGTTGGCGACCCTTCCACAGCTGCATGGCATATCGTTGTTTCTGCGATTTCAAGATCCGCCATCTCATGGAACCGCATCCGACGGCGAATAAGCATCGAGGAAGCAAACGCGACTCCCCCGTCGTTCAGGAGGCAAAAAAAACACAGACACAATTAATCGTCGATTCCCCGGAAAATATGCGCAAATATGGGAAGTGGGTGGAAGACGAACATACAGCAAATATGGGAAAATATAGGAAATCCTGTTATTTGTGTGTATATCTATTTGTGTGTCCCAGGGCCCCTTCAGTCGTGACGATTTTCCTCACCGCGCTCTGGGAACAGTGTTGACCCCGCCCCATCAGGACGAGCGGAAGGCGATAGTCCAGGACGGCATTGCGCTTCTCTGCTACCAAGGTTTGCTTGCCAGGCTTAAGCTGCGGCCCCGCGTGTATCTTGACGAATTCCAGATTGCGTTTGCCGAGCGCGGCAGTAGTGACAGGTGTAGTTGATTCCGTGCGTGGACAGTTACGCAGCGACAGATAGTGCGGTCCGATGTTTGCTGTCAGGTCCTTCGACCTGGGGTTGCGAATGGCCATGTTCTTGACAAGACCAAGCCTGGGCTTGCTCTTGAATCACGAGTGGCCAGAGATCTGAACACAGTCAAGCAGATTCTGACCAGGCAGAATTGTTGACGCTTCGCATATCCCCACCAGCCGGTGGCCGCCCCTCTTCCTTATTTGTTTTGCAGGTGCATTTCGCGCGTTCTCGCGCCAATTATCTTGCGCTGTGCCCCAGCCTCGGTCATACCGCCCTCTGGACTTCTCCTTGCGGGCCGCAAATCAAAAAAAGTATCCCCACCAGCCCATCCAGAAACGATGCCCAGGGGAGTTGAGGTGATCAGGGAAGTCGGGGAGCATGCAGAATAACAAAGGGCGGGGGAAGCTGTCACGTACCCCAAGAGGGGGAGGATGGAGAAGGAAATCCCTCGTCGATGTGAGGGGTGAGAGGAAGGAGGCGGAAATTAGTAGGAATGAGTAGGAGAATGAAAGGAGGATGGAGGAGGGAGAGAAACGAGGAGGAAGAAAGGAGGAAGACAGAGACGGAAGGGAAGAGAGGAGGAGAAGAGTATAAGGAGGAGGAGGAAGAGGGGGATGAAACATTGAAGAGGACGGCGAACCGAAGAGCCAGAAGCGTCTTAAATGCATTTCGGAGATCCTCTTGAGGCTTCTTGGGGGTCTCTTGGGAGCCTCTTGGAGGCCTCTTGGGCGCCTCTTGGGGCCGCCTGGGCGCCTCTTGGGGCGCTCTTGGGGCGCTCTTGGGGGCTGTAGGGGCGCTCTTGGGGCGCTCTTGGGCCCATCTTGGAGGAGATCGATCAACGAAGGGCTCCCTAATTAGCCTCCCCCCTCAGGAGCTCCAAACATCGCCTCTTGGGGAGCTCTTGGGGCGCTCTTGGAGCGCTATTGCGCGCTCTTGGGGCCGTCTTGGGGCTCTCTTGGGCCGCTTGTGGGGCCCTCTTGGGCCATCTTGGAGCCATCTTGAGGCCTTGGATGGCCATCGGGAGCGAAACGGGGAGAAAGCCAAAAACATTGATGTCCCAAAGGTTTTGGGACGAGTTCGGCCTCTTCGGGGCCTCCTTGGGGAGCTCTTTGGCCACTTGGAGCCGTCTTGGGGCCGTCTCTGGGCCTCTTGGAACCATCTTGGGAGCCATCTCGAGCGATCTTGTGCTATCTTGAGCCATCTGGGAGCTCATCTTGGGCTCGCTGAGGCGCTCTTGGAGCCATCTTGGGGCCAAAAGAGCCGTCCGACCGCTCGCGAACCCCTCCGTCCAGGTCCAGGGGAGGGGGTAGGGGGAGGGGTAAACCCCTCCCCAAGGGGGAAGAGGGAGGGGTGGAAGAGGATCTGCTCTAGACCACCTACGCCCAGAGGGCTGGTGGGATTGCACCACTATTGTTGTTCCAAGGCGGCCCACAGTCTGCATCAACGTGACAGTTCAGCTGCCACGCATATCCACGTCTCGCGTTCTGGGCGGGGGAGGGAGCAGGTGAGGGGAGGGGATGGTTGGGTGGAAGGCCCGGATCGCCCCACCCCAGATTTCAGCAGGCGTTGCAGTTATCGTAGTTATGTTCGGATTCATCCAAGTAGTAGCATACCCGAACACATGCTCAGGGTCATCAAGGTAGCAATGTAGTTGCATACGTGCATTCGGTAATGCCTGGCGAAGCCAGGCCTTGATACATGCGTAGTTGCCCCGTGGCATGATAACGGCTACAATATAGGGTGTGCCAGTTGCACAAGCGTTCCGAGTCCCGTACGTCTACGCCCGCGCAAGGGAAACCATGCGAAGGGAGTTCCCGCTTGCACATGCCGCGTTTTGTCTGCGGTGGCCCCTGGCCAATGAAACTCCGCCAGCCTGTGAGACGTGGCTCGGGACCCTCGGTCTGTGGGGCGATGCCCTTGCTCTGAGGCCCGTATTCTACGCCTTGCAGCCTGTTCAGCAGTCGTAGGAGGAGGGGGAGGAGGAGGAGGAGGAGGAGGAGGAGGAGGAGGAGGAGGATGCGTAAGAGGATCAGGAGGAGGAGGAGGAGGAGGAGGAAGAGGAACGGGAGGATGGTGATGAGGGGAGGATGTGGAGGAGGAGGAGGAGGAGGAACAGGAGGACGATGAGGAGGAGGAGGAGGAGGAGGAGGACGACGACGACGAACAGGAGGACGATGAGGGGAGGAGGAGCAGGAGGAGGAGGCCGAGGAGGAGGAGGAGGATTGTGGCCAGTGGTTGGCGGCAGGTGCCGCGTGGTCGTTGGCCTACTGGCCCGCGGAGCGTGGCTTCGTGGCCGGGTGCCCGTGACCCTGCCGGCCGCGGGGGCGTGGCCCGCAGGAGGCCCGCAGCGGGCCATGAGGGACCGCGAGGGAAGGGCCTCGGTCCCCGGGCCACCGAGTCAGGTCCAAGGTGCCGCAATCGGGGGCAGCAATACAGTGGGGGCGCGCATCAAGAAACCATCTACTTTTCGTCAGGGTATCCTGGGTTTCTTTGTTCCCCGCGCTGCGCGTTGACTTCCCTCGGCCGTTGAAGGAGCTGCTGCGTTCAGGGTGCTCCAGGTTTCCCCTCAGGTGCACCTCGCGCACGGGTTCTCAGGGTTGGGTTTCTTGCGAGGGTTTCTTGCGGCCGCGCCCGCACTGTAGGGGGGGATAGGCATAGGGGGGGATGCATCGACCCCCAATCGCCCATTGATCGCCGATAGGGGCCCGATAGCCCCAACCTGCCCAGGAAGGTGCGGATTCATTATCGGAGGCCTATCGCCGATCTATCGGCGATGTATCGCTGATTCCAGGTCGATGCATCCCCCCCTATGCCAGCCCCCCCCCCGATCGTTGCCTCTCACGCAAAGGGCCATGGCTCGCCTCTATTCTGTTCCCCAGGAGAAGCTGTACCAGCAGTGGCGCAGCGGACTGGACGACGTCCGCGTCATGGACTCCAAGATCGTGACGCTGAAGGCAGCCAGTGAGCGAACGTCTCGAGATCGCGAGAGAGAGAGAGAGAGCCTCTGCAAGCCCTCGGCCCCGCAGGGGGAGAAGAGTCAGCTGATGCTGTGTTCGAGTCGGCGGTGCCTTCGTTTTGCCTCCATCGGCACGTCCGTTTGTCCTTCGCCGCGCCTGCGAAGTGCGCTGCCGTGTGGATGTGTGGCAGCTCTCATAAGGGGGGAGCAGAGTTGGCTGTGTGCGTCCTCGTCTGGCGCAGCTCTGCCGAGCCTCCCATGGGCCCACACCCTGAGGCACGCCAGTTTACTGTTGGCAGCACCCTAGAAGACAAGATCCCATTGCGGCCACCGTCGGACGCCGTCCCACTGGAGCCCCCAGGAGGTCGGAAAAGTTTGGGAGCTCTGCGTTTGGCTCCGGAGGGCGAGGCTCCACGTGGGTCGTGGTCGGAGCCTGTTGCTGGGTCGCGCAGAACGCCACCCGACGGAGCCCTGAGCAGCTCGGAAGGTGAAGACGGATGCGGGTTGAGAGCACCCAGGGGGGTTGTAGAGACACGTTGTTCGCATCCCCCCTCTCTCCTCCTTCTCCTCCTCCTCCTCCTCCTCCTCCTCCTTCTCCTCCTACTCCTCCTCCTCCTCCTCCTCCTCCTCTTCCTCCTCCTCTTTTTCCTCCTCCTCTTCCTCCTCCTCCTCCTCCTCCTCTTCCCCGTTCGTCTCCATCTGCCCGGATCCGAGGCCGTTGGCGATCTGTGTTCGCCGTGGGCGCGTGTCCCGCGTCTCACTCCCCTTGTCCTTGGCGCTGGTCCCTCGCTCCCCGTATATGGCGATAGCGTGCGAGTGTACGATGTTCCTACCTATGTCAAGTGGTTTCAAGCTCCATGCATCGCTCGGACGTGTGCATTGTTCCTTCGGCGAGGACCATCGAGGAGCATCCTTGAACATCTGGCGAAAAAACCACGCACGAAACCGAAAAAAAAACACTGGGAATGGACGTCCGAGCGATGGCCAGTACCTATGTCAAGTGGTTTCAAGCTTGCCTCCCTGAAGTGCACTGTCGCGCTGGTGTCCACTCGCACCTCCCCTCCAGATGCGAACATGTCGAGGGAGAAGGGGCGTGGGCGAAGGAGAGGACGAGTACGAATTACTTCATTCAAAGCGACGGCAACACCAGAAGGTGTTCGGGAGAATGGTGCCCACTGTCGCACCAAATCAACCCCAGACGTTAGCCACTCCGTAGCGCGCCACTTCGCCAGATTCCCGAAAGCCAGAAGCTGGTACAGCCTCAAGTTTGGCAACACCCAGGGATGCGAGGTCAGTGTCCATGGGGCGGCACCCCGCTGGATAGCGAGGGTTGTCTGTTTGGCAGCTTCCAGGGGAAGCTGGAACAGATAGACGCGGGATGAAGGATGGGACAGAAGGGGAGAGACAAAACAGTTGAGGACAGAGAGGAACACATAGTAGAGCGAGTGCAAAGAGACAAGAGGAGAAGAGAAGAGAGGAGAGGTCAGGGTAAGACACAAGAGGAGATGAAAATGCAGGATGGAGGGTGAAGAGACAGACAAGGACAACACTTGCTTTGTTCAACTGGGGGCACGACCAAAACAGGGATGGAGACAAAAACGGAAGCCGGAAACGCAGGACCAGGAACCCAGCCGACCGCAAGCGGCGGCATTCCCGGAACCATAAACCCAGATGCATCTAGGTTGCCTTTTGCAGCCCGTTGCACTTTCCCACGAGATGTCCACAGTTTCTCTTGGGAGCTCTGGCGTGCGAGAATCGGCTAGTCGAGGACAGGAGTCATCACGGCCAGCGGCTTCGAATGGTGGAGGCGCCGTAACTCAGGAGTTCGCCGTGGTATCGCTGGGCCACGACGTGCGCACAGGCTCTGCACGCTCACCGTGACTAGGGCAGTATGTGCACGGTGTGAAGATCTAGTTGGATTTTGTCTGGCAAGCACTAGGAAACACAATACCATGCTCGTATTAAGTAGCATCCTCTCCCTCTTCCTCCTTGTTTTCTCCTCCGTCTCGCAACCGTCATCGTCCCGCAAGTTGTCCGTTGCTTGACATCTACGTTGGTCAATACAGTGGTGAATGAATAGTTGCACAAAGCTTTGCCATGAATGGTTCCGCCTCCCATCTCATGGGTTGCCCTAGACCATCGCCGACCGCGATGCGCAGCTGGACGAGAAGGCACTGCCTTGGGTGCTCCCTGAGACCAGGCAATGGAGATGAGTGGAGGAACGGGGATGAGCAGCGCTCGTCCTGTGTGCACCCGCATATTCGTTGCGCTGCCTCGCGTCCGCTCTCTCACTCTCTCTCACTCTCTTTTTTTCTGTCTCTGCGGGGAAATGGCGTTTCCATGCAAGGAATGCTCAGACAAAGTTGCAGTCATGAGCGCTCGAATTGTTTGACGCGTTGTGCTTGAAACCTCGCCGTAGTGGGCTTCTGTGGGACATGTTGCTGTTGTTCAGGCCTTGGGGCGAGTGCCAAACCAGGCTGGGGAACAGTCGGAAATTCACAGGTTGCCCAAGCAGCATGAAGTACATCATACAAAACGAGTAGTTCTCGGCCAAGCCCCAAGAGGTAGGAACGCCAGGTGCCGCTAGAGCGTCCAGTAAGAAGCGAACCCAGAGGGCACAACACCCTGGCGCAGCACGGGACGCGCTTGTAAGTTAGAACCTCCGTGTTACGGCATGAATG
Organism: Prorocentrum cordatum; assembly: GCA_963575745.1. Taxonomy (NCBI): domain Eukaryota; class Dinophyceae; order Prorocentrales; family Prorocentraceae; genus Prorocentrum; species Prorocentrum cordatum. The sequence continues at coordinate 11,489 of CAUYUJ010022470.1, forward strand.
TTTCGCTGTCCGATTCGAAGTTCTAGGACAATTTTGCATTGGATTGCACAGGGTGGGTCAGCGCAGTGTTCGAGGCGTTCCTTTCGGCTACTTGGGAAGACCTGGTAGGGCACCGGTCCGCACCAGTGTGTTTTCAATGTTGCCCGACCCCCCCACACTGGAAATCGAGGGTAAATTTGGGCCTTCGGGTTCGGTTGACGTGGTTTGGTGGGTGGCGGGCAAACACATCGAGACCGAGAGAAAGAGGACGCAGGCCGAGGACGGGGAACGTGGACCGTTGCAATGACACATCCCGATGTAGGCGCTCATTCGGACGTCACACGCAATGGTCTCCAGAGTGCACAGATGGCCGTACATGTGACAGGGCACCGCAAGACACTGTCGGAATGCTGTGGCGCATGTTGGAAAGCGCTTTTGAGGCGTGGACCATTACTGCGTACCTTCAGCATGTGCCACGAATGGTCGAAACAGCGACAGCATCTCGAGAAGACTTCGCTGTTTCGGTCGATCCTATGGGGATCACCGCGAGTCCGTCGGCTTGTGCGGCGGGTGCTCCGAGCGGGGGCGGCCAGATGTAGCCGCGGGGGAAATTATCTTGGCGAAGGAACCAACCATACGTCGCTGCGAGTCCCGCAAGGCAAGTGAAATGAACGCATGCGGGCGCAGCCACTGGGGTCTTCGGTGGAGCCTCCTGTGGGGCCACGAAGTGCGTGCGGTGTGTGTGTGTGTGTGTGTGTGTGTGTGTGTGTGTGTGTGTTTGTGTGTGTGTGTGTGCGTGTGTGTGTGTGTGTGCGTGCGTGCGTGCGTGCGTGCGTGCGTGCGTGCGTGCGTGCGTGCGTGCGTGCGTGCGTGCGTGGGTGCGTGCGTGCGTGCGTGCGTGCGTGCGTGCGTGCGTGCGTGCGTGCGTGCGTGCGTGCGTGCGTGCGTGCGTGCGTGCGTGCGTGTGCGTGTGCGTGTGCGTGTGCGTGTGTGTGTGTGTGTGTGAAATTGTGGCAGGTGCCACAGGCGGGCGCTGCCACCAGGTCCTTATCCTGAGCTCCACACTGGGCCTGGGCCACGACATGCGCGAGAACGCTGCAAACATATGATTGATAATGCTGGGGGGACACCGCCACTGTGGGTCTTCGGTGGGCTCCGGCTGGGGCCAGGGAGCCTGCGCGGGGTGCACCAGCACATGGCGGGGCGGCGCCTCGCGAACGCCGCCACTGGGGCCTGCGGTAAAACTTTTCTCCTGGGGCCGCGCAGCGCGCGAGGGGCGTGGCGACACCGGAGGCCGCCGGAGGCCCACGACACGGAGGTGTGCGAGGGGCGTGCCGAAGTCGGAGGCGTCGGAGCGCATGCGAACACCGCGCGCATAGAGGCATTCGTGGAGCTCCCTGTGCCGTGGCGGGCCTTTGTCCGCCTGCAGGCTCGCTCCCCCCGCCGTAGGGTGCCTGGCTAGACGTGGCGGACAGAGCGTGGAGCCACGGAGCGGGTGAGGAGCGTGCCGAGATGAGAGGCGGGAGCGCATGCGAAGACCGCCATGGTAGCTTTCGGTGGAGATCCCTATGGGGCCAGGAACGTGAAAGAGGTGTGCCGGATGAGAGGCAGGAATTCATGCGGTCGCCGCCACTGAAGCTTCTGGTGGAGATTCTCATGCGGCCACGAAACGTGTGATGGTGGTGTTGATGTTGGTTACGATGTTGGTGAGGATGATGTGAATGTTGGCGTTGATGCTGCTGTTGATGCTGTCATCGTTGGTGACGTTGTTGACGAGGATGCGAATATGATTGCACGGACGACGATGATCAGCATCAGCATCATCATGGTGGTGGTGATGAGGACGATGATGATAATGATGATGATGAGGATGACGATGCTGATGATGGCGATGACGATGACAACGATGATGGTGATAACGGCGATGAAGATGATGATGCTGATGGTGATGATGGATATGATGATGGTGGTGATGATGATGGTACTTGTGACGAACATGATGGCGATGATGATGACTATGAAATGCATATGATGTTGAATATGGTGATATGATGATACTGATGGTGTTGTTCATGATGGTGATGATGAGGACGACGATGATGATGCGGATGCTGATTATGAGTTGATGATGATGGAGATGATGACGGTGATGGTGATGGTGATGGTGATGGTGATGGTGATGATGCGGGTGGTGATGATGATGATGCGGAAGATGATGATACTGATGATGGTGATGGCGATGGTGATGGTGATGGTGCTGGTGCGGGTGCAGGTGATGAGGAAGGAGGCGAGGGAGGAGAGGGGCGAGGCGGAGGACACCGGGAGCTGCTGAGTCAAAGCAAGACCCAGCACCACAGCACGGCTGGGAAAAGACGCAAGCGCAGAGACGCCCCGCAATTCGTCCCTCTCGCCGGGGGGGTGGGGAGGTTGGGTCCTCAGGCCCCTGCTGTCGCGGCGGGCGCCCTGCAGCCCGTACCCCCTACAGCCGTGGGGGCGGCTCCCGATTGTCCTCACTCCATTGTGGGCGCCGCGTGGGCGAGCAGAGCTGGAGGTTCTCGGCGGTGGCGAGCGAAGGGGGCGGAAGTGTAAGGGAACGAGGAGTCACAGAAACAAAAGAACTCGAAGGTCCGCGCGGATCTCCGAGTTTTTGTGTTTATGTGATGCTTCGTTCCCCTGAAGTGATAAGGAGGAGTCCTTCTCAGAAGACTCAGAAGTCCCCCTGGCCTCCCGAGAAGTTGTCTAGGCCTTCCCTGGAGACACAGAAAGCTTCTTTCAGAATGCGCGAGAGTTTCTGAGAAGCCCCGACGCATTCTGAGAAGGCCTTCTCCTTTTCAATTCGCCCCGTCGTTCGCCGCCGAGACACTCTTGAATTTCCAGGGTGGTCCGAGGCTTGTGTGGCTTAAGTACGGGGGGTGTCGTTTGAGGCGTTCGATGCTTTGCCCGGAAAAGGGGCGACATCTGGGTGAAGGTATACAAATATTGACGGCATCTGAATACAGTGTTGATGGATTATGTGCCTCACTCCGACTCCCGCGATGGCTCGGGAAAAAAATGCCCGCCTCAGCGGGCAAGTGTTGCCCCGTCAGTGGGCAAGGCCCCTCAAACTTTCAAAGGGGACGTATATCTGACAGGGATGGATTGTGACTGGTGATGATGAAGATGGCTTTCATGCCGTCGGCACCCTCCGATGCCCAAATCACTACAGTGTGAGAGAACCTTTTTTTTATGTATACACATATGTGTAGTATGCATACATACATATCTGCACACATACATGCATGCATGCATGTATGCACCATGCATACATATATCGAGGTGCACATACATGCATACATGCATACGGGCATGCATGCGTACACACATCCATACATACATATATGCATATATACATGCAGGCATGCAGACATACAAACATACATACGTTCATACACAGTTACATACGTACATGTGTGCGGCGTGCGTGCGGGCGTCCATGCATGCATACATGAATGCATGACTGTTCACACACACATGTACATGCATATGTACATGCGTACATGCATTCATGAATGCACATCTATAAACAAACAATCATTCATGTGTTCATACATGCACGTGTATCTAGAAACCTACATATAAGCATACATATTCACATACAGACATGCAGACATGCATACCTACATACTTGCATGCATGCATGCATGCACATATACGTACATACCTAAATTTATACAGAGAGGGGCATAGCATGTTGAATGTTCTCGCCTTTCGGATTCTCGTGTGTCTCGGGGGGTCCTCCTCCACACGGCTTCAGATGCTCCCCAGACGGGCCCAAGACAGCCCAAGATAGGGTCCAAGAGTAAGATCGTCCCGCGAGCAGGGGCCAAGAAGCCCATCACACGGCTTGAGATCCCCACAAGAAGCCGCAAGACGCCTCCACGATGGCACTCGAGGCCGCCCCGACAGCCCTAGGGAGGGTCCCAGGATGCTCTCGGAAGGCCCCGAGCGCGCCCCGAGTGGCCCTAAGGAGGGTCCGAAATGGACCGTGGTCGACCTGAAACAATGCGAGCCACATATGTTCAGCGATAGCGGGGCGCGGCCGGCTGCGCACAGCCTGCATGAGCCGCAGGCGCCGTAGTTTCGCCTCGGGCGAGGCCACTTGAGATCACTGGGCAACGCGAGGGACGCTGTTCGTTCCCGGGTCCAGCAGCCTGTCCCATACTCGCCCAGGGAGGGTGTCGGAGTGCCCCTGCACGGCGTGGCCACGGGCCTGAGAGCCCAGCGAAGTGCGTGTCGGACCGAGGTGTCGCTGGTACAGTGGAAGCCCATTCCAAGAGACACCCTGCTTGCCTCCAGGGTGCCCTGGGTTTCTTGGGCTTCGACGGTTTTGCGATGGAAAGCATGACGTTCCCACACCAAAAATCAATGAAAATCCTGGAGTCTCAGGCTGAGGATTGGGTTTGTGGTCGAGCTCCTACTGCATTGACTCGAAAGCCACGGGTGATAGATGTGGTTGACACCTTCAAGCATCTTGGGCTCCTCGGAGGTCCCGTTCCAGATCCTGGAGGCTCCAGGCGGACTGCATCCATCTGGACGCCCCCCTGCCAACATCGGTACAGTAGGTTCGCGTCGTGTCGACTGGCGGGGACTCCGCCGCCCGCGCTCAACTTCGAACGCCGCTGGCGACCCAGAATCGGTCGATGCTGACCTTTCTTGAGTTTCGGAGACGGCCGGTCGTTCAAGGTTGAACGATCCCCGCGGTGTCCGGAACCAACGCCGGGGTCGGCACAGCACGAACTTGCCGTGGCCGCCCCAGGATGAGAACGACCAGCTCGCCGTCCCTCGAGGCCGCTCTGGACCGGGCCGCCTCGCCGTGTGGTCGCTGCGGCCAGACCGAGGCATAAGATCGAGGCCGGCTCGGGGAGGGTGCCCTAGAGTTCTTCGTGCCTGCTGGGTGTTCTTGTGCATCCTGGGGCAGGGTACCCCAGGATGTTCTTCTCGTGTTCTTGATGGACGTTCTTCTGGCCCACTCTGGCGCAAGAGCCTCCCAACGGGGCTTAAATCCTCCTCAGTCCTCCCGGTGAAAAAACCTCCCAGTGGTTGGATCCGAGGCCCACTCTGGCGTAAGAGCCCCCCAACGGGGCTTAAATCCTCCCTAGTCCTTCAGACGAAAAAACCTCCCAGCAGTTTTCCTCCGAACATACCTTTCGCCGGCGGGGAGTTTCGCGACCGAGCGACTGACGACAACGACAACGACGACGAAGGGAGACGACGACGACGACGACGACGACGACGACGACGACGACGACGACGACGACGACGACGACCGTCGGCGACGACGACGACGCCGAACAGTGACAACGACTGACGGCGACGACCGACGGACGACGACGACGGCGACGACGGTCGTCCGACAGACCGGCAGACCAGCACCCAGCAGGCTGCGCGCGCGGAAGAGGAGAAGAGACACCACGAGTTCTACGACAAGCTGTGGCACGAGGCCGCCGGGCATCTTCAGACGGCCAACGGGCAGGTGAAGCAGTGGAGCGGGGCTGAATGCCAGGGGAGGGGGGAGAGGGCGACTGGAAGCTAGGGCCACCACGAGGGTGCGAAGTTCGTCGCGCTTCGCGGCCTGGGCGATGTCAAAGCGAGGCGCGAGTCCCTCATCTTGTTCTGGGGAGGGCAGGCGGCGCGAAGGCGCGAAGATGATCGCGCTCCGCGGACCGCGACGCGCAACGACAGTTGCCCCAGGTAGGGGACCGAGAAGAGGGGGAGGGCAGAGGAGTGGGGGGGGAAGGGGAGCGGGAGGGAAATCGCGGGACGGGATGGGGACGAGAGCGCAGCGCACGCGAAGGGGCGGGAGGCCGAGGAGAGCACGGAAGAGGGCGGGGGGGATGACCACGTGCGGCACTCCGCCTTGCTCCCGCTGCCCCCGCTCCGCCCGTGGCTGCGATATCAGGGCGTGGGCCGGAGCCCAGCCGCGGAGGCCTGGGCAGCGGCCTCTTCGCGGGCGCGGACGGATCTGGTCCTTGCTGCTGCGATGGCGCCGGAGGAGGCCCCGTGCTCAGGGGAGACGGCAAGGGGCACCTGTGCCGCTGTCCTCCGCCCGACTTCCCCTTGTGTCGGCTTCCTGGGGGTGCCCTCGTCGCCACCGCTGGAGCCGCCGCGACATTCTCGCCCAGACGCCTCCCGGGAGAGGCCCCGGGAGTGGCGGCATCGGTACCAATTGCTCGGCATCGCTCGGACGTGTGCATTTTTCCTTCGGCGAGGACCATCGAGGAGCATCCTTGATCAAATGGCGAAAAAACCATGCACGAAACCGAAATTAGCCTGGCGAAGGACCCAACCATATGCAGCTGCGAGTACCGCACGGATATGAGACGAAGACACTGAAAGTGTAACCCGGGAATGGTGGTCTGGGAGCACGAAGAACACGAACTGCATGGACTCATAGAGAACAAAATTACAAGGTACGGGTGACGCACTTCATATACTGGGGACGCCCTGAGTTGGAAGCAGAAGGGTCGAACCTGATGCTCTGCCCGTAGATTTGGACCGTGAGATGGAGTGGCAGGGCCCTCAGAAGCGACTTCCACAGCCCATTCTCCACGGATGACCCCAACGGTTCCAGCCACCCGATAGCCACCCAGACGTGCCAACGCATGTGTCACCAGAGTCTCAAGCTCCCCCCGACCTTCGGTGGAGATCCCTATGGGGCCACGAAACGTGTGAGGGGTGTGCCGAAATGGGTGTTGGGGAGTGCCGAAATGGTGGTGGGGAGGCATGCGAACCCTGCCACTGGGGCCTTCGGTGGAGCTCCCTATGGGCCACGAAACGTGTGAGGGGTGTGCCGAAATAGGTGGTGGGGAGGCATGCGGACCCTGCCACTGGGGCCTTCGGTGGAGCTCCCTATGGGGCCACGAAACGTGTGAGGGTGTGCCGAATGGGTGGTGGGGAGGCTGCGAACCCTGCACCTGGGGCCTTCGGTGGAGCTCCCTATGGGGCCACGAAACGTGTGAGGGGTGTGCCGAAATGGGTGGTGGGGAGGCATGCGAACCCTGCCACTGGGGCCTTCGGTGGAGCTCCCTATGGGGCCACGAAACGTGTGAGGGGTGTGCCGAATGGGTGGTGGGGAGGCATGCGGACCCTGCCACTGGGGCCTTCGGTGGAGCTCCCTATGGGGCCACGAAACGTGTGAGGGGTGTGCCGAAATGGGTGGTGGGGAGGCATGCGGACCTGCCACTGGGGCCTTCGGTGGAGCTCCCTATGGGGCCACGAAACGTGTGAGGGGTGTGCCGAAATGGGCGGGGTGACGATGACGATGATGATGATGATGATGATGATGATGATGATGAATATGATGATGATGATGATAATGATGATGATGATGATGGTGATGATAATGATGATGATGACGACGATGATGATGATGATGACGATGATGATGATGATGGTGGTGGTGGTGATGATGATGATGACGATGATGATGATGATGATGAGGATGAGGATGAGGATGAGGAGGAGGATGATGATGATGACGATGATGATGATGATGATGATGATGATGCTGATGCTGATGCTCATGCTGATGCTGATGCTGATGATGATGATGATGACGACGATGATGATGATGATGATGACGATGGGAAGAGGGAGGATGGGGAGGAGGAGGAGGAGAGGAACGCGGGGCACCGTCTCTTCAAAACGAGGACCCAACACCACAGGATGGTTGGGAAAAAACACAGGGAATGGACGTCCGAGCGATGGCCAGCGGTACCCATTGGGTGTCGGCTGGCCGCGCCGCGCCGCCTTGGCCTGCCGCGAGCCCGCGCCCCAGGGCTACCTCGCCAAGATCGAGCGCGAGAAGCTGGAGAAGGAGGCGCTGTCGGCCCGCGGCAGACACCCGGGGGGCGCGCAGCCGCCCCGAATGGGTGAAGGGTGCGCTCTGCCAGCGGCCGGGCAGGGAGAGGTTGGCGCGCTCGCCCCCCCCCCCGCGTGCCCCCTTGCGAGTGAGCTCGCGGCCGCGTGGATGTGCCTGGACCCGCTGGCCCGCTTGTAGTCACCGTCGTCGTGCATGCGTGCTGTGTTCCTTTGTGCACCTGTCTCTATATGTGCATATATGCATGCGAGTGTGAGTTCCATTGCATGTCGCACACCGTTATATAATCATACATGCGTGTGTCTGTGTTGTGAGAATATATAAATATATGTATATATAGAGATATATAAGCATATATCGATGCCTGGTCTTTACCGCTGGCCATTGCGTACCCCTTCACACCAGGTGGAAAAGAGAACGTGAGGACCTCTATCCGCCGCTGGCATCCACAGGCAAGTGGGCGGCAGATGTGCACGATGGAAGCACCCGCGCAGCCTCGCTTGCGACACTTGCTACACCCACTGGATGGGCGAAGCCTCAGTGGAGGCAGAGCGAGTACGCAAGCAGTAGTGGACCCTGGAAACGACAGGGCCGTTTTTTCACCGGTTCCATTTTGCCGTTTTCTTGCCGGTTCCAACGCCGTTGTTTTACCGGTTCCGTCGCCGTTGTTTTACCGGTTCCGGCTCCGGTTCCAATCCTGGAGCCGTTTTTTGCCGTTTCCGGTCGCCGTTTTTTCTAGCCGTTTCCATTTTCAAGGGGCACTTTTTGGGGGAACGGTGAAAAAAACGGCCCTGCCGTTTCGAGACTAGGCGGGTTTCCAACCCTGCGCTGCCGCAGCGAAGGTCTCAGAAGAGCTCGGCAACGCGCAGACGGGGGTAGTGGGAGGGGGGAAGGCTTCTTAGAAGCACCCCTGCTTCTTAGAAGGCGCCGGCCTTGTCTGTAGATGTAAGGCCCGCGCCCTCTAAGAAGCGGCCTCCTTCTAAGAAGCCTTCCCCCCTCCCCCTACCCCCTTGTGCGCGCCGCCAAAGAGCAAAGAAGGCAGGCAGGCTTCCGCACTCCGAGGGACATTGACCGCGGGTGGCCGCGGGGCGAGCCGCCGTGGGGCCCAGGCTGTCCCCCAGAGAGTGCGGCCCCTGGCCGTTCTACCCCCGCCTTGCGATAGGGGAGGAGGCTGGGCGGGTTTCCAGCCCTGCGCTGCCGCAGCGAAGGCCTCAGAAGAACAAAGAAGGCAGGCAGGCTGCCGCACTCCGAGGGACCTGGACCGCGGGTGGCCGCGGGGCGAGCCGCCGTGGGACCCAGGCCCTCCCCCAGGGAGTGCGGCCCCCTGGCGCCAGGCGAGAGTTACATCGGGCGTGTCCCCCATACAGGGGGATCTTCGACGACAAATAACAAATAACCCAAAAGATCGGCTGCTTGGTCCCTGGAGGGGGGGCAGTGGCATGAGCAGTCCTGCGCGGCAGGCGCAGATGATCGCGGCCGCCCAGTGAGCAGCGCAGCGGCGGCCGGCCCTCAGCTTGCGCACCCATTGGATCTGGACGAGACGACTCCCCCCCCCCCCCCGATGCAGCTGTGGCTGCGGGCTCCACGGCCTGGGTGAGGTCCCCGTCGCGCGTGTGGAGGTGTGCGCGGTCCTGCGGCTCGGGAGGCGGAGCGGCTGGTTGCCGCCTGCCCTGCAGCCACCCACGCGGGCACTGCGGCCACGAGCGCGATGGCTCCTGGTGGGGCGGATGGGAGCACGCGGGCAAACAAGGGTACGCCCTGGGCGTACCCTGAGAGGCCCCAGTCGTGCCCTGCTGCGCTCACCCAGTCTCGTCCTGCCCTTGCTCGCCTGGCTCCCTCGCAGACCCCCTTGGGCCTTCAGGCAGCAGCCGGCGCCAGCACCAGAGCGGGCCCGACACCCTTCCCTCGATGCGAGCGCATCCCGCTGGCAAGCTTAAGGGTGCTGGCGGGACGGCGGGTGGCCCTCTGGCAGTGCCTCCTGGAGCCCTTGGCATCGCTCGGACGTGTGCATCTTTCCTTTGCGAAAACCATCGAGGGCCATCCTGGACTATCGAGCAAAAAAAAAAAAAAAAAACACGCACGAAACCGACAAATGCACAGGAAATGGACGTCCGAGCGACGGCAAGAGCCCCTGCCACCAATGAGCCCAGGCCTGAGCCATGCTCGTGGTCTCCCCGCGAGGGGCACGCGTGCACGGCCTGCAGAGGCTGGTGGCCGGGCCGCCTGGTGTGCAGCAAGGTGGAGGCACGAGGGGCACGCCCTTCCCGCCGCGCGGGAGCCCTCGCAGGTATGGACTACACCCAGTGGGCGGGCGCCGACCTGCGCAAGAGCCCCATTGGGAGACACCAGCAGCGCTCAGGTCCAGGCAGGCATGAATAAAGCTTTCTCCGTGGGACATTGGTTGGCCCTCGGTTGCCATCTGCTGCTCCCGAGGCCCACTGGACATGCCTGGCGAGATGATTGCCGCTGAAGTGTGACTTGTCCAAGCCGCCCGCCCGCGCAGAAATTTGCAGGTTTGCCCTATACCTCCCCCGCGCAAGGGCTCACCAGTTGCACCGGCGATTGCAATCTTGGCCGTAGTGTGTCACTGCAGCTGGAACGGCGCCGCACCCCCTTTTGCATGCGCGCGACGGCTGGGTCGGCACGTCCTGTGCACCAGCCAGTGACCTTTGTATATAGTAAATAGTAAATATACCTTCGCAAGAGCTGATGGGGGGACCTTTCAACTAGCGGCATGCGCCATGTGGTCGAACACTCGCCGGCTGGTTCCACGAAGTTAGGTGGCACAGGGTCGCGTCTCGAGCCCTTCGCAAGTCATTTCCCCGTACACACACAAACGGCCCTGTTCCCCGCTTCGCCCACCAGGTTGTCAGTAAGGTCACGGTTCCCTCTGCTTCTCCTTGCGCCTAGCTTGCATCGGCAGCCTCAACTTCCTGCGCGCCCGTTTCTCACACGCATGCATGTCTTTGATTGCACGCCTCGTCTCACTTCGCGTGTCGATCACATCTACGTCCCGGAGAGCGTTTCGACGGTTCCCGCGGCCAGCCTTGGAGGCAGAGAAAGAGAGGAAAGCGCAGATGATCAAGGTCTTGGAGATCCAGCGCAAGATGAAGGAGCGACATCCATGGATGTGTATCGCGTCCAGGTTATCTCGCTCCCCCTTCCTCAGTCGTTTCTCCATCCACTGGGAGAGATTCGGCGGCGAGCGAGGGGGGGAATGGAGAAGAAGAAGAAGGCCTCCTGAGATGTTTCGGAAGTCTTCTGGCCTTATGTGAAGATTTCTCAGCCTTCCCCGAAGACAAACAGAACTTCTCAGAAGGCGCGAGGGCTTCTGAGAAGTCCCGCCGCCTTCCGAGAAGGCCTTCCCCTTCTCGCTTCCCCCCCTCGCCCGCCGCCGAGAGATAACGGGACATGCCAGCCAAGAGGGGAAACCACGCAGACACAATGAATCGTCGATTCCCCAGAAAATGTGGGAAACTATGGGAGGTGGGTGGGGGGGAGAGAAACACCCCGAAAATATTGGAAAATATTGGGAATCTTATGATTCGTGTTCACTCATTTGTGTGTCCCAGGGCCCCTTCAGCCAGGCGCTGGCGCTTCTCGGGAGCAGGGGCCCCCTCCGCGCACGACAGCGGTTCCGAGGGGCGCAGCACACCCGTGCACGGCAGGGGGGGGGGAGGACCGAGGCGGAGGCACGGGGGGGGGCGGGGTGTCCGCGGGGCGCGGGGCGGCGGGGGCGCCGTGGAGGCGGCCGAGGGGGGAGAGCGGATGCAGCTCCTGGGAGGAGGAGGAGGAGGAGGAGGAGGAGGAGAAGGAGGAGGAGGAGGAGGGGGAGGAGGAGGAGGGAGGAGGAGGAGCAAGGAGGAGGATTGGCTGCACGCACCCGAGGAGGGAGGACCGAGGCGGAGGCACGGGGGGGTGGGGTGTCCGCGGGGCGCGGGGCGGCGGGGGCCGTGGAGGCAGCCGAGGGGGAGAGCGGATGCCACCGCCCACCAAACCACCCCAACCCAACCCGAAGGTCTCAATTTGCCCTCCATTTCCAGTGGGGGGGGGTCGGGGAACATTGAGAAAACACGTATGGAACCCGTGCCCCCCCAACCCGAAATTCGGGTCTTGGGGTTGGGTTGGGGTGGTCTGGTATGTAGTCAGGATGTTTCTTCGCCCTGGTCCGAACTCCGGCTCAATCCCGCGGAAGCCCGCTTCATCCGGCTTCATCCCGCTTCATCCCGCTCAATCTGGCTCAATCCTGCTTGGTCCGAGGCCTTTTCCGGCGTCACGGCTCCCAGATGGGGCTCCATCCTCCATCCTCTTTCCGACGAAGACCTCCCAGTTAGGTTGCCTCCTGAGGGGAGAGCGGGACGGGCAGCTCGGCTCGGAGGGCGCACGGATGGGGCTGATCACGAAGGATGGGGCGCGTCGGAGGAGAAACCCCTCCCTCGTTTGGCCCCCTCCCTCCCTCCATCGTTTGTCTCCCTCTTAAGTCCCTCCCTCCCTCCCTCCCTCGTTTGTCTCGCCCTTTTGTCCCTCGTTTTGTCTCCCTCCCTCGTTTGCCTCCCTCCCTCCCTCCCTCCCTCGTTTGTACCCAGACTGCTACCCCTCCCGCGGTTGCCCCTCTCGTGGACCTCCTCCTTCTAGGAGGCCCCCGTCGCCACTGCTGGATTATTCGCCTCGACATGCTGGGCAGAACCCCTCCCGGGGGAGGTCCGGGGAGCAGCGGCATTTTCAGGGGCGGAAAAGAGGGGGGTGATGACGAGGGGGGGGGGGATATCATGGCGGGGGCCATGATATTTCCCCAGATTTCAGGGCGCCTCTTCTTACTTCATTACGTCCCTGGCTCCCCCGCTGGGCCGCGCACATGCCGCCAGTCATGATTTGCACCCCCCCTCTTGGACGCCCCCCTCTTGGCCGCTCCCGGTATTTGTACCTTTTGGTTTCCTCAGGGGTGCGAGTGCGAGGGCCGCAGAGTGGACAAGAGGGCGGAAGAGGGGCCGGCGCAGAGGAGGAGGAGGAGGAGGAGGGAGGAGGAGGAGAGAGGAGGAGGGAGGAGGAGGAGGAGGAGGAGGAGGAGGGAGGAGGAGGAGGGAGGAGAAGGAGGGAGGAGGAGGAGGGAGGAGGAGGAGCCAGCGAGAGTGGACCAGTGGGCGTGCAGGTCCCCACCAGCATGAGCAGAAGGGCTTGGCGTCGGAGCCTCGAGGCTTGCGATCTTGGATGCACGACTTGCCAAGACACCCCAACCCAGCCCGAAGGTCCCAGGCCTCCCTAAATTCACAGGAGGGGAAAAAGACACACAGACACAATTAATCGCCGATCCCCAGGAAAACATGGGAAAATATGGGAAGTGGTGGGGAAGACAAAAACCTAGAAAATATAGGAAAATATGGGGAATTTGTTTATTTGTGTGTATTTATTTGTGTGTCCCAGTTTCCCTTCGTAAATTTCGGGTTGGGGGGTGTATGGGTTCCTAAGTGCTTCCTCAATCCATGTTCTGGGGTCCCCCCCCCCACCGGAGATCCACGATCCCAAAAAGTTCACGTCGACTTGGTTTGGAGTGGCGTGGCAGGTGGTCAAGATTGCGTATATATGTGTACGCGCCGATTCGATACACGGCGCTTGGCGTGAACGCGGCAGGACAGGCCCTTCCTCGTTCATGGCTCGCCTCCTCCGCAGTGTTTCGGCCTTCGTGGGCTCTTGGGGCCGTCTCGGGACATCGTGGGGCCAGAGCCCGTCCCATCATCAGTACTCAATATGAAGTGTACTCCCCTTTCTCCCCCGACTGCGTTCTGAAAGTATCCCTCCCTCTCCGTGTATTGTTTGGTATACAGGGTTTCACACAATGATTGTCCCTATGGATGTTTCAATCGAGACGCGTTCGGTGTTTAATCGTTGTTGAAAAAATGGTGTTACCGTTGCAGCGTGGGCCTCAACTTGTGGATCGGTGTTGTGCTCTGGCCGTTCAGAATGTCGCTCTCGCCCCAGCACGGGATACTGTTCTTGATCCGAGTCCATCCTCATCTTTGTCGCCGTGCTCCTGTCCCCCTTCTGCCTTCCCTGGTCCTCCTGTTCATCCCACTCCTCGCACTTGTGCTCCTGCTGCTGGTGTTCCTCCTCGCCCTCCTTCCTCCTCCTCCTCCTCGTTATCCCCCTCTTCCTCCAAGTCCTCCGCCTCCTCCTCCTCTTCCGTACCCTCATCCTCCTGCTCGTCCGCCATTTCTTCGTCTCCCTCCTCAGACGTGCAAAGCTCCCCTTTTCAGGATTGCGCATGACACGATGGTGTCAGTTGGGGGGTCCAGGTCCGCTATGACGCCCGCCCGCGAATGAATTAGGAAAACAGCTCCACGGGCAGGGGTGGGTGGGAGGGGTAGGATGACAGATGTGGCGCGAGCGAACCTAGCTTGCCTTCCACCCCTCCCCTCCCCCCATCCCTCTCCCCTTCCCTTTGCCACCTCCTCCTCCTCCTCCTCCTCCTCCTCCTCCTCCTCCTCCTCCTCCTCCTCCTCCTTCCTCCCCCCTGCTGTCCTCCCCGCTCCTCATGCCGCTTCCCTCTCTCTCTGCTGCGCTCGTGCTTCGCCGGCCGCTTCAGGAAGAGCGCGTGGAGGAGGAGAAGATGCAGGAGGCGCCCACGATGTCCGCCGCGGAGCGTTCTGCAAGCGCACTGGCGTTTACCCAGGGATGGAGGGCCAGAGCGGCACGGAAGTACAGGGAGGAGGAGGAGGAGGAGGAGGAGGAGGAGGAGGAGGAGGAGGAGGACGACACACAGAAAAGGGAGCAGCGGGAAGGGTTGGCCAGATTAGACGCACGGGGAGACAAGAGGGGGCGGCAGCGGGCGGGAGGGGATTGGAGGACGTGGCGAGGGAGGAGGGGAGGGAGGGGAGGCAGGGTGGGAAGGAGGGGAAGGAGGGGAAGGAGGGGAAGGAGGAGGGGGAGGAGGAGGAGGGGGAGGAGGGGGAGAACGTGGCGAGGGAGGAGGGGAAGGAGGGGAGGCAGGGTGGGCGGCAGGGCGCAGGAGGAGGGGGAGGAAGGAAGGGAAGGTGGAGGAGAGAATGATAAGAGCAGTCAGTAGCAGCAGCGATGCACTCCTGCGAGCCACTGCCGCCCCCCGCTTCCGCTCGAAACGCTTATGTGGTTCAGCGTTGAGCCCAAGTGTGAACAGCCAATCGGGCTCAGTGTTCCCCCGGCCGGTCTTGGAACCACTGGGCGAACATTGAGGGTTGAGCAAGTTGTCCATCATGCTGGAGTCTCTCGGCTCCTCTCGTGCGTCTCCGTGGCCTTCCGAGGTCATCATGGGGATCCCTGTTGCTGTCTTGGCGCCTGAGGGGGCCCGTCTTTGGGGGGGCGTCTTCGTGCCTCTGGGGGGGGGCACCCTGGGCCGTCCCGAGGGCATCCCACGCTGCGCTCGTGACGTCTTGAAGTCGTGGGCCTGCTGTGGGGGCCGGTCGGCCCATCTTGGCCGCCTCTTGGGCCATCTCGAGACGTCATTGAGGCAGTCTTGGGCTGCCCTGCAGGCCTCTCGGGACCCTCCAGGGCCCTCTTGGACCCCCTCCTCCGCTCCTGGGACCATCTTGGGCCGAAACACCTGGGAGGCACTGTCAAACGTCCTGCTTGGGCATCGCTCGGGGCGTACTTAAGGCCTCTTGCGCCCCTCTTGCAGGCTGTTTGGGTGCCGTGTAGGCATCTTTGGCTGTCTTGCAGCCTTCTTGGACTGTCTTCAGTCTTGAGCCGTTCTTCTGACCTTCTTGCAGCCATATTGAGCCATCAGGGCAGTGGGCTCCGCATTGGGCGATAGGAGGCGAAGGGCTTGGGGCGAGGCTTGGAGAGCCCAAGCCAAGGAGTTGGATGAGAATTCTTGACGCTTCGCGTATCCCCACCAGCCCATCCAGAAACGATGTCCAGGCAAGTTGAAGAGATCAGGGAAGTGGGGGAGCAACGAGAGGGACAGCCGATCCATGCAAAGGATGAGGCGGAAGAGGAGGCCAGATGGATAGATGAGGGGGTGGCGAGGAACCGAGCGAAGGAGGGATGAGGAGAATGATGACGCTGGGTGGATGGTTGAATGCCGCTCGGATGCCTCTTGGAAGCCTTTTGGAAGCCTCTTCGGGCGTCTTGGGGGTCTCTTGGCGGTCAATGGGGGCTCTTGGGCGTCTTGGGTGCTTCGGGGGGGCCTCTTGAGGCCGCTTGGGATCCTCTTGGGGGGCTCTTGGGGGCCTGTTGGAGGCCTCTTGGGGCCTCTTGGGGGTCTCTTGGAGCTTCATGGCGGCCTCTTGGAGCCTCTTGGAGGCCTCTTGGAACCATCCTGGGAGCCTCTTGGAGCCTCTTGGGGGCTTCTTGGGGCCTCATGGCGGCCTCTTGGGGCCTCTTGGAGGCCTCTTGGAAGCCTCTTGGGGGCCTCCTGGGCGCCCTTTGGGGCCATCTTGGAAGCGATCGATCAAAGAAGGGGGGTTCCCTAATTAACCCTGCCCCTTGGGAGCTCCCAGAATAGCCGCCTGGACCCCTCTTGGGGCGCTCTTGGGCGCTCTTGGGGCCGTCTTGGGGCCCTCTTGGGCCCCTCTTGGGGCCTCATTGGCCCCTCTTGGAGCCATGTTGAGGCCTCAGATGGCCATCGGAAGCGAAAAGGCGAGAAGCCGAAAATCATTGGTTTTCCTTAGGTTTTTGAAGGATTGTGGCTTCTTGGGGGGCCTCCTTGGGGAGATAATTGGCCTCTTGGAGCTGTCTTGGAGCGTTCTGATAGCGTCTTGGAGCATCTTCGGAGCCATCTTGCGGCATCTGAGGCTATCTTGAGCCATCTTGGAAGTCATCTTGGACTATCCGAGGCGCTCATGGAGCCATCCTGGGCCATCTTGGACACTCTGACCGCTCGCGACTGGGCCCGTCCAGGTCCAGGGGAGGGGGTTAGGGGGAGGGGTAAACCCCTCCCCTAAGGGGAAGAAGGGAAGATGGAAGAGGAAACTCCCTAAACCACCTACGCCCAGAGGGCTGGTGGGATTAAGTCTAGCACGTCTGGCACGCCAACACCCAACTATAGGGACCAGCGAATCATGGGGATCCCTGTTGCTGTCTTGGCGCCTCGGGGGCCGTCTTTTGGGGGGCCAGTCTCCAAATCTGCTCCGAAAGCGAAGGATGCTGGGACAGAGAACAGGCAAACCGCTTGAGACATCCCCACGAAACGGCCGCGAGCAGGACCGTGCAGGCCGCGCCGTTGCAACATCGCTGGGAACCGAATGCCGAGCAGCGTGTTCACATGAGATTGCCAAAGTGTGGCTGCTCTTTAGCGTCATCTAGGCGGCCTCGGAGCCAGGGGATTGACCCACGACGGAAAATCATGCAGGACCGTGCCCTACGTAACCCCAGCTGCCGGCGTCCCCGCGCCACGGTTGGGCGTCTGGGACAAGAGACGCCACCAGGCTGGCCCGATATGGAATCCCACCAGCCCTCTGGGCGTAGGTGGTTTAGGGAGTTTCCTCTTCCATCTTCCCTTCTTCCCCTTAGGGGAGGGGTTTACCCCTCCCCCTAACCCCCTCCCCTGGATCTGGACGGGCCCAGTCGCGAGCGGTCAGAGTGTCCAAGATGGCCCAGGATGGCTCCATGAGCGCCTCGGATAGTCCAAGATGACTTCCAAGATGGCTCAAGATAGCCTCAGATGCCGCAAGATGGCTCCGAAGATGCTCCAAGACGCTATCAGAACGCTCCAAGACAGCTCCAAGAGGCCAATTATCTCCCCAAGGAGGCCCCCCAAGAAGCCACAATCCTTCAAACACCTAAGGAAAACAAATGATTTTCGGCTTCTCGCCTTTTCGCTTCCGATGGCCATCTGAGGCCTCAACATGGCTCCAAGAGGGGCCAAGGAGGCCCCAAGAGGGCCCCAAGACGGCCCCAAGAGCGCCCAAGAGCGCCCCAAGAGGGGTCCAGGCGGCTATTCTGGGAGCTCCCTAGGGGCAGGGTTAATTAGGGAACCCCCTTTCTTTGATCGATCGCTTCCAAGATGGCCCCAAAGGGCGCCCAGGAGGCCCCCAAGAGGCTTCTAAGAGGCCTCCAAGAGGCCCCAAGAGGACGCCATGAGGCCCCAAGAAGCCCCCAAGAGGCTCCAAGAGGCTCCCAGGATGGTTCCAAGAGGCCTCCAAGAGGCTCCAAGAGGCCGCCATGAAGCTCCAAGAGACCCCCAAGAGGCCCCAAGAGGCCTCCAACAGGCCCCCAAGAGCCCCCCAAGAGGATCCCAAGCGGCCTCAAGAGGCCCCCCCGAAGCACCCAAGACGCCCAAGAGCCCCCATGGACCGCCAAGAGACCCCCAAGACGCCCGAAGAGGCTTCCAAAAGGCTTCCAAGAGGCATCCGAGCGGCATTCAACCATCACCCAGCGTCATCATTCTCCTCATCCCTCCTTCGCTCGGTTCCTCGCCACCCCCTCATCTATCCATCTGGCCTCCTCTTCCGCCTCATCCTTTGCACGGATCGGCTGTCCCTCTCGTTGCTCCCCCACTTCCCTGATCTCTTCAACTTGCCTGGACATCGTTTCTGGATGGGCTGGTGGGGATACGCGAAGCGTCAAGAATTGTTGAATCGCTTCGCTCATTCCGCCGGCCCACACCGCGCGCCCTGGAAGCCTTGTGGGGTTTCCTTTCCTTGGGGCCTCTTCGGGCGCAAGGCTCGAGTTGTCGGTTCATGTTCCCCCTCTCGGGCCCGCCTTGGGGCCTTTTGGGCTCTCCTGGGCTGTCTTGGCCTGGGGCCATCGTGGAGCTTCGGATGCTCGAAGAGGCGATAGCGTGAAAAGCGTTGAAGAACAAAGTCAAAATCATTGAATGTTGTCTCTGTGAGCCCTCTTGGGGAACCCCTTAGAGCGCAGTTGGGGCTTCTTTGGGGCCTCTTCGGCTGTCTTGGAGGCATATTCGACCATCTTGGCGGCTTTGGTAGCCTTGCAGGTCCGTCTTGGAAGCCATCTTGGGCATCTGGGCCGCATCTTGGGCGCATCGAAGAGCGCCTGGAACCCATCCCACCGTTGTGCGTGCGTTGTGGGTCAGACTCGTCAGGGATACTCGTGGCGAGCGAAAATGAAGAGGAGGACGAGGAGAAGAGGCGGAGGAGGAGGAGGGGAGGATGAGGTTGAGGAGGCGGCCTCTCGAACGCTCCTTGGGGCATTGTGGGGCCAAACTTGACCGTGGACAAGACGCTTGTTTGGCAGGCTGCTTGGGGTCTCTTGGGAGGCCTCTCGGGGGCCTCCTTAACGGTATGTGTGGGACCTCCTGGGGCCTCTTCGGGGCCTCTTGCGAGCCTCCGTTCTGGTGCCCGCTCAGGGTCCGCTCTGGGAGCTCTCTTGGGGTCCTCTTGGGCTGTCTTGGAGGGCTCTTGGGCTGTTTTCGGGCCCGCTGGGGCCGATTCAAATCCTTGCAAAAAACGGAAGGACATCCATGTGTTGTTTGCTTATTGGGGCCTTCTTGGGAGGGCTCTTGGTGGCCTCTTGGGGCGTCTGAAAGGCGTCTTGTGCCATCTGAAGGCCACATCGGGCTTCTTGGACCGATCATTCGACGACTGGGAGCCATCTTGGACCGTCTTGGGAACCTTTTGGGGGCCCTCTCGGAACGCTTCGCAGGGCCTGAAAGGGGCGGCGCCCAGAAGGAAAACCATCTCTGATCCGAATCGGCCGGGGTATTTTCGTCTGTGGACCCCCAGGGGGCCGCCCCCCGCGTGCGCGAAGCAGAACTACTGCAAGAGCAGCTGCCAGGGACCTCGGCACGCCGCTGGCCCGTTGCTGGCCCGTTGGGCCAGCGAGCTCCCGCGAAGCCCACCCGGCAGGGACGCCGACACGAGCCCGCGCGCGGCGCGACGGGGTGGGCAGGGCGGGCTGCGAGCAGCGACGGCGAGCGGCCCTTGGCGCGCGCGCGCTTCCGGAGCACCGTCGGCCCGTGCCGCGGAGCCGAGGGCGTGCCTGCAGGCCTCGAGCGGCCAGGCAGGCGACCAACCCACCGCCGACCAATGGAAGAGGTGTCAAAGGAGCAGACCGAGGGAGGCAGGAGCACGGCATCCCCACGCCGAGTCCGCCGGCCTGCCGCCGCCGACCGACCGCGACGGGAAGCCGCCGTGCCGTATGGGCACTGCCAGGCAGTGACCTTGCAGCCATAGGGGGCAATAGGGGCCTTCAAGGGTAGAGGCCACACGGGAGCGCGTTCCCAAGAATTTGCTTGCCCCCCAAATCGCTACGATATGTTCGGCCGATGAAAATCATGCAGGGCGTGCCTTACGTAACCCCAGCCGTCGGCGTCCCCGCGCCACCGTTGTGCATCTGGGACAGGTGGCGCCGCCAGGCTAGCCCAATCTGGAAGTATTCCAGTGGCCCGTTGCATCCAAAGTGAGGTTGCCACAGGGCCAACGAGGCCGACGTGGATTGATGCACTTCGGATAGTTGTTCTTCGAACGCCCACTGCACCCGAACGGATCTGGACAAGAGCGGCTCGCGGCTTGGCTCCCGCCTGAGAAGTCTTCGCGACCCATTCACAGACGAGTTCCCGTTCGAGACGTCCGCCATATTCAGGACTGAGTCGCCCAAACGTGACTAGTGCTGCAAGGTTCCGATGACTCGCTCGGATTAATACCGTGAGTTGCGGTCCCCATGCGGAAGGGGGCTCCCGCCTGAGACTTCCTCGCAAACCGTTCACACACGAGGCTCCCGCCTGAGACGGTCTAGTGTGAGCGCACGTGTGTGCGATGATGACGATGGTGATGATGATGACGACGATAATGACGATGATGATGTGCGATTGGTGATGGTACTGGCGAGGGAGTGATGATCATCGTGGGATCGTGGTCGTCATGATGATGATGGTGGTGATGGTGCTATTCGTAATGATGATGGCGATGTTGATGCCGATGGTGGTGGTGGTGATGAGGAGGATGTGTGGTGGTGGTGATGGTGATGGTGAGGAATAGAGGGGGGAGAAGAGATCAAACGCGGGGGCGGGGCAACGAAATCAAGATACCCACGCTGGATGTGGGGAGTTACACCGCATAGGTTGCACCACGCAGATTGGACAGCAAAGGCTGCACGACATCGATTGCGCAAAGGGAGTTCTCCTTTCTAGAAGGACATCAGGATCTAACCTCCCCCCAAGATCAACGGGCCACGCTGTCGCTTTGCAGTTTACACTTGATGTTGCCCCGTCGCCCATCCAACATACGAGTTCGTAGCATCCCTGTCCAGCCGTAGCGCGGCCTCCCCCCATCCCTTGCAAGAGCTACTGTACGCGCGCATTCGCTTATCCAAGACCATCCGTTTACCGGAGTCCCTTCAAACACATACGAAGTGCACACGCGCACATCGTCGCGTGCGCACGCCGAAATCCCTTCAGAATCTTGCAACCATCTTAAAATCGAGAATCACGAAAATCAGTGTTTTTACATGGCAAAGGTGCCTCGACAAGGGCTCCTCCCTATATACATATATATACATATGTATATATATATATATATATTTGTGTGGGTGTGCGGGCATCCCCGCCCCCTTGAAAATTCGCAAGGTCACTGATTGAGCTCGAAGCCGTGTTCTTGTCTGCATGTCGCTATGCGTGCTTGTGTTCGCAAGTGTGCTTGCACGTGGACGTGCGCATGCCTCCCCAAACTCCTCCTCATCCCCTTCTCCTCCTCATCATCACCTGCCTGCTCCTCCCTCTTCCTCCAGCTGGGGGCTGACCCGCCCCAAGAAAAAAACAAGGAAAAGCAACACAAATCTAAAAAGGGCCCACTGTTGAACAACTGAAAAAAAGGAAAAACATAACAAAACAAACAATACACTTACTCTGTGGGTTGGTGGTGGGTGGTGGGGGGGTGGACAAGGTCTAGTTTGTTTTGCTTGTTTGGTGTGTTTGGTTATTTCCTGTATGTTGTGCATTGTCCAGCTCTGGCTCTTGGATTCCCAACCATCCTGTGGTGTTGGGTGTTCGTTTTGAAGAGACGGTGCCCCGCGTTTTCCTCTTATCCTCCTTGCCTTCCTCTTCACCATCCTCCCTTTTCCAATAATCATCATCATCAGCATCATCATCATCATCATCACCATCACCATCACCATCATCCTCATCAGCATCATCAGCATCATCATCATCATCTTCATCATCACCCGTTTCGTTCACCCAGTACAGCGCTTCGTGGTCCCACAGGGAGCCCCATCGAAGGTCCCAGTGGGACCGCCCGCATGCGTCCCGCACACCCAGTAGAGCGTTTCGTGGCCCCATAGGGGGGCCCACCGAAGGTCCCAGTGGAACCGCCCGCATGCGTCCCGCACACCCAGTAGAGCGTTTCGTGGCCCCATAGGGGGCCCCACCGAAGGTCCCAGTGGAACCGCCCGCATGCGTCCCGCACACCCAGTACAGCGCTTCGTGGCCCATAGGGGAGCCCCACCGAGGGTCCTAGTGGGACCGCCCGCCTGCGTCCCGCACACCCAGTACATCGTTTCGTGGCCCCACAGGGAGCCCCACAGAAGGTCCCAGTGGGACCGCCCGCATGCGTCTCGCACTCCCTGTGTAGCGTGTCGCGGCCCCACACAAATCCCACCGAAGGTCCCAGTGGGACCGCCCGCATGCGTCTCGCACACCCAGTACAGCGCTTCGTCGCCACATAGGGAGCCCCACAGAAGGTCCCAGTGGGACCGCCCGCATGCGTCTCGCACACCCAGTACAGCGCTTCGTGGCCCCATAGGGTGCCCCACCGAAGGTCCCAGTGTGACCGCCCGCATGCGTCCCGCACACTCAGTACAGCGCTTCGTGGCCCCATAGGGAGCCCCACCGAAGGTCCCAGTGGGACCGCCCGCCTGCGTCCCGCACACCCAGTACATCGTTTCGTGGCCCCACAGGGAGCCCCACCGAAGGTCCCAGTGGGACCGCCCGCATGCGTCCCGCACTCCCAGTGTAGCGTGTCGCGGCCCCACACAAATCCCACCGAAGGTCCCAGTGGGACCGCCCGCATGCGTCTCGCACACCCAGTACAGCGCTTCGTCGCCACATAGGGAGCCCCACAGAAGGTCCCAGTGGGACCGTCTGCATACATTCCGCACACCCAGTACAGCGCTTCGTGGCCCCATAAGGGAGCCCCACCGAAGGTCCCAGTGCGACCGCCCGCATGCGTCTCGCACACCCAGTACAGCGCTTCGCGGCCCCATCCCACCGAAGGTCCCAGTGGAACCGCCCGCATGCGTTCCGCACACCGAAATTGGCATCTTCACCCACCCAGCACAACGCTTCGTAGCTCCATAGCGAGCTCCATCGAAGCCCCCAGTGGGACCCGCCAAATGCGCTCAGAAGCCCAATTTGGCATTGTCACGCACTCAGTACGGCACTTCGTGGCCCCATCGGGAGCTCCACCGAAGTCTCCAGTGGGACCGCCCGCGTGCGCTCCAGAACCGTGGAATTTTCACCCACCCAGTAAAACGCTTCGTAGCCCCATAGGGAGCATCACCGAAGCCCCCACTGTGACCGCCCGCATGTGCCCCGGCAACCCAATTTGGCATTTCAGCGCTTCGTGGCCCCATAGCGAGCTCCACCGAAGCCCCTAATGAGACCGCCCGCATGCGCCCCGGAAAGCATTTTCACCCACCCAGTACAGCGTTTCGTGAGCCGTGAGCTCGACCGAAGGTCCCAGTGGGACCGTGCGCATGCGTCCCGGAAACCTTATTTCGCATTTTCACCCACCCAGTACAACGCTTCGTGGCCCCATAGGGAGCTCCACCGAAGCCCCCAGTGGGACCGCCCGCATGCGTCATGGAAACCCAATGTGGCACAACGCTCATACGTTTCGTTGCCCCATAGGGAGCTCCACCGAAGCCTCCAGCGGCACCGCCCGCATGTGTCCCACACACCAAATTGGGCATTTTCACCCACCCAGTACAGCTTTCCGTGGCCCCGTAGTGAGCTCCACCGACGGCCCCAGTGCTACCGCCCGCATGCGTTCCGTCCCACCCAGTGCGGCGCTTCGTGGCCCCATACGGAGCTGCACCGAAGAAGATATTCACAATTGCAATGCCCACGACTGCGTATGGTTGAATCCGTCGTCAAGATAATTGTTTTGGATGCGTTTGTTTTTTTTGTCCCGTGTGTGTTTTCCCAACCATCCTGTTGTGTTGGGTCCTTGTTTTGAAGAGATGGTGCCCCGCGTTTTCCTCTTCTCCTCCTCGCCCTCCTCCTCCCTCTCCTCCCTCCTCCCTGCGTTTCACCCACCCAGCACAGCGCTTCGTAGCCCCATAGAGAGCCCCACCGAAGCCCCCAGTGGGACCGGCCGCATACGTCCCGCACACCCTGCATAGCGCTTCGTGGACCCATCCTCCGTCCTCCCTGCGCTCCACCCACACAGCACAACGCTTCGTGGCCCCATAAGGAATCTCCACCGACGCCCCCAGTGGGACCGCCCGCACGCGTCCCACACACCCAATCTGGCATTTTCACCCACCCAGTACAACGCTTCGTGGCCCCATCAGGAGTTCCACGAAGCCCCCAATTGGACCGCCCTCGTGCTTTCCGCACACGCAATTTGGCATGTTCACCCACCCAGTACAGCGCTTCGTGGCTCTATAAGGACCCCCACGGAAGGTTCCAGCGGGACCGTCCGCATGCGCCCCGTAAACCCAATTTGGCATTTTCACTTGGCACCATAGGGAGCTCCCCCGAAGCCCCCAGTGGGACCGCCCGCATGCGTCATGGAAGCCCAATGTGGTACAACGCTCATACGCTTCGTTGCACCATGGGGAGCTCCACCCAGCGGCACCGCCCGCATGTGTCCACACACACACACGCACACACACACACACACACACACACACACACACACACACACACGCACACACACACACACACACACACCAGATTGGGCATTTTCACCCACCCAGTACAGCGCTTCGTGGCCCCAGGAGGAGCTCCACCGACGGCCCCAGTGCTACCGCCCGCATGCGTTCCCTCGCACCCACTGCAGCGCTCCGTGGCCCCATCGGGAGCTTCACACAAGAAGATATTCACAGTTGCGGTACCCACGACTGTATATGGTTGAATCCGTCGTCAGGACAATTGTGTTGGATGTTTTTTTTATGTGTTTCCCGTGTGTGTTTTCCCAAACATATTGTTGTGTTGGGTCCTCGTTCTGAAGAGACGGTGCCCCGCGTTTTCCTCTTTTCCTCCTCGCCCTCTTCCTCCCTCTCCTCCCTCCTCTCTGCGTTTCACCCACCCAGCACAGCGCTTCGTAGCCCCATAGGGAACTCCACCGAAGCCCCCACTGGGACCGCCCGCGCGCGTCCCCCACACACCCAATTTGGCATTTTTGCCCACCCAGTACAGCGCCTCGTGGCCCCATCGCGAGGCCCACCGAACCCCCAGTGGGACCGCCTGCATGCGTCTCACACACGCAATTTGGCATGTTCACCCACCCAGTACACCGCTTCGTGGCCCTATCGCGAGGTCCACCGAAGCCTCCAAAGCTACCGCCCGCATCCGCTCCCCACACACCCAATTTGAATGTTTTTCCAACCCAGTACAGCGTTACGTGGCCCTATAGGGAGCTCCACCGACGCCGCCCGTGCTACCGCCCGCATCCGCCCCACACACCCAATCTGGCATTTTCACCCACCCAGTACAACGCGTCGTGGCCCCAGAGGGAGCTCCACCGACGGCCCCAGTGCTACCGCCCGCACGCGTTCCCCCCCACCCAGTGCAGCGCTTCGTGGCCCCATAGGGAGCACCGAAGAAGATATTCATAGTTGCGGCACCCACAACTGCATATGGTTTGGTTTTTCGCCAGGATAATTGTTGTTGTTTCTGATCATCCCTCACCCTTGGGGGCGAACGGCGGGAGGGGAGGAGCAGGAGGGGGCGGCAGGGGACGCCGCGGGGGCGGCGGCAGAGAGGAAGCAGGAGGAGGTGGAAGCGGGGGTGGAGGTGGTGCCCAAGGGGGATCACACTTCTGGAAAAGAGAATTTCAAGAGGCTGGGCCTTATTGAAATCCCCGGCAGACGGATTCCTATTGAAATCCTCCACATAAGGATCCCTAGCGTAATCCCCCACAGCAGGATTTCAATCGAAATCGCCCACAGGAGTTGACACCCTTCACAGCGGGTCCCGATTGAAATCCTAGACAGAAGGGTTCCGATTGAAATCTTCTACAGAAAAGGTTCCTATTGAAACCATCCACAGCAGGATCCACATTGATAGCCCCTACAGAAGGAGTACGATCGAAATCCTCTACAGAAGGTGTCCTACTGAAACCCTCCACATTAGGATTCCGATTGATAGCTTCTACAGGAGGATTTCAATTGAAATCACCGACAGAAGGATTCCTGTTGAAATCCTCCACAGAAGGGGCCCCATTGAAATCCTCGACAGAAGGGTTTTTACTGAGACCCTCCACAGCAGGATTCCTATTGATAACCTTTACAGAAGGATTTCTATTGAAGTCCTCTTCAGAAGAAGTCCTACTGAAACCATCCACAGCAGGATTCCTATTGTAATCCTCTGCGTAATGATTCCTATTCAAATCCTTTCGAGGAGGCGTCCTACCAGACTGCTCCACAGAAGGATTCCGATTGAAATCCCCGGCAGAAGGAGTCCTATTGGAATCATACACACAAGGATTCCTATTGGAATCCTCCACATCAGAATTCCTATTGAAATCTCCCACAGGAGTTGAAATCATTCACACCAGGATTTCTTTGAAATCCTCGACAGAAGGCTCATATTGAAGTCCTCGACAGAAGGTTTCCTATTGAAGCCCTCCACAGCAGGATTCCTAGTAATAGCTTCTACAGAAGGATTCCTAGTGAAATCCTCTTCAGAAGGAGTCCTGCTGAAACCCTTCACAGCAGGATTCCTATTGTAGTCCTTTTGCACAAGGACTCATATTGAAATCCTGCGCAGAAGGACTCTCAGTGAACTCCTCCGCAACAGGATTTTTTTTGAAATCACCGACAGAAGGATTCCTATTGAAATCCTCCCTATAAGGAGTTTCATTGTAATCCTCCACAACAGGAGTTTCATTGATTTTCTCCATTGGAGTTGAATCCACCCACAGCTGGATTTCGATTGAAATCTTCGACAGAAGGGTTCCCATTGAAATCCTCTACAGGAGGGCGCCTGTTGAAACCCTCCACAGAAGGATTCATAGTGCCAGCCTCTACAGAAGGATTCCTAGTGAAATCCTTTACAGAAGGAGTCCTACTGAAACCCCCCACAGCAGGGTTACGACTGAAATCCTTTACAGAAGGATTCTGGTTGAAATATGTTACATAAGGATTCTTACCAAATTCCTCCACATCAGGTTTCCTACTGAACTCCGCCACCTAAGGATTTCTTTTGAAACCCTCCACAGAAGGATTCCTATGGGAATCCTCCGCAACAGGATTCCCAATGGAATCCTCAACAGAAGGACTCCGATTGCAATCCTCAACAGAAGGTTTCCGATTTCAATCCTCGGGGGAAGGATTCCCACTGAACCCCATGAAATCGTTTACGCTGAAGTTCACGATGAGGCACTCTGCGATCACTGTCATAAGATACGAAATGCGCCCGACGCATCGTTGCCATGATTTCGCGGATTTTCTGGGGGACGGGGATGCCCGAGCCAATATCTACAGATATATATATATATATGTATATATGTACACACACACACATATATATATATACAAACACATATATGTATGTGTGTACACACGAAACTGCGTTCGCGCTCTTGCGAATTCTGAAGAAAACCATTGTTGGTTCACCCTTTTGTTATACAATGCTACCAAACGGGCCTCTCCGCGCGCGCATGTGGAAATCGTTCGAACGCCTTTGCGCGCGTGCTGTCGCAAGAACCCCTCGCACAAGAACAGCACGAAATGTTCACGCGCGCGGCGTCGCGCGCGCGTGCCCAAATCATTTGTTAATACATATATAGATGTATAATAAACGTTGGCTTCGTACGGATTTCAAAAAAGAATGCCTTGAAAACATATCATTCACATGTGTTTGCACCATCAGTTTTTCAAAGTAATCCTGCGTTCGCGGCCTTGGCTTTCCAACATGTGCATCAAGTCCTGCCAAGCGGACCTCTCGCGCCGAATGTCAGACTCGTTCGAACGCTTGCGCGCGTGCTGTGGGGAGGCACGATCCGTTTCGAAAATATCCGACGGCCCACTCGCCCGCGTCGGCCGTGCGCGCATGTCGAACCCCTTCAAAAACCTTCATCGCCGACGCAAGAACATCGTCATCGCTATCGGCGGGCCAACGTCAGCGCCGGCATTGGCCTTGCCGTCGTCATCGCCAAAATCGTCACCACCGCCGTTACTTCCATAATTGTGTCTACCGTTGTCGGCGTCGCCATAATACCGCGCCCGCCCAAGCCACCGATTCGCACCGAAGTGCCCGTTGGGAAGTGCCCAGCGATCAGCGCCACCACGGCCGCGACTGTCGCGCCAAACTAGTTGGCCGCTGTGCGCGCGAGCATGCGCCGGTCAGCGCGGCCGCAGGGATGCACCAGCCAACGCCAAGCACTCATCGAAATCGCCGCCGCATGGGCTGTGCAAACCAAGATGCGGGTCGGAGAGTGGGATGTTTGCAAGGGCATGGGATTTGCCAACTCGCTTGTAAAACAAATTGCACCAAGAGGTTTCACCAAATCTGTTGCACAACATAGCTCGCACAACATAGTTTGCACAACCCAGACTGCACCGCATATGTTGCACACCATGGATCGCACAACATATACTGCACAAAATATGTCGCACAACACAAGCCGCACCACATAGACTGCACCACGCAGGCTGCACCGCATATATTGCACCACGCGGATTGCACCACACATATATCGCTCTACCAAAATTGCACAGCAAACACTTCCAGAAACACATTGTGTGGGGTCCACGTTGGCTAACAATTGCTTATAGCTATTATGCCAGCATCCCTTGCTGCATCGACCGTTGGCCCCGCTGTGGCCGCCATCGCCGCCTCCAGCCCGGTGTTAGGCGCATGAGGCCATCGAGATGAAGAAGGTATGGACGACGCAGGAGCAGGCCGAGAAGGACGCAGTGGTGCAAGCAAGGAGCCCCGTTCCCGACCCCTCTTCATGACCACCGTGATGGCTACGATGGAGAGCAATGAGCATGATGACGGCGAAGACGCTTGACTGATGGCCAGATTAGACGATCGAACTACTGATTCGTATGATCATGTTGGCGACGCGTTGTGGCGATGACAGTGGTGATGGTGATCAGGGTGATGATGATGATGATGATGATGGTGATGATGATGGTGATGGTGATGGTGATGGTGATGGTGATGACGACGACGACGAAAATGATGTTAAGCGTGGTGTTAATAGCGACCCTGCTGCCTCTCATGTCCAGAAACATGACCGCTGCTCTTTGCCCTAGCCGCACATCCCTATCATCGATGATGCCCGCCCCCGAGCGCTGTCCAGCAAGTTTGGCGGCGAAGTCGAATCTGCGAGACGTCTAAATCGAGCGTCCCGAGACGAGGGCCTTACGATCGCAGGCACCTCGCCGCAGCCGCCGCCCGTGTGTGTGTGTGTGTGCGTGTGTGCGTGTGTTGTGTGTGTGTTGTGTGTGTTGTGTGTGCGTGTGTGTGTGTGTGTGTGTGTGTGTGCGTGTGTGTGTGTTTGTGTGTGTCGGTGTGTGCGTGCGTACGTGTGTGTGTGTTGTGTGTGTGTGTGTGTTGTGTGTGTTGTGTGTTGTGTGTTGTGTGTGCTGTGTGTTGTGTGCTGTGTGTGCTGGGTGTGCCGTGTGTGCTGTGTGTGTTGTGGTGTGTGTGTGTGTTTGTGTGTTGCGTGTTATGTGTGTCGTGTGTTGTGTGTTATGTGTGTGTTGTGTGTTCGTGTGTCGTGTGTATTGTGTGTGGTGTGTGTGTGTGTCTGCGTGCCTGCGTGTCTGTGGTGTGTGGTGAGTTGTGTGTTGTGTGTGTAGTGTGTATGTGCGTGTCCTTGTGTGTTGTGTGCGTTGTGTGTTGTGTGTGTTGTGCGTGCTGTGTGTGGTGTGTGTTGTGTGTGCTGTGTGTGCTGTGTGTGTGTTGTGTTGTGTGTGTGTTTGTGTGTGTGGCATGTGTGTTATGAGTGTTGTGTGATGTGTGAATTATGTGTGCTGTGTGTTGTGTGTTATGTGTGTTGTGTGTTTGTGTGTTGTGTGTTGTGTGTGTTTGTCTGTCTTGTGTTGTGCGTGTGTTTGCCTGTGTTGCGTGTGTGTTGTGTGTTGTGTGTTGTGTGTGGATGTGTATGTGCGTGCGTGCGTGCGTGCGTGTGTGCGTGTGTACGTGTGTGCGTGTGCGTGTGTGTGTGTGTTGAAGCCGCTGGCCTTTGCTGTCCTTCCTCCTCGCTTGTCTTCTGCACTCTGCCGGCTGCACGTGAGAGTGACCTCTCGCCGGAGAGACACTTGGGGCGGGCACACCGGGGTCCCCAGATGGTGGAATGCGAGGCGAAAGCATCGACTTGGACGGATGAGGAGAAGGAGGAGGCTAGATGGATGGATGAGGGAGTGGCGAGAAGGAAGATGAATAGGATGAGGAGGAGGAGGAGGAGGAGAAGGCGGAGGAGAGGAAGAGGAAAAACAGGAGTAGGAGGAGGAAGGGGGAGCAGGAGGAGGAGGGCGAGCACAAGCACGCTCGGGTTCAGGCTCCCCGGCGGCCCCCCACAGGCTGCGCACCAGCGGTCACTCCTGGCGTGTGGTCACTCTCTGCGTGTAGCCGGCCACCTGCCCAGAGCGCGAGCCGCCTCGCCTGGAGCTGCGGCCCCCTTCAGGAGGGGAAAAAACACACAGACACAATGAATCTTCGGCTCCCGGGAAAATATGAGAAAGTATGGGAAAAGATGGGGAACCCTGTGATTTGTGTGTTTGCTTGCGTGTCCCAGGGCCCCTTTCACTCCTGCCCGCGAGCTCCAGGATCAGCAGGGGCGCGCGGGGCCAGGGCCTCCGAGCGCCAGGAGCGCCGCTCGTGCTCCCCCTCGCGCGGCCGCTCCTGCGCCGGGAGGTCGCCAGGAGCCACCTTGGCACCTTCGGAGAGGACCATCGAGGAACATCCCTGATCACTTGGCGAACACAAAAACGCACGAAACCGAAAGAAGCACAGGGAATGGACGTCCGAGCGATGGCGAGAGCCTCATTCGGGCCGCGATGCCGCTCGCGCGCCAGCGCGCGGCCCAGCTCGCGCGGGGCCGCCTCTGGAGAGCGGGCCTCTGC
>CAUYUJ010022470.1:50000-89625 GCA_963575745.1 Prorocentrum cordatum
CTCCTCCTCCTCCTCCTCCTCCTCCTCCTCCTCCTCCCCCCTCCCCCTCCTCCGAGGAACACCGAACTCCGAGCCTACCGAGACGCGCCGCTGCGAGAGCAACCGCCTGACATCTTAAGACGACGCGAAGGTCGGGACAAAATCGGATTGGGATAACTCGAGATCTCTGAAAATCGGCGGGTTTGGGGGATGTATTGGGCGCCGCGGCCGCTCCCAGAGCGTTCCGGAGCGCTCTGAGAGCGCTCCGGAACGCTCTGGAGCGATTTATCCCGATCCTAGCCCTGTTTTACATCTGCTCGACGGGTCCCGGCTGCAGCGCGACGGGATGTGTGGGGTCGACGTATGTGCTGGGCCTCCTCCCCCCTCCAATTCCATCACCTGCCATCCCCCAATCCGCTTCCGCGTCCCTTCCCCAGCCACTCCCCGCTCCCCCCACCTCCCCTCCCCGTCGGCCCGGTGGCACCCGAGTAGGTCCCCACCTCCCAAAACTCGACTGCACGAAATAGTGGCCCTTCGCCGGAGTGACCTCTGGTGCGGGCCCACTGGGATCCGTCCCCCGATCGCCGAGCGCGATGCGATGGTATAGCGTCTTGCGCGCTCGCATTTGTTTCCCCCGCGGCCCCCAGAAAGCCGCGCACCACAAGTCACTCATCCCCTGGGTCTCTCCTGCGTGTGCAGAGGGGACCCATGCCAAGAAACACCCTGCTTGCCTCCAAGGTGCCCTGAGTTTCTTGGGCCTCGATGGTCTGCCATGGAAAACGTGACGTTCCCACGCCCCAAAAAAAAGATGGACGTCCTGGGGTCGCAGGGTTGGGCTTCTTGCGGCAGGTTTCTTGCGGTCGGGCCTCCGCTGTAGCTGAATCTCAGAGGAGGACCCCCGGGCTTCGGGTTCGGTCCCCGTCCGACCACGCTTCGGCAGCAGACCTTGCCGGGCCACCCGCGCCTTCAAGAGCATGCAGCTTGCCCTCCGGAGCTGGCCGCGGAGTGAGTGGCCCCTCCTCCCTCCCGACCGAAACGCATGCAGCCTCGCGGAAAAGCACAGCTGGAGCCCCAGACCCCAGCTGTCTGCTGCCTTTTTTCGGGCTGGGTCGCTCTGTGACGGTCGCATGGGCCTCCGTCGGGCCAAGGCACCCGTGGTGAAAAGTGCAGCACCAAGATCTCAGGGTCTTTTTTCTCTTCCCCTCCTCTTCCTCCCATTCCCCCCCATGCTCACTGCTCAGGGGAGGCTGCAGTACCGCTCAACGATGTGTTGTCAACCGAACCTGCAGGGTGAGCCCTTTCACTAATCCGTGTTTCGGTGCGGATCGTTTGCGCGTCTCCTCTCCGTCGTCGTCGGCGTCGTGGCTATGGTGCGCGTTGCTCTGCTCGGGGCGTGTTTCCCTTATGCGGTGACCAACCACAACCGTTCCCACACACACACACACACACACACACACACACACACACACAAACACACACACACACAGCTATCACAATCATAACAACGTTATCGTTATCGTTGCCATTGTGATCGTCATCGTCATCGGTATCGTTGTTATCGTTGTCATCCCCCTCCGCTGTCCGCCGCGACGACGGCGCGAGGCGCACCGCGACGCGGAGGACGGGGGAGGGGCGGGGGCGCGGCCGTGGCCAGCCGCTCACGTCGCGCGCAGGGAGCGTACAGTCCAGGACCCGTTTCGAGCCGATCGGTCCGAGTCGACATCGGTTCTGGCCCGCCCGTTGCGATTCGATTCCAATACACCGTTGATGCGGTGAGGGCCGATGTTGCATGGTGTGGTTGCGCATCTTGGCGCGGCCGATTTGGCTTGATTCCGACTTCACCCCGATGTGAACCGACCCAACGCACATTCCGATTCGATCCGAGGCTTCGATGTCATGACGATTGATCCTACAATCTGCAGAACGCAGGGCTGGTAGGACGGGGCTTTGGGTCTAGGTCTCCCAAGTGGAGTCCGAGCAGGTGGATTCGGAGGATCGCGCCCCATCGCCGATGCGTCGGCGATGCGGCTCGATGTGGAGCCCGAATTTCTCCTCGACAACGGCACCGATGCGTCGCCGAAGTCGCTGATGCATCGCCGATGCGGCTCGATCCTGGGACCCCATCTTCTCGGACTCCATCGGGGAGATCCCTGGAATAAAAGTGTAAAAAGTTTCGAACCTCCGTGTGTATTTCTCGGATCGGCGCTAGGCCCCCCATGGCGGCGCCTCTGGCGCCGCCCCTGGCGTAATCCGCGCGCCACTGAGGGTGAGTCCAGCGCCGATCCAAGAAATCCGCGCGGAGCTCCCAAGGGTTATGCTTGTGCCGTTATTTGTTTCTCTGAGGACGTTGCTTGTCAGTGGTGGTTCGCACTGCGCCGCGATATCGGGCAAGAGATATGTGAGGCTGGAGGGCTCGGCAAGAAGTAGGGCTGGACAAGAAGTAAGCGTGGAGGTATGGAGTAGCTTGGACAAGCGGAGGGAAAGGTGCGCGCGAAGGGCCACTAGTTTCCCACGAGCAGCTCTTCCACGTCAGCCCTTCTTTGTTCATGTCAGACAGTTGTTGCAGGATCGTCGAAACTAAACGGTGCTCCGCGCGGTGGTCCATGGAGCCCACGGACAGAATATGATTAGTTGTCCCAGGGGCTGAGTTGGTGCCTATGGTCATCAGGACAGTTTTGGCGTGAAGATTGAGAGCGACTGGTGGTCCCAACGGCGTAGGCTCGTCTCGCCCCGTTTTCTTTAGCACAGCCCACATTGCTTATATGTGTTCAGCTTGTGGTTTGTGCTGGCACCATCAGCTTCATGATTGCAGTCTCCGCTTGCGCGAGCAAACTTCCAAGCAGCAGCGGCGGCACCGTCGCTTTCACCATCGCCCTCGTATTGCCAACCCTCGCGTCGCGCACGCGGAAGGAGCGCGAGGAGAAGGACTTCGACAAAGCTTTCGTTGAGGAAGTGATTGCGCGTGAGCGAAGACTCGCGGAAATCGAAGAGGCCGCTGCACCGCGAGTGAGACTTGGGCGTTGGAAGTGGGAGGGGAGCAGGGGTGCACCGAGGTGGTCCGAGTCAAATTGCGCCGGGTCAGCAATGGGGCGGAAGAAAGGCGGAGACAAAACACACAAAACACACAAAAAAACATTGTGGACAAAAACATACAAAAACACACACACACACACACACACACACACACAAAACACACTGTGGGAAAAAACACACACTGTGGGAAAAAACACAAAAGCACACACACACACACGCCGAGGGGCGTCGGACCCCTGATGTTCGGTCAGTGCCCCTGCCCCCGGCCAGCAGTCCTGGGACATTTTGGGGCGGAGGAAGGGCGGTCACCCAACTCAACTTCGCTGTTGCCGCTGTTGTCCTTTGATGACTCTCTCGGTATCGCTGTGCCTCCCGACCTCTCCCCCGTGTGTTTGTTGTGTGTGTGTGTGTGTTTTCTGTGTTTGTTGTGTGTTTTTTGTATGTTTTTTGTATGCTGTTTTTCCCACAGTGTGTATTGTGTGTGTTTTTGTCCCCACAGTGTGTTTTTTTCCCCACAGCGTTTTTTCCCACAGACTGCCTCTCTCACTCTGGGTATCCTCCTTTGCCGCGGCCCAGGCGGAGAAGAAGAAGGCGAATGAGAAGGCTCGGGCCTTTACGGAGGCGCGGGGTCGGGGCCACGCAGCACGACGGCCTAGGCCACGAGCATTAAGAGGGTGAGGAGGATCGTACAGTCGGGGCCCTGAGGAAGGAACCCTTTTGGTTGGGGAGGGGCTCCGTGTTCCTTAGATGTTTCACAGCTCGCGTCAGGTTTTCCTCGTGTTTTCGATAGGAAATCGAAGTTTAACTTATGGAAAAAAGGGGCCTCGTTCCCTATTTAGGGTTCCTTAGGTCAACGCCCCGACTGTATTGAGGAGAGACGGAGGCGGGTGAGGAGGAGCTTTGGTGGCGAGTCTGAAGGAGTTCATGGAGGGGCATCTGGATACGCCAGGCGGTCTCGTTCCTTCCCCACGTAGGGCCCCAACGTGATGTTGCGTCACACGTCGTGTGCCCATTGGATACCAGCCAATGTGTTAGCATGCTTGTTGGCTGTCCCTTAGCGCGGCTTGAACTTGATACCTCCGCGGGGGGGAGGAGTAAGATAGCCCAGGAGTGGCATCGAGACGACCTATTCGGAGGCAGGGGCCCCCGCCGACAGCCCAAGTCCTTGAGACAGCCCTGAGATCTTGTAAACCTCTTGGGCTCTCATTGGAATCCGACTGGGGTCTCGATGGCATCTGATTCGGATCTTGGTGGGATCCCGACCTGAGGCGTCCAGGGCGGGATAGATAGCATTTCCAGGGGCCACGCGAAATCAGGCGGCGTTGTCCTCGCTTTTCGGAGAGTATCTTCCCTTGGCATCGCTCGGACGTGTGCATTTTTCTTTCGGCGAGGGCCATCGAGAAGCAACCTTGATGATTTGGCGAAAAAAACGCGCGCGAAACCTAACAAAACACAGGAAATTGACGTCCGAGCGATGGCCAGTTCCCGATCAATGGGTTTGGCGCCCACGCGCCAGATCCACGGATCCCTACTCCATGTTAGCATCGGCCTATCCATACACCCCTTTTTACGGGGGACGCGCCTGGACAGGCGTCCCGTGCGCTCCTCCCATCTATCTCCTCCTATTCCGTCGCCCATTCTCCGTCCCTCTTCGTTACTCTACAGATTCCTCTGTAGCCTTTTCTGCCTCGTCAGCATCCTCTCTCTTTACCCCTCTACCTTGACGTCACTCGTCGCCTCCGCATACCTGTTATAAGAATTCCCCTTATCCTCTGCGTAGTATCCCCCACACCCCCGCCTCTTCATCGTCCTGAGTCACCTCCACCTCGACCTGTTCCTTCCCCTCCCCCCTCCCTCGCATTCCCGCTCCACTCCTATATTTGTTTGTTTCGTGTCTGTTTCGTGTACCTTCTCCTTTCTATCTCTACCGAGTCCTTTTTTTTCTCCGCCTCTGCCACTCTCCGTTCCATGTGGGGCATGCACATAGCAAGCAGAAGCAAGCGAAGCATGGACCGGGACGTGCCGAACGAGCGAGCTTGACCTAGGCCAGAGTTGAGTTTGGCCAACGTTTCCACGTCTGGGCCCCTGGCCCTTGAACCCCCTCCAAACCACCTGCCTACCCAGCCACACCCACCCACCCACACACACACACGCACACACACACACACACTTACCCACCCACCCGCCCGCCACCCACACACCTACCCACCCTCCACCCACCCACCAACCCACCCAGTCACGACCACTTCACCCCAGGTGGGTTGGTGTTGGGTGGGGGGGGAGCGTCATATATTTGTCATATGCGTATATGCCGATTGCGCTACCCGCCTCCCCCTATGGCCACCGCTCACCCCCTGCCTGCCCGCCCCTCGCTTCCGGAGGAGTTAGAGCCAGAGTCCAGGATCCCTTGACAGCGTTTTGCTGAGCCAAGGTGGCTCCTAAGAGTGTTCGCGCTTGTCTCCTGCTTCTGATCCGCCTGCGCCTTCGGCGTCGTCGTCCAGCGGTTCGTCATCGTCGTCCTGCTTCTCCTCCTCCCCCGCATCCAGGTAATCCTCCTTCTCGCCCTCGCCCCCCACTTCCACTACGCCTCCTTCTCCTCCTCCTCATCATCATCAACATCATCAGCAACAGCACAATCATCATCATCATCATCATCATCATCATCATCATCATCATCATCATCATCAGCAGCAGCAGCATCATCATCATCATCAGCATCATCATCAGCATCAGCATCAGCATCATCATCAGCATCATCATCATAATCATCATAATCAGAATCAACGTCATCATCACCATCATCATCATCATCATCAGCATCATCATATCAGCAGCAGCATCATCATCCACATGTTCTCTTCCTTCCGCTTCTCATCCTTCGCCCCCCTCTCCTCCTCCTCCTCCTCCTCCTCCTCCTCCTCCTCCTCATCATCACCACCATCATCATCATACTCATCATCAGCATCATCATCGTCATCATCATTATCATCAGCATCATCCTGATCCTCCTGGCCCTCCTCCCTCCCCTCCTCTTCCTTCTCCTCCTCCTCCTCCGCCTCCTCCTCCTCTTCCTCATCATCCTGTGTCTCATCATCTCACTCCTTCTCGCCCCCCTCCTCACACGAAATCCTCCTCATGCTCCTGGTGTGATTCCTCCTCGTCGTGTTCGTCCTCCTTCGCTTTATCCTTTACCTCATCGGCGACCTCCTCATTGTAGTTATCTTCCTCCCCCATCCTCCTCCTCCTCCTCCTCCTGCTCGCCCTGCTACTCCTTGTATTGCTCGTACTCCTCCTCGTTATCCTCGTCCTCCTCCGCTTCGCAGTGCTCCTCCTTCTCCTCCTCATCCTCCTCCTCATCTCCTCCTTCATCCTCCTCCTCATCCTCCTCCTCGTCCTCGTCATCCTCCTCCTCCACCTCCTACTCCTCCTCCTCCTACGCCTCCTCCTTCTACTCCTCATCCTTCTCCTCCTCCTCATCCTCCTCTTCCTCCTCCTCATTCCCCCTCTCCTCCCCCTCATCGTCCGCCTGGTCATTTTCCTCATTAGTCTCCTCCTCCTCCTCCTCCTCATCCTCCTCCTCCTCCTCCTCCTCCTGCTCCTCTTGCTCCTCCTTGTTTGACGTTGCGCCGACTTGAGGCGAGCGCCTGGAGCGTGCTCCCGCTCGTCCTGCTCCTCCTCCTCCTCCTCGGCCTCCTCCTTCTCCTCCGCCTCCTCCTCTCCCTCCTCCTCCTCCTCCTCTTCTCCTCCTCCTCCTCCTCCCTCCTCTTCCTCTTCCTCCTCATCCGCCTGGTCATGTTCCTCCTCATCCTCCCTCTTCTCCTCCTGCTCCTCCTTGGTTGACGTTTTGCAGACTTTGAGGCGATCGGTTGGAGCGGCTCCTCCTCCTCCTCCTCCCCCTCCTCCTCCTCCTCCTCCACCTTCTCCTCCTCCTCGTCCTCCTCCTCCTGATCTTCCTCCTTATCCTCCTCCTCCTCCTCCTCCTTCTCCTCATCATCATCCTCATCAGCATCAGCAGCATCATCAGCAGCATCAGCATCATCATCAGCAGCAGCATCAGCACCACCATCATCATCAGCAGCAGCAGGAGCATCATCATCATCATCATCATCATCATCATCATCAGCAGCAGCAGCAGCAGCAGCAGCAACAGCAACAGCAACAGCAGCATCTTCAGCATCCTTATCCTAATTAGCATCAGCAGCAACATCATCTTCAGCAGCAGTTGCGCTTGATTGAATCCATTCGCTCATTCCGCCGGCCCATTTCGTATCTCGGTGGTTGCATGGTGGTGTACTCGCACCCATGGGGAACGATAGGGCAGGCAGGACTGTCCTCGAGGAGATTTTCGGAGATGTGGCTCGCTCCCTCGCTCCCTGTCGAAGAGAGTCGGTAGACTGCCCCAGAGGGCGCCAAGATGGCTCAAGAGAGCTCCAGCAGTGTTTCGAGACGTACCTGGGTTGTGGGTCAGAGTCCTCGTGGATGCTTCTTGGGGTCTCTTTGGCGGGCCCTCGGGAGCCTCTAGGGAGAAGTTTCGAAGCATCTGACAGTCCTCTTGGGGGCTTCTTAGGGGCCGCTTGGGGCTTCCTGGAGGCCTGTTGGGGGTATTGGGAGCATCTTTGGGGACCTCTTGGTGGCCTGTTGGGGCCTCTTGGGGGCACTTGGGGAGCTCTGGGGGCTTCCTGGGCGCATCTTGGGGCCGAGACCTCAAAATGTCTGTTCGGGTTCCCCCTCTGGGCCTCCTGTCGGGGCCATCCTGGGGCCATCTTGGAGGCCTCTTGAGCCGTCTTAGGGCCACCTTGGGCCATTTGGGGACCCTCTTGAGGGGCTTTTTGGGCCGTCGTGGGGCTTTTTGGGCCGTCCAGGGCGGCCTGCAGCTCGAAAAGGCGGTACCGCTAAAATCGCCCGAACACCAAAGCGAAATGCATGATTTTGAAATATTCGGGCCTCTCGACGTCTTCCTGGAACCCTCCTGGAGCTTCTTGGGCGCTTCGTGGGCCGTCTTGGGACCAGCGTGGGCCATCTCGGAACGCTCTTGGCCTGAGGCAGTGGAGGAGCCGCCGAGGAGCCGACGCGCGGGGCAAGCTCGCGGATGGGCCTGTTTTTCACT
Source organism: Prorocentrum cordatum (assembly GCA_963575745.1). NCBI lineage: Eukaryota > Dinophyceae > Prorocentrales > Prorocentraceae > Prorocentrum > Prorocentrum cordatum. The sequence continues at coordinate 58,120 of CAUYUJ010022470.1, forward strand.
ACCACCACCACCATACGTTGGAGGAGGAGGAGGAGGAGGAGGAGGAGGAGGAGGAGGAGGAGGACCCCCTCCCCCTCAAACTTCTGGTGGTCAATCCTTTTGGCGCCTCCTTGGGGGCGCTCGGGGGGCCCCCGAGGCCGCGCACAGGAGTTCCGGCCTCTCTGGCCCGACCTGGCTGGGACCCTGCCGGGGCACCCTCTCCTCCAGGGAGCCCTCAGTCAAGCAGTGGCGAAGCGTCCTGGCTCGCCCATAGCCCTACCAAACAATTTTCTGAGAACCTTTTGTGGTCTCCATGAAATGTTCTTAGAACATGTCTGGCGGAGTCTGTCTTGTTTGAGCACATCGGGTTTATGTTATTAGAACATTGTTTCTGTTCTTAGAACATGTTTGGGTTCTAAGAACAGTTCGTGGTAGGACTAAAGGAATGCCGGGACGGTCGGTCCCTGCTCAACCCGGGGGGCCGCCACGCGCGCGCGTAGCAGCAACCTTCTTGAGTTATTGCCTGAGATTTTAGCACGCCTCTGGCCCGTTGGTCTGGCGAATCTGACACGAAGGCCCGACAAGTGAGGGTTTTTGGGCGGCGTGCACAAGATCTAGAGGAAGCTGGTTGATCCGAGGCATGTCAGCGGCCGCCGCCACCTCTGGCATCAGCAGCGACAGCAGCACTATCGGCCCCACCCCGCCGCCACCAACACCAACACCCGCACCAGCAACACCACCCCCTGCCCCCCACAGCCCATAATCCACATCCATCCTCCCACTACCCCGTAGCTATGTTGGCTCAAGTCTCAAGCTTCAAAATGCGTCAAGCCGCTGCTGCCAGCCACAGTTTAGTGCTTAGTCCTTAGAGCGAGATGCACCATGCATCCATCGGATAAACGCCTACTCCGGAAGCAGACCAGCTTTGGCAGCACAATCACGCGTTTCCAGGGCGACTGGCTAAGAAAGATCATCTCACCAGGAGGGTCGAGCGGTGCCAAGTTGCTCAATAAGCCCCACCGGGCGACTGCAGAGCAGCTGCTGCGGTGGCTTTATCAGGCGTCCTGGCCCGCATTGATACTTGCTACGTTGCTTGTGTTCATTGCGACTGCCGTGCTGTTGGCAGTCACATTGTACCCATCATGCCGCGCCTCGCCAAGCGATGGTTTCGTGCGTGTGTTGTCGATCGTCTTCTCGGCGCTCGGTGGCGGCGGCCATGGCACCCTGGATGAGGCGACACATTGCATCATGATTGTCGGGCTGCTCAACTTTGTGGCCCTCCTTCTGCAGGGCACGCTGTTCTCTGTGATTGTGACCAAAGTCATGAATCCGAGCGTGAAGTTGCGATTCTCATCAAGGCTCGTGGTTATCACACGTGGTGGCGAGCAGTACCTCTCCTTCCGACTGGTCCACCCGAACGGCGACTGCATCACCAACCTCGAAGTGGAGACGTGGTGGGCCCACAGGGAAAAGACGCCTGAGGGCGAGAGCTTCGTCCAGCTGGACGAGGTGGTGTTTCCAGTGAACGGGTCGATGTTGTTTTTGCCTCGCACGTTCACACACAAGATTGACAAGGCTTCGCCATTCTGGCCTTACCGAGAGGCGCTCTGCGAAGCGCACGGCCAGCTGAACGTGCACGTGAAAGGCACTGACCAGTATCTGAACACCGACTTTTGTGACGCGTGGGTGTACAACGTGCCCGATGTGGACCATGTGGAGGGCACGCAATACCACTGGGCCGACATGTTCATCGCTCTCCCCGACGGCACCACTGGTGCAGACCTCGCAAAGATCGACGAGGTGGCGATGGGGCCCGACCATGAGGTTCAAGCGTCGGCCGCGGAGCGGTCCATCGAGGTGCCACGTCTCCGGCAGCGTACTCCTGCGTAGTGGGTAGCAGCATGGCCGCATTTACGATGGGGTGTGGCAACTACAGTCGGGGCCCTGAGGAAGGAACCCTTTCCGTTGGGGAGAGGCTCCGCGTTCCTTAAGTGTTTCGCAGCTTGCCTCAGGCTTCCCTTAGGTTTCCGACAGGAAATCGAAGTTCAATTTCTGGAGAAAAGGGGCCTCGTTCCTTATTTAGGGTTCCTTAGGTCAACGCCCCGACTGTAGTTGAGTTTGTTGATGGCGGCCCATGTCGAGGAGATGGCTGACATGGAACAAGTCGCCACTATCCAAGCCCGCTTGCTTCATCTGCAATCTTGCAGCAACCCCAAAAGACACCAACCACCACCCACCGCCCACCAACCACCACCGACTGCCCACAGTATATAGCGACAATTATTACCACCCCTGCCCCCGCCATTACAGTGGAAACCCATGCCAAAAAAACACCCTGCTTGCCTCCAGGGTGCCCTGGGTTTCTAGGGTTTCGATGGTGTTGCTATGTATGGACAGCGTGACGCTACCACAGCAAAAATCAATGGACGTCCTGGTGTATCAGGGTGTTGTTTCTTGTGGAATGTTTCTTGTGGTCGAGCTCCTACTGTGCTTACCACGGCCGCCGCCGTCAGCAGCAGCAGCAGCTGCAGCAGCAGCAAGAGCAGCAGCAGCAACACACCCACCCCACCCCACCCATCGCCGCCACCACCACCACCAGCATCTGCAGCGGCAGCAGCAGAAGCAGCGGGAGCACCCGGTTTTGGCAGGAGCCTCGGCGTCTTTCTTTATTTCGTCGAGATCCAAAGCCTTCGGGGTTGCAGCGCCGGCGTTTGGGGCACGAGACCCCCACGTTCCCCGCGATCGCCCCTCTGAGCGCCGCCAGCGTCGAGGTCTTGCTCCCACGCGCATGTACGTTCCGCGGGGTGGTGATGGGGCGAGCCGACCACTGCGGATTCAAACGCGGAGCTTCGAAAAGGAATCGTTATCATTATTGAGTTGCCAGGGGAAATTAAGGCGTTGCATCAACGCGCACGCACTTATCTCGCCGAGGCTACCACGGGCAGACGGACAGCATGCACACGCGCAGCACCTCCATTGCGTACAGCGCTGTAGGACACAACCCCGGACGACCCCCAGGGCTCCTCACGGCATTACGCCTCGCTCGAGCACATCGTGGAGCCATCGAGAGCTGTGCTCTGGTCGCTCAACGAGCAGATCCGCTCGGGCCATGTGTGCAGGAGGGGGAGAGGATGGAGGAGGCAAAACGGAATTCGCCGGTATCCACGTAGCGGTTGCGAGTTAGCCAACGAGGAAGAGGCAGCACGGAGAAGGGGGGCAGGAGGAGAGGGGGGGGGGGGAGCCGAGACCGAGGAGAGGTGGCCGGCAGCGGGCACGGCGAGAGCGCGGGCGCAAGCAGTGCCCCGCATCGTTGTGAGCAGTCTGGCCCCCTTTCTCCTCGTCGTGGCCGCAGCCATCGTGGCTCGACCGTCATTCTTGCGCGAACATCTTCGGACACTGGAGCATATACATTACCAGTGGCGGGCGGTTGCTGAATCCCAGGAAGTGTTGAGGGTCGTGGGCGACGTCGGGGTGGTGTGGTGCATACTTGTTTCCCCGCTTTCCCGTGGAAACAAGAAAACATGTATACACCAGGATGCTGTACACACCACAATCCGTTTTCGTATGCGAAACTCAGTGCGGGACCGGAAAAAAAGCATCGGTGTATAAAGTTCGGTTCCTTACATCTCCTTTCGATGATCTGGTACGGTAGGTTCGCCTCGTGTCGACCAGCGGCGGCCTTGCCGCGGGCGTTCAAGGCTGAACGCCGCCAGTGGCCCAGACTCGGCCTACATGGAACGATCGGGCGAACGCAGAGCCGCCGATCGTTCAAGGTAAAACGATCCGCGCGGTGTCGGAAACCAACGCCGAAGTCGACACGATATGAACCTGCCGTATCGTGCTTCAGAGGGGGTTCCGCGTACTCTTCTCTGTGCGGGACTACCGTGGCGTGGTGGCTCGGTGTCTCTCGCGCTCCGTCCCTCGGAGTCGCCGGTTCCTTGGGCCGTTGCGAACAAATCGACAGCATCGGCAAGGGAAACGGGAGCGCACGGCCGATCATCGCAGGCACGGTGCGGGGTGTGGCCGAGAAGAACGGCCACCACTGCGACCATAGCCGAGACGATGTGAGCACGCGGATGTTCCTCACCAGTGCGGCCTGGTTCGCCATGCTCGTGGCTATCCTTTGCTTCTGCCCCACGTCGTGCTACCTCGCGGAGCAGGTGCAATCCAGCGCCTGGCCGAGAGCGAGGGAGGCGGGGCTGAAAGAGAGCCTAGGCCGCCAGGACTCGCTGCCAGTGTCACCGCGGACGTTACCCAGTTGAGGCAGAAAGTCGCTTGCCGAACAGCGGCCGCCGCCGCTTTTGAACAACACTTGCTGTTGGACATCTCACCCTTTCTTTCCGTACCCATGTCTTCGGGCGTCCAAATTCCCGTCGTCTTGGTCGTTGCCTTCTTGCGTCCCTTGCAGCACAGTCCGATCTCGGCTCAGCCTCAGCAGACAGCTTGGCCTTGCGCCGCATGGTTCGCGGAAATCGGGGGAGCAAGGCGGGACTGCCATCGTGGCCACGCGGACTGGCACAGACGTGCCAAGAGCTCGTTGTCGGGGACTGCGCAGTCCTGCCTCCGCAGACTGCGCGGTCGTGGAGTTCTCGGAGGCGGGCGCGAGAGAGGTACAGTCGGGGCGCTGAAGAAGGAACCCCTCTCGCTGGGGAGGGGCTCGGTGTTCCTTGACTGTTTCAAAGTTTGCCTCGGGTGTTCCTGAGGTTTTGCATCGGAAATCGAGGTTGAACTTATGGGAGAAAGGGGCCTCGTTCCTTCTTTAGGGTTCCTTAGGTCAACGCCTCGACTGTACGCATATGGAGGCGAGAAGGTGAAGAGGGGAGGGGAGGGAGGGGAGGGGAGGGCAGAGGCAGGGCAGGGCAGGCAGGTTGAGGAGAGGGGAGGAGACGGGCGGGAGGGGGAAGGGAGGGAGGCAAGGGCGGCGGAAGGAAGGGGGGAAGGAAGGGAGGGGGAGGGAAGCGAGGGAAGGGAAGGGAAGGAAGGGAGGGGGACGGGGGAAGGAAGGGAGAGAGGGATGGAGGGGAAGGGAGGGAGACGGCAGGGGGAGGCGGAGGCGTGCGCCCCGGGGCTGCGGAGGCGCTGAAGATCGAGATGGCCAGGAAGGCCGAGTCTGAAGAGCAGCTCGTCAGGGCCCCGCCCCCGTCGCGCGCCCCCTCGCGTCACCCGCGCATCGGGGGCGCAGCACGGGCTGTGCGCGAGCTGCCGAAGTCGGGGCGAGCGCATTCGCGGATCCCCGTGCGGCGCCCCGGGAAGCAGGATCTGTTCTGCCGTCGGGTATCAGCCAGGGCGGGGCGGGTGCTGTCCTCGAGTCCCTGTTCACCACGGGGCTCCCTTGCCTCAGCAGCCCCTGCGAGTCCGAGACGCTCTCTGAGGGCCTCCTCCGTGGCCTTTTCTTTAGGTGGCGGATCTCCGCTGGCGTGTCCGTCATCGCAGATGCCTCTTGGAGGTCGAAATGGTGGTTCCAAACCTAGGGCCTACGGCGCAATACGCATTGAATATCTGTGCTGGTGTGATAACGCGCTGTATTCCAAGCTCTCCAGTGCAATGCTGCCGCACGTGGCAACATGCTCGAGCAGTTTGTTTGGCCAGCAAAAGGTTAGAGTAGATGCTCATCTCCCCTCTAGGCGCAGGATGAGGCACTGTCAGGCCTAGTTTAGCAGACATGCTAAAAATCCTCAACCCACTGCAACACACGGATTCCACAGGCACTGCTTGAACTTGCGGTCTCTTGCTCGTCTTCAAAGTAATTGGCTTGGGGTTGCAGGCTTTCGCGTGGTGGCCGCCGATGGTCGCCTCGTGGCCGCCCTGTGCGCTGGCATGGACTTCTTTTTCCAGGTGTTCGACCGGTGGCTGCCCTGGCCGCCTCGTGGCCGTCTTTGCACGCAGGCATCGGCTTCCGCGTGGTCGCCCCGTGGCCGCCCCATGACCATCTTCTGCGCTACTGCCCCCGACCAAATTCAGGGGCAGTGTCGTCTCGGAACGCTGGCCTTCGGCTTTGGCCGCTGTGCCACTGGGGAGGTGGCACGGCATTCATCATCAGATCGTGGCCCATGGTCTCCGAAGCCTCTTGAGACCCCTACGCCCCCCCCCCAAAAAAAACACACACAACAAAATATCAATTTTCTGCGCTGGCCGGGTTTTCTGGGTTTCGCTTTCTTACAGCCTTCACCACGTGACCTGCTCAACACAGCTAGCACCGCATAGCCTGCACCACTCGAGGCGTTCCACACACGGCCTGCCTTCGCGGATCGAAGGAGTCGTCATCCCTTCCTCGGCGGAAGGCGGCGGAAGGTCGGCATGCAGCGGAAGTAAAAAGAGGCGACCTCCGCTGGCGGAAGCCCAAAACACGTCAGCACACTTTTGGGTACAAGGCTTCTGGAACTGCCACTTAGTTTGCACCACATAGCCTACGCTACATAGCTTGCGCACGATGGATTGCACCACAGTTTGCACCGCCCAGATGGCACCACGCAGATTGAACCGCAGTGGTTGCACCACACAGAACTCATGTGCAGAATGCACAAACTTACTGTTTGGCGCTCCTGTTGGCACAGATACCTGGATGCATGCGACTGCTAGCCTGCACAATAGATGGACCATGGCGCTGAAATTGAATTAACAGTGGTGGTACCACACCGTGTCCACGCCGATCTTCGTACAGTAGCACGGCGGGTATTGCTTCGCCGGAGCGGCCTCACAGTGCACGCGTTCTGCTGGCATCAGCTCGCAGGGACCACTTGTTTACTTACTATGCAAGGGGTGGAATAACCGACCCCAACCCTAGCAAAACATGTTCCTGGGAATCAGCATTTCTGCGTCATTGTGCATGGGCATGGCCGTCGCTGCCTGCACCGATGAACACCGCGCGGCGCCGCAGGCCGCGCACGCCTTCGGCGAACGACTTGCGGCGAGCCGACTCGCATGGCGGCAAGGGCGTCGATCGCACATGCCCGGCGGTGCTCTGGGGACAAGGGAGGGGCCCGAGATTTTCGCCCTCGCACATGGGCCACCCCCCGCGCAGCACTGACCTGTTTAGATCAGTGGCGTTCTCCCTGAGGCACTTGGTCTAATCCAATTTTTCAAAATGATTTTCTATATGTACAGATTCTACGTTTATCTGAACTTTCGGGGACGTTTCCGCTCGCGACTTCCTGCGGGGAAGTACATCAGATGAATGGTAGATGGCGCCACGCCGTTTGTTGCGTTGCGCGGCCTTACGTCTTGGGGAGGGCGCCTCGGCCATCAGGGCAAACGCCGCCTCGGGCGCAGGGCTTGCCGTGGGGTTTGCCACGGCGCCGGCTGCGTCTGGTTGAGACGCGGAGCGCAGGGCTTGCCGTGGGTTTGCCATGGTGTCGGCGTCTTGGGCGGGGTCGCGGCAGATCGAGTTTATACAAATTGTTTTTTTCTTTGGTGTCTAAATTTATTCCGGGGGGAATGTATCGACACCTTTTTCGCGCCCCACTCGGAAGGGGCCCCAGCGCTGGTCGGGGCAGGGCGCCGCGGTCCGTCAGCGGAGAGATTCTTCGGCGTGAGAGTGCGCGCCGCTTGAAGCGGAAGAACAATATGAAGTCGATCATGTTGGCAGTGTGTGTGTGTGTGTGTGTCGATTTTCTTGCCCTCAACATGTGTGTGGACGATCTTGTCGACGACGAGAGCGCTAATTGTTTATTTGGACGATCGCCGTCGTGATAGCCATGTTCTGCTTTGGCGGGCGCGAACACTGTTGCCTCATTACATCGCCGGGCCTTCTGACAAGGCTCCGCAGGGGTGGCACTTGACCGAGTTCTTTGCAAATGGCATTTCTTCCTGTCCTGTTCCCTCCCCTCTTCCGTCTTTCCTTCTAGTTCCCCATTGGAACCACTTCTTGCTCCCAGCCCTCATCATCATCATCATCATCATCATCATCAGCAGCAGCAGCATCATCATCATCATCATCGTCATCATCATCATCATCATCATCATCATCATCATCAGTATTCCCTCCCCGCCGACCGCCCGCGCAGCTCCAGCACGAAGAGTCCGAGCGGCAGTGGCAGAAGCGCTACGACAAGTGGGAGAAGGAGGAGCTGGCCCGCAGAAAGTTGATGGAGGAGGCGGCGGCCCCACAGCAGCCCTGCATTTTCGCTTGCTCCACTCTTCGTCCTCCTCCTCCTCCTCCGCCTCCTCCTCCTCCTCCTCCTCCTCCTCCTCCCCCTCCTCCTCCTCCTCCTCCTACTCCTCTGACGGTTTTACTAAGTCGTCGCGGTGCGAGTTTGTTCCTTAGAGGGCCAGCTTGGGCATTGGGCTCAGTTTGCCTACGGGAACGTCCAGAGCGTTCTCGTCGCGTTTCCAGCGTTGGTTGCAAGGAGTTCGCAAAAGAATCGGGGATGGACTGTTCAAGCATAGCAAAACAACAAAACACCAAAACAGAAACAAAAAGGCAGAGTTCACTACTCACTCGTATAATGTGTGATCAGCGTTCGCTTGGGCAAGCTGTTTGGCAGGAGAGTGCGGATATTGGCATCAGTCGCCTCTGCCATTCCAGGAGGCTGCCGTTGTAGAAGCAGGGGGTGACCAATATTTACCAGGTGTTGATGCATTATGTGTCTTACCAGGTGTCGTTGCATTAGGGTATCCTACCCGTTCTTCTGCACATGTCACCACGTGTTGTGCTCGCACACGACAATTTCGCCAGCATGCTATGATTGGTTGATTTGCCGTTTGCAGCCTTTACAGCGACGCAGACACGACTGGGTTTCGAGATGGCAGTAGGACGATGGAATCGCGAAATGACAATGAGGACGAGAACGCGGCGTGTGTTCTTACAGCCAGCAAGGTGTACGAGGACCGCGCGAGGCAGCTCCAGGACAAAGAGGCGTGCTGGGGGGGGCGATGCGGGGAATTAAGATGAGGAAGAAAATAGTTAGAGGACGAGGACGAGGAGCAGGAGCAGGAGAAGATCCGGGGGGGGACGACGCTTACAATGATGATGTTGATCAGAGGTTAGGGTGGTGAGACCGTGGTGACACGGAGGCCCCAAACCAGAAAATCGGTTTCGGTTCGTGTCGCGAGTGCCAGCGAGGCGATGTTGCGCGAGTTCTTGCACTGGCTAGGGCCAGATCAACTCAGAATGAGTCGTCGGCCCTGTTCCGTGCCAGGGCGTGCCCAGGGTTGTCCCGCGATTGGTTCGCGGTTGTCCTGTGGTTGTTCCGTGGCGTGCCCAGGGTCGTCTTGCGTTTGTCCTACGTCTGTCGATGAATAGATCGTGAGACCGATGTATACATAGTGAGATTGATATAGAGATTGCCAGCGTGCCAGGAAGAGATGGCACTGTCAATAATGTAAGCTATGTGATGCACAAGCGTCACTGCGGCCGATTCTTCAAGAACAAGCCTGCATCCTCGAGACACTCCCAGGCGGCAACGACCGGCATCGGACAGCAGCTGTCCAGAACATGGCGAATCTTCGGGACACCCCCACAGGCGGCAACTGGCGACAATGGGCTGGCACGCGGTGAATCCTTTTGGACACCCCACAGGCCGCAACTGGCGACACTAAAACAACAACAAACCGAGGCGTGGCGAATCCTCGGGACACCCATCCAATTCCTTCGAAACGCAAGCACGGACCCCGAAGTGCGAGCATTGTTGGGGCAATAGACAGATATCGAGATATGTGAAAGAGCGTGTTCTACCGTTGCTGGCGGAAAACCGAGGGGGGGTCACTACCGGTTCGAACCCCTTCCCCCCCCCCCCCCTCCGGAAAATTGGGGGGGTCACTACCGATTCGAACCTCTCCCCCCCCCCCGCCGTTCATCATGGACGGGGGGGGGGGGTCACTACCGGTTCGAACCCTCCCCCCCCTCGAAAACCGGGCGGGGTTACTACCGGTTCGAACCCCCCACCCCCCCCCCTCGAAAACCGAGTGGGGGTGCGGACAGTGGTGGGGACGGTGGTGGTGGGGACAGTGGTGCGTGGTGGGGACAGTGGTGAGGGGACAGCGGGACAGTGGTGGGGACAGTGGGACAGTGGTGTGGACGGTAGTGGTGAGGACAATGGTGGGAACAGTGGGGACAGTGGACAGTGGTGGGGACGGTGGTGGTGGGGACAGTGGTGTGGGGACAGTGGGAACTAGGTGGAAACAGTGGGACAGTGGAGGGTACAGTGGTGGTGGGGACAGTGGTGAAGGCGGTGGCGAGGACGGCGGTGGGACAATGGGACAGAGGTACAGTGGGGACAGTGGTGGGGACAGTGGGGACAGTGGTGGGAACAGTGGGACAGCTCAGTGGGACAGCGGAGGAGTCAGTGGGACAGTGGGGACAGTGGGGATAGTCGGGCAGTGGTTGGGGCCGTGGAGAAAGTGGGGAGAGTGGAACCGTGGTGGGAACAGTGGTGGGGACAGTGGGGACAGTGGTGAAGGCGGTGGCGAGGACGGCGGTGGGATAATGGGACAGAGGTACAGTGGGGACAGTGGTGGGGACAGTGGGGACAGTGGTGGGAACAGTGGGACAGCTCAGTGGGACAGCGGAGGAGTCAGTGGGACAGTGGGGACAGTGGGGATAGTCGGGCAGTGGTTGGGGCCGTGGAGAAAGTGGGGAGAGTGGAACCGTGGTGGGAACAGTGGTGGGGACAGTGGGGACAGTGGGGGCAGTGCGACAGTGGTGGGGGCACTGGTGGGGACAGTAGGGACGCAGGGGCGCAGCAGCGACCTGAACGCTGGCTGCTCCACGAGGGCATGGGCGCCGCAGCGCCTGCAAACTAGGTAGCGCCCAGCTGGCTGCACCCAGTGCTCCTGAAACTCAAACGCCTCGGGCGCTCGGGTGGGGGGCGGGGACGGCGACTGCGACCCCTCCTCCTCCAGCAACCCAAGAGCCTGCAAGGCAGTGCTGACGGCGCTCGAACGCGCCCTAGGCAGGACGCCACCGAGTCTCTCCGTCCTCACTGCCGAGAGAAAGAGATGCAGGGCCGTCGGCTCGCACCGTGCGCCAGGCCGCTCCAAACGAGCTCGAGCCTTGGCCGCCCTTGCCCTTGCCGAGCGGTGGCACCATGTGCAGCGGACTGACCCGTCAGGGACCTGCTCGAGGTCATGCGCCAACAAACCAGCCGGGCCGTGGGGTTTCGCGGCCTCGGGGCGACCCTGGGTTCCACCACACTACTGCTGGCCACCAACTGGGCCGCCCTGGAAATGAAATCGAAAGTCCGCTTGGTAGCCTTCAAACGCTCCTTGAGCGCCCCTACAGCTACACCAGCAACACTAATCTGAGCCGAGCCTAAGTTCGCAAAGAAATCGGCCCAGGCATTCCCAAGGAGATCATACACACGAGACACACCACTCAACCCAACACCAGGCTCAGCGGCCAACACCTCATCCAGATCTCCTCCATGGGCTGGGGTCCAGCTGAACGTCGGCCTCTCAGACCGACCCTAGGAGGAGGAGAAGGAGGAGGAGGAGGAGGCGGAGGAGGGGGAGGAGGAGGAGGAGGAGGAGGACGAGGAGGAGGAGGAGGAGGAGGAGGCTACTGAGGCTACTGATGACGCCGCCCTGTCAAAGGGCGCTGGCACGCAGGCCACGCGACTCGGACCTACGCCGAACCGCACTAGCCGAGCCCAATGGCCCAGCGAGAAGTTACTGGCAGGCTGCCCGCTACGACTCCTGCCGACAGGCAGGAGCATGGCAGGTAGCCCGCGCCACCGCACGAGCCGCGGCCCGGCGGGAGACCAAGATTTTCGAGCAGCGCCCAGCGGCGGCGACCCGCCACGAGCGGAAAACCGACCCAGAGGCCAAAACGAGGCGAACCCAGCAAGGGCGACGAGAGGCCAACGCCACCACCCCCACGGGACAACGCCCCAAGAAAACCACACAGCCTCGATCGCAGGCCAGCCTCACTCGGGAAAGAGGTTCTCGTCGACCCAGGCCTGACCGAACCGCTTCACGGCGAGCTGGCGCAGCTCGCGGTTGGAGAGGCTGTCAGGCCAAAAGCCCGCCGTCCGTCGTCGTAAGGAGGAGGAGGAGAGGAGGAGGAGGAGAGGAGGGGAGGAGGAGGAGGAGGAGGAGGAGTAGGAGGAGGAGGAGGGGAGGGGGAGGAGGAGGAGGTAGGAGGAGGAGGGGGGGGGAGAGGGGAGAGGGAGAGGAGGGGAGGAGGAGGGAGGAGGGAGGAGGAGGAGAGGAGGATGAGGAGGAAGAAGAAGAAATGGGAAGGGCGGGAGGGGTGGGGAGGGGGCAGCAGGGCCCGGGTCGGAAGGCGGCGAGGGGCGGGGGAGGGGAGAATGCGCCCAGGAGCGGCGCGGCAAGCTCAAGGCCGAGCTGGTGCAGGCGACCCCGGGCCACGCTCTCCCCAGGGCGGAGGGGAGCAGAGGTGCCGAGGCGAGGGGCCGAGGCGAGGGATCGCTGCGGGCTCTTCTCCGTGCCCTCTGGTGGGAGGGGGAGGAGGAGGAGGAGGAGGAGGAGGAGGAGGAGGAGGAGGAGGAGGAGGAGGAGGAGGGAGGAGGAGGAGGAGGAGGAGGAGTGAGGGAGTAGGGAGGAGGGAGGAGGGAGGGAGAGGAGAAGGAGGAGGAGGGGGAGGAGGAGGAGGAGGAGGAGGAGGGAGGAGGAGCTCAAGCGGGCGCCTGAAGTACGCCCACGACGCCAACTGGTAAGAACGTATACCCCCAAGCAGCCCCCACTGTAGCCGTCTTGGGGGCTTCTCGGCCGAGCCTATTGGAGGCTCTGTGGGCTCTTTGGGTGTTCTCTTAGGGCTTGTTGTGGCGCGTTGTAAACCCTCTTGGGGGTCTGTTTGGGAACCGTCGGACTTGTGGAAGCATGTTGGTGCCATCCTGAAGGCCATCAACCAACCAAGCGGGTGCACTCAATCCAGTCGTCTCTTGGAGACCTTTTGGGACGATGTTGGAGTGATTTGGGGGGCGTTCAGGGCCGTCTTGGGAACACACTGGGCCCCTCGCGGAGCTCTCTTGGGGCCACCTTGGACGAAGGACCTCGCTTTGCACGTTCGTCGGGTTGACCACGGCGGCGTTCCTCTTTTCATTCATCCTGAGTTTCTCCTCATCTCCTGCGTGCTGGTCCGCCTCGGCGGGCAGAGAGGAAAGCCGAAGCCAGAGTTCGGGGGGGATCGGCGATTTTCGCTGGCAGGGGATAAGAGGAGGAGGAGGAGGAGGAGGAGGAGGAGGAAAAGGAGGAGGAGGATGCGGTGTAGACATTATAGCCATGAGAGCACAAGCAAGTTACCCGCGAGACTCCTCGATACAGATAAATGAGTCAACCGACTCCCCAAGTCAGCATCAACCTGACAATTTAGCCCCGTGTTGGGATGCTTCACTTCTCGAATGTTGGTCAGCGCAGCTTGCCCAGGGGCGGGGGATTACATAAGCCCCTGAGCTCAGGGCCAAGACGCTAGGCACGATAGGACCCACACGCCGTGCAACATATGTATGGGCCAACTCGACCCGCAACAGGCCCCAAGGAAGTGAAACCGTGAATACCCTCTCCCCCTTCCTTGGCCCAGACTCCGAGCGCAACCCATCCGCGGGAGTCGCAGCACCCACGGACGGACCCGAGCCCCCAGGATCGGACCCCAGGACAGCCCCGGCACCAGGCAGGATAACCTGGATTGCTGTTGGTCCTGAGGAGGAGGAGGAGGAGGAGGAGGAGGAGGAGGAGGAGGAGGAGGAGGAGGAGGGGGAGGGGGAGGAGGAGGAGGAAGCGAGGAGGAGGGGGCGGAGGAGGAGGAGGAGGAGGAGGAGGAGGAGGAGGAGCAGCAGGAGGGGGAGGAGGAGGAGGAGGAGGAGGAGGAGGAGGAGGAGGAGGAGGGGGAGCAGGAGGGGAGGGAGGAGGAGGGGGGGGGGCGCAGCAGACGCGTGCAGACCACATGGAGCGAACACCAGACGGGCATGTTCTCTCTGCAGAGGGGAGGGGGTCACACTGCCTATCAATGCCCTGCGTCGACCGCCTCTCGGTGGCTGGTGTACGAGGTTTGGTCAGGCACGCCTTACAGACCAGGACGGCACTCGATACGAATCGGAGGATGGGAGGAGGCGGGGGAAACGGAAGAAAAAGCACAACGGCCTCGGGAACTCCCGAAGGGCCGCCAGATGCCCACCCCCAACCTCCTCACGCGCTGCAAACTGAGCCGCCGCCCATCCGAACAAATGAGCAATATCCTGAACTGTGGCCAAACGGTCAGCCTCGAACTCCACCAAGATATCCGCGACTTCATGTGATGTCGCTGCAACCTGACACAGAAATCAGCGAACATGTCCACAAAGCACCACTCAACAGGCTGGGATCCCTGCTCCAGGCACCATTCTGCTTCGAGCGATCCCCACCGTAACCGTCGGCGTTTGATCCCGAAGGTGCGCGCGCTCATCGGAACGATGTGCGCTGGGCGCGGTGGTCTCGGCCAGTGCGGCCGTTGCTGTGTGATTTTATGATTACTGTGCCATGGTATGGAATGATGTATGCTGTGCTGATGTGCTATGGTACGCACTGCTCTGTCATTTTGTGTTATGTCACGGTATGGTCTGTCATGGTCTGGTATGGTATGCTCGGTCATGGTGTGTTCGGTGGTGTTGTGGTATGCTCTGTTCTGTGGGGGGCCTGGGGATCTGGCGGCCGCAGTGTGCAGAGAGGGCGAGTCGGCGCGGTGGGCGGGACCCTCAGGTATTATCGGGAGACCTGGGATCTGGCGGCCGCAGTATGCAGACTGGGCGAGTCGGCGCGGGGGGCGGGACCACCAGGGATTATCGTGAGAGTGGGGATCTGGCGGCCGCGGTATGGGCGGGTTGGGGGCGGGACCAGGGATTATCGGGAGCCTGGGGATCTGGCGGCCGCGGTATGCAGGGCGGGCGGGCCGGGAGGTCTGTCTTTAAAATCAAGCGACCCCAACTTGTCGGATGGGGAAATAGCCTGGAAGAGCCAGGTGCGCTGACACCCACTCGAAGAAGGGATGGCTGCAGTCCTGTCGATCCTTAGCAAGATTGAATATGCGTCGCCAGATGCCAGCACGCGCACCTGTGGCCGAAGCATGCTCGGTGGACCGTTCCGCCCCCTCTCTCACGGCCCCCTGGAGAGCCGAGACAGCCACACCGAAGGACGGGAAAAGTTGGAGCCCCCGCAGCAGCACATCCATATCCCTCCTCCTCCTCCCCCTCCTCCTCCTCCTCCTCCTCCCTTTTTCCTCCTCCTCCTCCTTTTCCCCCTCCTTTTTTCTTCCTCCTCCTCCTCCTCTTCCTCCTCATCCTTCTCCTCATCCTCCCTTCTTCTTCCTCCTCCTCCTCGTCCGAGCGGCCAACAGACCTGAGCCGGTCCAGGCAACGGTCCGAGCGCCGCTCCCACGGAAAGGCCCCCGTCTCCAGGCGGGGCCGCCGGCCATCCGCATCTCCGAGGTCCGGGCCACGCACGGTGCAGCCCAGAATTGCCGAAGGAAGCGGCAGGGCTCCAGCATCCTCCTCCTCCTCCTCCTCCTCCTCCCCCCTCACTCCCTCCTCCAGCATCCTCCCTCCTTCCTCCTCCAGCATCCTCTCTCTTCTCCCTCCTCCTCCTCCTCTCGTACCTCCTCCTCCACCCCTCCTGCTCCTCCTCCTCCTCCTCCTCCTCCTCCTCCTCCTCCTCCTCCTCCTCCTCCTCCTCCTCCTCCTCCTCCCCCCTCCTCCTCCGCCTCCTCCTCCCCCGACGCGCCGCAGCTCGGGGCGCCGCCCGCGGCACGCAGCCCCCCCCCCAGAGTGAAGCGTGGAGGGTCATAGGAGGGGAGGGCAAGGGCGGGGCCTCGGGGCTTCGCCCTTGCAGGGCCTCGGGGCCTCGGGGCCTCCTGTGAGGCCTCGGGGCCTCATAGGCGGGCGAGGGCAAGGGCAAGGGTGGGGGGGGGGGGCGGTGCAAGATCGGAGCAAGCGGAAGCTGTTATGGCCGAGCACCTTCACGGCCTCCTCGCTCTGACGACCACGCGCTTTTTCCTCATTCGGACGATCACGGCACTCGAGTGCCATCGTGCGCCAATCCGTCTGCATTCCAGCCACGTATACATCATGATCACTCGTAACATCGTTCTTCCGACAATCTGGGTGCGGGCACGATGCGATCGACAGCCAGCCATTTTGAGATCCCCTCTGGACTGTCATGAATCCACCCGCCCAAAGACATCGACGGCCGCCTGCCACATGATCGGACTTGATCGTAGCCGACTTGCCTCCCACCACCAGCGACAAGACCCACATCCAGACCTGTGCTCCTCCCTTTAAGTGCTCCAAGTAATTTCCGAGTATACGTCGGCCTTGCCATCTTTGCACACCCAGTCTTAGCAGTTGCCTGATGTCCTTAGCAGCCACCTGCATCAAAGAGTACACCTCCCCTTCGTTTCGTGCTGCTGGTCATGTCCAAGCCGACCCTCTTTAAAGACAGCCATGTAGCCGCACTCGGTCCTCGGACGCCTTGCAAGCTCGGTGGCGAGTCCCGCCACCTGGCCTGCAGCACACGCCAGGCCCTCTCGAGCTTGCCCATCTCCAGCCTCAGCTCTCACACGAAGATGGCGCACGTGGTCACAATGCTAGAGTCGCGTCGAAGATGGGGTCCATCCAGGGGTCTGGGGTCTCTTTGCGTCGCAAGGAAATCAGGCCGTGACGCTGGCCCCCTTGCACTTGCGTGAACCTTACCAGGACTCCAGCCGTCTTTCTCAGCATCCGCAGGTCACCATCGGGCTCTCCAGACACCGAACTGCCATGCGCGGCTCCAGCCAGCAATTATTCACTGCGTGGGGATCCCCATATGTGCATCTCCTTGCTGGCGCCCCCTTGGTGGTGGGACTCGGTGAGGACGAATCTGGATTTAAGTGTGACTGTGCTGCCTCTCTCTCTGCTCTCTCTGCTCTCTCTGTCTCTCTCCCCTCTCTCTGTCTCTGCCTCTCTTTCCCTGCCTCTCTCTCTCTCTGCCTCTCTCTCTGCCTCTGTCTCTCTGCCTCTCTCTCTCTCTCTGCCTCTCTCTCTGTGCCTCTCTCTCGCTCTGCCTCTATCTCTGCCTCTCTCTCTCTCTCTCCTCTCTCTCTTCTCTCTATTCTCTCTCTGCTCTCTCCTCTCTCTCTCTCTCTCTCTCACACTCTCCCTCTCTCTCTATCTCGCTCTCTCTCTTATCTTCTCTTCTCTTCTCTCTCTCTCTCTCTCTCTCTCTCTATATATATATATCTCTCTCTCGCTCTCTCTTTCTCTCTCTATCTCTCTCTCTCTCTCTATTCGCTCTCTCTCTCTCTTTCGCTCTCTATATATATATCTCTCTCTCGCTCTCTCTTTCTCTCTCTATCTCTCTCTCTCTCTCTATTCGCTCTCTCTCTCTCTTTCGCTCTCTCGCTCTCTCTTGCTCTCTCTCGCTCTCTGTCGCTCTCTCTCGCTCTCTCTCTCTCTCTCTCTCTCTCTCTCGCTCTCACTCGCTCTCTCTCTCGCTCTCTCTCGCTCTCCCTCGCTCTCTCCCGCTCTCTCTCTCTCTCTCTCTCTCTCTCTCTCTCTGCTCTCTAGTCTCGGCTCCTCGTCCCGCTCTCTCATCTCTGCGCTCGCTCTCTTTCTCTCTCTCTCCTCGCTCTCTTCTCGCTCCTCTCTCTTCATCTCTCTCATATCGCCTCACCCCCCCCTCTCCTCTCCCCACTTTCCTTCTCTCTCTCTCTCTCTCTCTCTCCTCTCTCCACTCTCTCTTCCACGTCTCAACTCTCTCTTCTCTCTTTCTCTCTCTCTCTCTGCATTCTCTCTCTCTCTTTCTCGTCTCTCGCTCTCTCTCTCTCTCTCTCTTCTCTCTTCTCTCTTTCTCTCGCCTGTCTCCTCTCTCAACTCCCCCTCTCTCTCTCCTCTCTCTCTCTCTCTCCTCTCCCTCTCTCTCGCTTCTCTCTCTCTCTCTCTCTCTCTCTCTTGCTCTCTCTCTCTCTCTCTCTCTCTCTCTCTCTCTCTCTCGTCACGGGCTCGTGAGATCAGCCAGGGTGGCTCCCCCTTGGGGCTCCCAAATGATGCCCCTGGCAGGTTTTGTGACCATGAGGCTCTCAAGAGATACATGTTGGGGGCGCCAAACGGCAATTCTAGCTGAGACGTCCCACCAAAATCGGCGCGAACGGGCTCGTGAGATCAGCCAGGGTGGCTCCCCCTTGGGGCTCCCAAATGATGCCCCTGGCAGCGTTTTGTGACCATGAGGCTCTCAAGAGATACATGTTGGGGGCGCCAAACGGCAATTCTAGCTGAGACGTCCCACCAAAATCGGCGCGAACGGGCTCGTGAGATCAGCCAGGGTGGCTCCCCCTTGGGGCTCCCAAATGATGCCCTGGCAGCGTTTTGTGACCATGAGGCTCTCAAGAGATACATGTTGGGGGGCGCCAAACGGCAAAGCTGCAATTCTAGCTGAGGCGTCCCACCAAAATCGGCGCGAACGGGCTCGTGAGATCAGCCAGGGTGGCTCCCCCTTGGGGCTCCCAAATGATGCCCCTGGCAGCGTTTTGCGACCATGAGGCTCTCAAGAGATACATGTTGGGGGCGCCAAACGGCAATTCTAGCTGAGACGTCCCACCAAAATCGGCGCGAACGGGCTCGTGAGATCAGCCAGGGTGGCTCCCCCTTGGGGCTCCCAAATGATGCCCCTGGCAGCGTTTTGTGACCATGAGGCTCTCAAGAGATACATGTTGGGGGCGCCAAACGGCAATTCTAGCTGAGACGTCCCACCAAAATCGGCGCGAACGGGCTCGTGAGATCAGCCAGGGTGGCTCCCCCTTGGGGCTCCCAAATGATGCCCCTGGCAGCGTTTTGTGACCATGAGGCTCTCAAGAGATACATGTTGGGGGCGCCAAACGGCAATTCTAGCTGAGACGTCCCACCAAAATCGGCGCGAACGGGCTCGTGAGATCAGCCAGGGTGGCTCCCCCTTGGGGCTCCCAAATGATGCCCCTGGCAGCGTTTTGTGACCATGAGGCTCTCAAGAGATACATGTTGGGGAGGCCAAACGGCAATTCTAGCTGAGGCGTCCCACCAAAATCGGCGCGAACGGGCTCGTGAGATCAGCCAGGGTGGCTCCCCCTTGGGGCTCCCAAATGATGCCCCTGGCAGCGTTTTGTGACCATGAGGCTCTCAAGAGATACATGTTGGGGGCGCCAAACGGCAATTCTAGCTGAGACGTCCCACCAACATCGGCGCGAACGGGCTCGTGAGATCAGCCAGGGTGGCTCCCCCTTGGGGCTCCCAAATGATGCCCCTGGCAGCGTTTTGTGATCATGAGAGAGTGTGAGTGTGAGCTTAACTTATCTTATCTTATCTTGAAATCTCTTCTTATCATATCTTGTGCTATCTTATCTTATCTTGTAGTATCTTATATTGTCTTGTCTTATCTGGTGATTATCATTGGGAGGAGGGAGGCGCGAGCGGGAGGAAGAAGGAGGAGGAGGAGGAGGAGTGGGAGGCGTCAGAGTAATAACAAGAACCCCAATCCTTAGGATATGGGGAACAATCCAGTCCTCCACAATGCACAGATCCTGGTCCCAGCTGTCTTGCGCAGCAGCTTCACATTCCCCATCCGCGCTCCGAGCTGTTTCGCCCTGAGCTTAGCCACCGTCCTGATCACCTTGCCACCTACAGGGTCATGGCCGGGGTTGTGCATATGCTTCCTCTGCGTCAGCCTCAGCACTTGAGTCCACGGTTGGAAGCGCTTGAGCCTCCTCATGTCGGCCTTGAACTCTTTCGTGGCCTTCACTAGTTCCGCTCTGCCACCTCAGTTGCATTCTTACCCACGAACTGCAGCGTACCATCATCAACAAGTGCACGTGGGTACCCATATGGGCAAACCTTCTACACATGAATTGGCGTGCGGATCATCAGTACATTCAGCAATGCGGTTGTATGTGAACGCTCTGACAGGATCCCCTGCCTGATCTCCCTGAGCTCCGAAACCGATCCAAGCGCTTTGATCGCCTTCGGCACCCTCTACGAAGCGGCCTGCTGTCATAGACCTTTGGTTCCCTGGTTGATGCATTCACACTGACCGTGGCGAAACATTTCCACATGTCTATCGTCATTGTGACCGCGTGCCCATTCAGCGGCTTGTATATCTCCACCATCGCAGTATGTACGAAAGCAGACCCTGACGGATTGTATCCGCGCGTGTTCCCCCAGACCATCTCGCTAGGGAATCTCATCAACTACTCTGAGATATAGGCCTCCTCACACGTGACCCGATCCTGCTACCCGTGTGAACCAACGCGACCACGCGCGTTCCACCTCCATCCTTTGGAATCCTGGCCATTTCTGAGTGAATGCGCCGCTCAGGCCAACGCAGCAATTCCGAACAATGCATGAAGGGCACCGCCAACACCGTGAGCGCACCATCGGGCAGAAGCCAAAGGGACCTCGGCTGCATCTTGGATGGCCCCTGTGTTGTCTTCCAATTGAGGGTCATAATGGTGTGCTTCAGCATGTCTATCGTGATGTACGGGGGCTCCTCCCAGCAGTCGCAGTCACGTGGAAGCACCGTTGGGTCCTCATCATGCGTTGTCCAAACCTTCATCCGCTTGGCTACCCCACGGTCCGATAGCTCATTCGGCGATTGTCCATCCCCCGTTTCGATGATCGCTTGCGCAGCTCGTAGCCGTCCAAATCGGTGTGCAGCGCTCGCCGCCGTCTCGACAGACGCGTCGACACATTGCATCCAACGTTCTCGGCCTTGCGTCGCGTGCGCAGCCATCTTGGAGCCGTGCTGGTCCTCGATACTCGCAACAATCACATCGAGACCGTCGTGCGCCAAAAGATCGAAATTGGAACCTGGCAGCAAGAATTCAGCGACCCACGAAGGAGCGCCATCAGCATGTTCGCCAACGGGATGTTGTCTGCAGCATCGTCCAACATTTGCACACCGCGACGAAAGACCACAAGCTTGCCAAGCAACTTCGCAATGTGATCTCGGACTCTACGAACGTGCACGCCCCATCTTCGAGCAGCCACCCAAGCTCCCAACTCCACCCCAGACTGCAGCCTCTTGAACGTGAGTCGCCACTTGGACTGAATTAGCTTGCTCTGCAGAAGGCCCCCCCACGACCGCTTGTCGCACGAGCCTTGCCACCTTCAACATAATCACCCACGCCTTGCAACTCAAATTCCATCAAATGCACTAGCAAGTCCCAACATACACCCAGGTCCTCCGCATTCTGGGCATCAAAAACCGATCGCCCCATATAGCTCGAATCAAAGGGATACCTATCACACCCCATCTTGGGAATCTTAGACAATGAGGTGGGTTCCACAACATGCCGCACTCATGTCAGCCTAACCTCAGCCGATATGGGGATCTTCACTGGCAAGTGCACCTTGATGCTATTGTTGTCAACCACTGTTGGACGCTTCACCCTCGTGGCTAGGCTGGCTCCAACGTGCATGTAGGTCTGGAGGGCGCCGCGGTGGATCCGCCCAAACCGTCAAGCCAACGCTTGCTCAACTTGTCTGGGGTAAGGTTCCAACCTCCAATCAGAAGCAAATCGCGCCTCAGACTGTTCAGCATTGCCCAGTACCTCGCGAGCTTGAATGACAACGCCTCACGCCTAGCGTTCAACACGTCGCTCGAGATGAGGTGCACTACCGCAACAATGACACCGCCAGGGACAACTCAAGAGATACCCGCTGCCGCGATTCCGCCAGGACCAATCACATGGCCAGGCAGAAGCGGGGGAGCCTTCACCGCTATGTTCGTGGGCGGGAGGATCGCAACACCCCCGGGCTTGCCCCTAAACTCGGTCCCCAGCGCTCCTCCCAAGAACCCGTGATACCCCAGGTCACGAACATGAGTTTGGAGAGACGATAGGTGTACCGACAAGTTGCGATGTGATTGGGTCACGGCAATTTTCGAACGGCTGCTCTCCATGAACATTTTGAGGGGCCCAAGTCTTTCGACATTGGCCGTGGTAATCACGCACTTCAGTTTGAGATCCAGATTCGTCTCCATCACATCCTTGATTGAGCCAGCCCGAGCCATTGGAAGTGGGGAGCTCGGCTCGATTCCTCCAGCCGATGCGACGGCAGGCTTTCCTCAGCTCCCTATTGGTCAGCCCCTTGGGGGGGAACACAGGGGGACTCAGAGGGTGCCGCCCTGCCCGCGGCCTCAACCTTATCAGGAAGCCAAAGGCAGGTCTCTCCTCCTCCACCCTCCGCCTTCCGCCCTCCTCCTTCTCCTCCTCCTCCTCCTCCTCCTCCTCCTCCACCCTACGCCCTCCTCCTCCTCCTCCTCCGCCTGCTCCTTCTCCTCCTCCTCCTCCTCCTCCTCCTACTCCTCCTCCACCCTCCACCCTCCGCCCTCCTCCTCCTCCTCCTCCACCCTCCGCCCTCCTCCTCCTCCTCCTCCTCCTGCTCCTCCTCCTGCTCCTCCTCCTCCTCCTCCTTCTCCTCCTCCTCCTCCTCCTCCTCCCTCAGCCCGCTTTGGAGCAGCAGGGCAGGGCCGCAACCTCGACGCGGAAGGCCCAGCGCACGCAGCCGTCGTCCATACCGACGCGCTCTGCCCCGAACCTCCCGAGTCAGACGCAGCCGCACCAGCCAACGGCTCCAGTCCAAAGACGTAGTCCACGTCAGAATCAGACACGCCGTCGTCTGCAGCATCTCCCTGTGCGCCGTAACAGCCACCTGCATGCTGAGCACCTTCGCTTCGAGCTCAGCACTATCAGGGGCCCTTGGCGCATGCGTCGTGAGGTGCTGCAAATGGGCGCTGAGAGAAGAAGTAGCGTCGAGTTCCTGCTCCACCATCGCAGCCTCCGCCTCCGACAATTCGGCGTTCACCTCGACCAGCTTCTTCTTGCGGACTGCAAGAAAATCTTTTTGCGGGTTGCAATCAACTTTTTAATACGTCCGCCCTTGTTGTCGACATACTTAAGCCGATTCGACATGGTCCGCAACTTAGCGCACGTCGGCGGAGATGTCTGAAGCTTAGCACGGATAGGTTATTCCTCCATTCGCAAAGCCATTCTGTGTGCCCTCGCCTTTTGAATCACCATTGTGCTTGGACGCTTGCGCAAGGCTACATGTTCTCCCTTCCCATTGGACTCATCGACCTGCATGGCACCACCCGACGCATGATCGCCTCGGGCCTGCTCAGTGTGCAGTTATTTGATCTTGATTTCGAGTTCCTGAATATTGGCACGGCCAGCGGGGTAACAGTTCTTGAAATCACCCCTTACCGCTCTTCCGCCGAGGTGGGAGTTTGCCTCAGAGACACGGTGACGATGGTTGCACGTCCCTCCGAACGCCACGCTTTTCGCCAAGCAACACAGCACGTATTTCTTCGCATGTGACATGATCGATCCACCATGGCTTTCTCTTTCGACCCTGACGCATGCTGCCCATGTCTTCGTGGGGTGGTCTGTCTGCTCACCTACTGGCGCTCACCTACTGGCGCAGGCGGCAGCCGACGAGCTGAGGCGGACCAGCCCTTAGGAGAGGACACCGTTTCAGGGCTGAACAGCCTTTCCTGTCTTGCAACAGGGGTGTCCTTTCTGCTTCCAGGGAAACCAGCAGATTGAAATCTTGGGCCAATATGGCTCTGGAGGGGAGGAGGAGGAGGAGGAGGAGGAGGAGGGAGGAGGAGGAGGAGGAGGAGGAGGGGGTGCTGCCCATCTCCGCTCCATCCCCGACGAGGGCCCCGCCCCTCTTGGCGGCCTTGCGGCCGACGTGCCCGCGGCGACGCCGCTGCCCGCGCTACCGCCCTCGCGCCGAGCGCACCTCGCCGCCGTGCCCGACGCAGTCGCAGCCACCAGGCAGAGGAGGCCCTCCTCCTCCCCTCCTCCTCCTCCCCCTCCTCCTCCCCCTCCTCCTCCTCCATCTCCTCCTCCTCCTCCTCCTCCTCCTCCTCCTCCTCCTCCCTCCACTCCTCCTGCTCCTCCTCCTCCTCCTCCTCCTCCTCCTGCTCCTCCTCCACCTCCTCCTCCTCCTCCTCCTCCTCCTCCTCCTCCTCCTCCTCCTCCCCCTCCCCCTCCCCCTCCCCCTCCCCTCCGAGACCTCGGGGGTCTCAGGTGGCCCAACACTGGTTCCGGCGCGATCCTTGCGCGATCCTTCGAGCCCATCGACTCCGACCCCATCCAGGAGGCCTCTACGCAACGCGCGCCCCATCGATCCATTTGCTGGTGATGCCCCCCTTGCGTGAGGAACTCCGTGCTAAGAGCGAAACCAGGGCGTCTGCGCGCATGAATGTGCACGCTTGCAGAGAAGCCGCACCCCGGGAGCATGCGCGGCATGGGGAAGACGTGCTCGTGCACGAGCGTCGAAGCTCTCGCTGCTTGGCTCGGTCTTCAATGCGGCTTGGGCTGAGAGATCGCGGATGCCACGCTTGCCTTCGGCGCGTACGCACTTTGGCGGCTCCCTACCATTGGGTCCGTCGCTGTCTCCCTCTAGGCCTCCTAGATGGGGTCGAAGTAGATGGGGTCGGAGTATCGCGCCGCATCGCTGATGCATCGGCGATGTCCCAATTGTCTCCACGCCGACGTCGCCGATGCATCGCCGACGTCGCCAGAGCATGGCCGATGCATCGCCGATGCATCGGCGATGCATCGCCGATGTATCGGCGATGCGGCGGGATCCTCCGACCCCATCTACTCCGACCCCATCTAGGAGGCCTCTACTCCCGCTCTGCCCACACCTGCAGACCTTGGTTGCCGATCCGAGGTGCACGACGCTCCGTCGTCGGGGCGCAGGGCTCTGCCCGTGCCGCGAGCCCGCCGTGAACGAACCTTGCTCGCGAAGCTGCGGTCGGGAGCCGGCTGGGGGTGTTGCTGCAGATCCCGCCCTGGACCACACAGCGGTGACCCATGCCAGGAAGCACCCTGCTGCCCTGCTTGCCTCCATAGTGCCCTGGGTTTCTTGAGACTCGATGGCTCTGCCATGCAGATATTCTAGAAGATTACGACCCAAGGGACCCCCGTTGAATGTCGCAAACAATGATAACAGGGTCGCGGCCAACGCCATCAGGCTCAGAACCGAGATGGTTGATTGAGCTCGTTACGACTGCCAACGCGAGTTCGTCGGCGGCTCGAGTGTTGCGAATGTCCTTAATATGGACCTCGCGATGACGAAGGTGGCCCTTTGTGACGACGCTGGTTTGGCTGTCCTCTTCGACATCAAGGCGGCATTCCCGCTCGTGGCCCACCCACGCCCTCATGCGAGACGCTCTGGCGGCCTTTTGCTTGCCGCAGCGGGTCCTCAATTTCGTGACAGCTCTCCCTACACACACGCACTCATTGACACACACACACACACGCACACACACAAGTTCACCATGCTATCTGCTGAGGGCAAGCAGCTTGAAGGCTCCCGGCCTTCGGCAGGCATCCGGCGGGGTTGCGCTCTGTCGCCCTTGCTATTCGCAGCTGAACTTGGTGTCCTGCTTCGCCGTGTACGACGCCCCGTGCCGGGGCGATCGCGCGGGCTCACGCGGACGACGTCGCCGTGGTGCCCCCCTTTGGCATTGCTGCGTTTCCGACGATGGCCTGGACATTGATTAGCATATCTCGCAGATCTGGCCGATTATAGAATGTTTGACAAACGATGCGCGCGCCGCTATCACTTCCAGATGCAGTCCTACACGCCAGAATGATTTCTGGGTGCTTCGTTGCTTTGACAGGTGGAGTTCCACGCAAAGCATGTGGGATGCGTTCTCGAGCCAAGCCGCGGAGACCAAATTTTTGCGAAAGTCTCTCAGGAAGCTCCTGGGTCGCGTTCCGGATGCGCCGCGGGGGGGGGGGGGGGCGGACTCTTGTTTCAAAGCGTAGGACGCAGCATTGCGTTTTCGCCCTGGGGCAGCGCGCACATGATCCCAGACAGCGTGCGTTCTCGCCGCATCTGGACAGCCTCCCGCTTGGTTGGCTGGGAGCAAGCGCACTGAAGCCGCTGTCTCCGAGCCCGTGTTCCTGGACTTGGATTCTGTTGCACCCCGGCCGGTCTCTACAATTTGCGGGGGGATCGGTCCCTCAATGAGTGTACTGGACGCCGCGAGGCTTTGCGTTTGTCTGCGTATATATAGGTGGGCGACCCGCGTACCCCGACGTTGCCGCCCTGTCGCGTCACGTCTGTGGATGAGAGATACGGAGCATTCGTAGGGGAACATAAGTTGGCATACACATCAAAACTTCGGAGGTCACGCGGATTTCGGATCGGCGCTGGACCCCCTCCTGGTCGCGCGGAGCGCGCCAGGGGCGGCGCCGGAGGCGCCGCCGGGGGGCCCCAGCGCCGATCCGTGAAATCCGCGCGGACCTCCGAGTTTTGCATATTTAGGTAACTTTTTGTTCCCCCAATTCGGACCGTCTTGGCAACATTCCAGCGTCCGTTCGACTTGGCACCGACGGCCCGACGGCCCCGACGTTGCCGCCTTGTCGCGCCACGTCTGTGGGTGAGAGATACGGAGCATTCGGACCGTCTTGGCAGCATTCCAGCGCCCGTTCGACTCGGCACCTCGAGGCGCGGCGGGGCACGCCGCGGGAGTCCCGATGCCGCGCCCTCCAGCGCCAGGGAGGGGCGGCCCACCCCCCGCGCCCTCCGCGCGCCCACCCGTGCCAGCGACGGGCCGCGGGCCAGGGGGCTCGGCACCGCTGGGGGCATGACGGCCAGTGGGGGCGGAGGGGGGGGAGAGCAGGGGGGGGGAGGGAGGGAGGGAGGGGGAAGGCACTGGGAGACTGGGAGAAGGGAGCAGGAGGAGGACGAGGAGAAGGAGGAGGGGGAGGAGGGAGGGAGGGAGGGAGGGAGGGAGGGGGAACACAAGGGGGAGGAGGTGGGGAGGGAGAGGGAAGACAAGGCGGGGAGGAGCAGGGGGGGGGACGACGAGAAGGAGGAGGGTGAGGGGAAAGGGAGGGGGTGAGGAGGGAGCTGAAGGAATGCCCTCTGTCTCGCGAGCACGCCAGCAGCGCCCACCCAGGCTTGGTCTCCAGGCTCATGTCGGCTGTTATGCCTTCTTCGTTTTCGAGCCGAGACACTCGGCGCCGTGGAAGGTCAGTCCCTCCCAACCCCCTCCTTTTAAGTCGGGCATGTGCCTCTACAGGGGGAAAGAACATTCTAGAATAGTTTTGAACAAACATTGGGTCGATGTTTCGTCTTCTTGACTATGTTTGATTTGTTTGACCTGCTTTGTATGTTTCTTCCGAACTCCGCCTGCAGGAGGACATGCCCGACCTAATCCTCCTTCTCTTCCACTTCCCTGCCTCCCTCCCCCATCCTTCTCCCCGTCCTGTCCTCCGACCCCGCGGCCTCGGAGGCCGCCCCACCTCCTGCCCCCCCCGGCTCCCAGGATCCCTGAGGGCTTGACGACTTTTCGCCAATCGACTTGCGGGGTCGAGCCAGAGAAATCAAGGTAAACGCAGATAAATCAAGGTGAACCCCCCAGGCAAATCTCAAGGGAAAGTTCGAGCAAATCGCGACCGCTCCAGCGCGAGTCGAGGGACGCCAGAAGCCGTCGAGCCCTTGACGACAGGAGAAGGCCATCATCGAAGAGGAGCAGAAGCGCCTGGACGGCCTGGAGGCTGCCCGACTCGAGGGCGAGAAGGTGCGCGCGCGCCCCCCCCCCCCGGGGCCAGGCCCGGCGTCTCGCGGGCGCTTTTGCTGAATGAAGCCAGCAAAGGAAGTGCACTGCTGTTCAAAGTTGAGTTTTCAGGCGCGATCGCAGTGCAAGGGGAGCGACGAGTGACACAGACATAAAAACTCGTCGACTAGACGTAAGAGCGACCTTTCGCCGGAGTGACCTTTGGTGCGGACCCAATGGGGTCTCGCGATCGCCGAAGGCGAGGCGGCAGTGGCGTCTTGCGCGCTTGTGTTCGGCCCCCCCGCGGCCCCCCAAAAGCCGCGCACCAAAGGTCACTCTTACCCAGGTTCACTCCTGTGTGTAGCCGATAGGGGAACGAAGAATGACACAGGCATAAAAACTCGGAGGTCCCCCCTGCCGCCCCTGGCGCGCTGGAGGCGCCGCCAGGGAGGGGGGTCCAGCGCGGATCCGAGAAGTCCGCGCGGACCTCCGAGCTGTTATGTTTGTGTCATTCTTCATTCCTCTAAGTATGCCTCATGGACGTCTGCTTGGGGGAACTGCTCGGAATTCTGAGGCCGCACGCGTGCGTGGCAGCCCGATCAGGGGTGCGTCTCTGCAGACAAATTTGAGGGAGAGAGCCCGACGGATTGCTCGCAGCAGTTCCCACCATCCAAGAAGAACCTGTCGGAGGTCACCATTGAGTCTTATGTGATTCTGGCCCAAGGTGTCCTGGTCTTATCTCGTGAGGGGTGCTCTCCCTGTCAAAGCAGTGGCCATCTTGGGCCAATCTTAGGCCATGCCCACATCTGGCAACGCCCGAATCCGTGCTCAAGACTCGCTCGAAATCCGCTCGAGGAGCGAGCATTGGGGGAGTTACGGGCGAACGTGGGCGGACGTTTCCGTCTAGAGGGCCGCCGATATATTCCAGACATTCGTGCATCGTTAGTTTGTGCATGGGTAGGCCTCCCTTTCACCGTTCAGCATGAAGAAAAGGGTTGGTGATTTCGGGGTTCACAGACCATTCCTCAGCCCTAAAGCCGTCAGAGAGCGACTCGGGATGAAGAATTGGTCTCGGGGGAAGCCCCCGGGTTCAGGACCCGCTTCCACCACCTTCTTTTCCCCGTGCCAAAATAGGTCACATGTTTCCCAGAAGAAGCCAAGCGATAGCGTCGCTCGAAGTCTCTCTTCGAGCGAACGCCATCGGCACTCGTCCGACGTCTCTGTTTGTCATGGACGGGCCGTTAACAAAAGACTCGATCAACTCGTCGTCGTCGTCGTCGTCGTCGTCGTCGTCGTCGTCGTCGTCGTCGTGGACGTCGTCGTCGTCGTCGTCGTCGTCGTCGTCGTCGTCGTCGTCGTCGTCGTCGTCGTCGTCCCAGGCGTTGTCTTCACCGCGGGTGCCGACCCGGCCCGGCAGGCGACGGGTCCCGCCTCTTGGCCGCGAGACACCTCCCTCGCAGCTCCTCGGTGGGCGCGGGGGGGGGGCGCCAGCCCCGCCGACGGCCCCTTATCGACCCCTCGTCGTGGATCCCCGCCGCGCGCCGAAGGCACTCCAACACACCGCGCGGTGCGTCTGAGGTGGCGAGGTTGCACATTCCACGTCGTGGCGTGTGGGGGGGGGGGCGGGCCGACGTCTCGCTCACTGTGCTTTCGATCCCGCTCGATCGCAGTTAGCACTCCCATCTGCTGCCCGCGCTTGCGGACCCCCTGCGCCGCTGACTTGAACATGGAGGGGGGGCGGGCGGGGCACACCCCTCACCGAACGCGGAGCAGGCGACGCGCAGCCAGCCCCTGGGGGCACCCGCAGAGAACATCGCGAGAGGGCGGCTGTCGGGCGTGGGGGGCAGGCCGTGGCAGGCCCTGCAGCCGAAGAAGAGAACACGCCATCAACAGAAGCTTTTGGCGCCCCGCGCGGATTTCTTGGATCTGTGCTGGAGCGCCCTGGCGGCGCCTCCGGCGCCGCCCCTGGCGCGCGGAGCGCGCCAGGGAGGGGGGTCCAGCGCGGATCCAGGAAGTCCGCGCGGAGCGCCAAAAGTTTATGTTTATGGCGTGTTTCTTCTTCTATGCAGGGGCGGAGGCACAGAGAACAGCACTTCTGGGCGAGAGCCCTCGTCAGACATCTGCGGCATGCCCCACCCGCCGGGGCGACAGCGTGACAGCTCCCCTCGCCGAAGCTCGACATCATAGCGAGCCGTCCCGATCTCAAGATTCCGCTGCCCGCGCCCCCGGAGCCACGCTCGAGAGACTGGCTCTAGATGTCAGTCGGATTGGCTCAGCGGGGCCCCTACAAGCAAGTCTGAAGGGTTCTCGCCGAGACTGGTCGTTGTAGAAGTATCATTCGGTAACTGAAAGAAGGCATTCTGGGATTCCCAGATTCCAATATACTTTAAGCGCCTTCTTACTTCAATGATCGAGTGTCTTCACCTTTTCTGTCATCCTTAGGGGGCCGACGGAACCCAATCCACTCTCAATGCCTTCCTACTTCATGTTTCTTCCTACTTCTTCCGACTGATGGGCACCTGATGACCTTCTGGTCTGGCCAGCGCGTCTGGGGCTGTGGGCGATGGACTGCTTGCCAGCGTGCCCCCGAAAGGTTCCCTGGCTTGTGTCCCGAGCAGGAGACGGCCCCCAGTGGTGCATCAGGCCTGGGCGGTGTCCCTGGATGTCGCGGCCCGTCCAGGCCGTACCAGTGGCCAGCCCATGGTGGCGCAGCCCTCGGAAAGCCCAGCCCCTCCTTCACTGGCTCTGGAAGCGGACACTGCCTCCGCTTGGTTGATTGGAGGCTCGCTGGCATCCTCTCCAGCACAGCCCTCGTAGATACTGTGTGTGCGGAGCTCAGGGGGCTGGCGTCCCCCTCCCAGGGTGGGCAGCAGCAGCGGGTGGCGGACGTCAAGCCAGCCCCGCCTTCCACCCCTCCCCGGAGCGGTTCCGGACACAGTTCGATGTTGTGGACCAGTGCTTGTCAAATCGCCGCTTCGCCACGGTCACCTGCAAGGATCGCGGAGAGATTTGCGCCAGCCATTCCCAGGGAGCCCTCTCAAAAGCGAGCGCACAGTTTCTGCTACTCAGCGGCTCCAGAAGTGGGACCCCATGGTGGCTTGACGCCTGATGGTAACTCCGTGCTGCAATTGTTGTTGGAAGATGTCTCATCGGGCTGGGAAGTCGCAGTGGCCGAGGACCACAAGTTGTTCGGATTGTGTCCAGGTGCAGAGGTGCAGAACATGGAAGCTCACCTCTGGCGACGACATCCAAGGCTGCGGAACGGTAGATACGCCCGTTCGAAGGAGGGTCGCACCTTCAGTTGCGACATTGGTCGGCTCGGAAGTTCGGGCCGGCTTGCTCGGTCACTGAATCTGCACCAGGGCCGGCGAGGGAGTGGGCCCGAGGGAGTGCGGCGAGCAGGCGCCCCCGCTGGAGCCTCACGTGAGGCCTTTTCTCCGTGCGAGGGTCAGTCTGGCCGCAGGGGGTGCTCTGACGGTTGGGACGGGAGACCAAGAATACAAGGAGCGATCGAGGAGGAGGGGCAAGAGGGAAAGAAGGACGCGGGATGAGGAACGACGGATGAGGGAGAAATGAGGGGGCCGGACGAGGGAGCAAGACATAATGGGGAAGGAGGGATGAGGAGGGAGAGATGAGGAAGAAGAGTTTGACAAGGAGGTGAAGGAGTAGATGCTGGTTCACCTAAAAGGCGTCATTCCAAATAAGAGAAATCGGATAATATCATCGCGGGGACCTATTTCATAGCGGTGTCCATTACACCAAGGTTTCGTTCAGAGGGAGTATAGGGGTATACGGCATCCGATGTTCTTCTTAACATGTGACTCGAGAAGCAGGCCAACTTCAGTATCGAGTCAGGGTGGCATTGTTCTGCTACAGGTACGTCGGCATTCTGACGTCAGTTCCTGTCCCCGCATAGAGCCCTCGAGGGCGATTTGTTGTGCAGGGCAGTCAAGGGAATGCGCAGGATGGCCCAATCGGTCAAAAGCCATCATTCCTCAATTGATCAGACAGCCGTCTGTGGTAGGGACTCCGACACCGTGGAAATTCATATCGTTCATACTAGTCAGCATGTCT
>CAUYUJ010022470.1:89725-359725 GCA_963575745.1 Prorocentrum cordatum
CGTCCTCCTCCTCCTCCTCCTCCTCCTCCTCCTCCTCCTCCTCCTCCTCCTCCTCCTCGACCTCCGCTGGCAAAGCGAGGCCTCCGCTCCCGAGGCCGAGGTGCGTAGGGTGGGCCGTCTGGCTCTCGGGTGCGGCGGGCCAGGCTCGGGCGACTGGGGGCGAGGCTCCCACGGCAAAAGGGGAGAGGGAGAGGGGACGGGGGCGGAGAGGAGGAGGAAGAGGAGGAGGGACAGGACGGGTGGGAAGAAGAAGACGAATAATCATAATATTAAGACGAAGAATCAGAAACATATGAATAAGAAGAAGACGAATCAGAAGAAGAATAAAAAGAAGAAGCGGTGAGCATCATGGATGGATGGGAGAGGGTCAGAGGAGGAAAAGGTACCCATACTTCTACCCTCCCCTCGTTTCCCCCCTTTGAGGGCCTCCTGGGCCTCCGTCGTCGCCACGGCTGGATTCGCCTCGAGATCTTGGTCAAAACGCACCCCGGGAGAGGTCCAGGGGGTAGCGGTATTGGTACTTTCTGGCTTCCCCGGAGGAGGAGGGACAGGGCGGGTGGGAAGAGGAAGACGAAGAAGAACAAGAAGAAGCGGTGAGCATCTCATTATGGATGGGAAGAAGAAGTAAGAATAATAAGAAGAAGAAGAAAAAGAAGACGGGTGGGACTGACGAGACGGGGGCGGCGGAGGAACCGGTGTGGCGGCGGAAGGGGGGAGGGGAGGGGTGGGCCCAAGCCCTGCCCGGGAACCGATGCTGGGCCGCAAGGGTTACCCCGTAGACCTCCTGGTCGGCAGCGGCCCGAGTGGGCCGACGGATGGTGGCTCTGCTGGCTCGGGCGGAGAGCCAGTGTCGGGCACGGCTTGCGGCGGCTCCCTGCTCCGTCCCCCGTGGGGCCGCTGAAGAAGGACCCTTTTTTTTGTTGGGGAGGGGCTCGGTGTTCCTCAGCTGCTTTGCACTTTGCCTTAGGCTGTCCGCAGGTTTTCCCATGGGAGGTCGACATGTCGAGAAAAGGGACCTCTTTCCTTACTCAGGACCCTCATGTCAGCGTCTGGACTGTATCCCTGCCGCCCGCCCTCTCCCCGCCGCCCTCCCGGGGCCCTCCCTGAGAGACGGTGCGGGAGAGCCGGCGCCGAGGTAGCGCGCCAGAGGCGGGAGCACCAGGACGCCATCGAGAAGCGCCAGTCAGCCATGGCCGAGAACAAGGCGCTGCTCGCCCCGCCATGCAGGGGCCACGCCGGCCTCCTCCGCCGTCTTGTCTCCCCTCCTCCCGACAAGCGCAAGCCGCCAGGCACGGGAAGGTCTCGGCCTAGAGTTAAGTCGGGCATGTCCCTCTACAGGGGGAATATTCAAAAATAGTCAAAAAATATCCCAGTGCGACCCTACCTAGGAGTTGGAGCCTCTACAATGCTTGCTGGGTCTCGTGCCTCGCCACTCGAGGTCCGTAAGAATGCCCGCATGACGCAATACACTGCTGCACGCTCTTGCGTGGCTCTGCGAGTCACGGAATTGAGGCTGAACGGCAACGAGGATGAAAGGCATTACGACGCGGTGCTGAACAAATACATGCACACACACACGCACACACACACATGCAGCATTCCACATGGGTGTTACGTATATATACACATATGTATTTGCATAGGTAGAAAGACATTTAGGACATGCGATAATACGTCGGGTGTCGTGTCTCCCGGCCGGTGCTATGTGCGAAACCTTCGTGAATCCTAAGGGCTCAAGCTGCCCCACTAAGGGCTCAAGATGGCCCACAGACGGACAGCACGGAACATACGTGCGCACACACACATATATAAGTACATATATATATATATATATATAGCAGCAGCAATAGTGAATGCTGTGCTGCGCTACGCTATGCAATGCTATGATATGCTCTGCTATGATATGCTATGCTATGATATGCTATGCTGCGCAATGCTATGCTAGGCGAGGCCAGGCCAGACTAATGCTATGTTATGCTATGCTATGCTATGCTATGCTATGATTTTGTTTTTCCTTCGCTTTTGCCTTCACTTTTGCCTTTGCGTTTGCTTTTGATTGGCACCCAGGGAGCGCAACTGGGGGAACCGCGCGTCTGCTTTTACCCTTGCTGTTGTTTTTGCTTGGCTCCCAGGGGGCTGGGGGAACCGCCTGGGGCGGTTTCCACTGCCCGGCCCCTTGTGACCAACAGAGTAAGAACCCTTCTAGGCAGAGCTTAGGTGGGGAAATGTTGGAACGATTGTTAAACTGTTTTTGAATATTTGGGGGTATTGTTTGAATATGATTTATTTTCCGTCGAAGACCCCCTGTAGGGGGACACGCCCGACTTAAACCTAGAGCTCACAGGCCGCAGCTCGCACGCTCGAGTGGGTGTCGTCGTGCGGTGACCCGTGAGAAAAGGCATCTGGACTTCATCGTCTTCCAAGCAGTGGCGAAGCGTCTTGGCTCGCCTATAGCCCGACCAAACAATGTTCTAAGCACCTTGTGTGGTTTTCACGAAACGTTCTTGGAACAGTTCCGGCTGGGGCTGTCTTGTTTTAGCACATCGGGCTTATGTTTTAAGAACCTCGTTTTTATTATTAGAACAGTTTGGGGTTCGAAGAACATTTCGTGGTAGGGCTATAGGAATGCCGGGACGGTCGGTCCCTGCTCAAGTCTCCCCTCCCCCACGTCCCCTCCGTCTGGGCTGGGTCCTCGTGGGTCGCCGCTCCGCTGGACTCCTACACAAGCAGACGAGGAGTGGGCGACAGCTCCTCGCACGGCAGCGCCCACTGAGGCGAGGTTCTGCTCGCAGCCTCGGGGGGCCCCAGGAAGTCGCAGCACTGCGCTCCTCCGCTTGGCGGCACCAGGCAAGGCAAGCAGGCGCGGGGGGAAAAGCGGATGAAGAAGAAATCGGAGGGGAGGCGAGGAGAAGAGAAGGCAAGTGGAGCGGAGGCAGGAAGCGGAGCAACAGGTGTTTCCGATACGATGCGATGACTCGACGCAGCAGGATCTGGAAACATGTCATGTGCTTGATTGGGGGGTCGGTGGAGGTTAAGGTTCTCGGAAAGCGTCGGGGATTCTGAGATATGTATGTACGCATACATTCCCCAATCAGAGCTTGTCTCTGTAGGGGTCCGAGCGGATTCATATGGTTAGGTCAGGTGCGGCGCCAATTTCGGCAGCAAGCCCGGGTGCCCGGTAGCCTTATAGCCATATAGTCTTATAGCCATATAGCCCGATAGCCCTATAGCCCTATAGCCTTAATAGCCCTACAGCCCAATAGCCCTATAGCATTGATAGCCCTACAGCCCTATAGCCCAATAGCCCTATAGCCCTATAGCCTTATAGCCCCATAGCCCCATAGCCCTATGGCCCTGTAGCCCTATAGCCCCATAGACTTATAGCCCTATTGCCCTATAGACCTATAGCCCTATGGTCCTATGGCCCTATAGCCCCATAGCCCCATAGCCCTTTAAAAAAATCCGCCGCCCCCTGTTGCTTGCAACAAGGGTGCCAGGCGTGCTAGACGAGGTTTTGGTATTGGTTCTTTTCCATAAAGAACTCCCACTGGGGCTTCGGCCCGTCCCGCCGTGGTGCCGGGAAGGACCTCCAGGCCCGCAAACGACCTCAACGTCCGGAAACAATTCTCCAAGATTGCTCAAGGTGGCCTCCAAGACGGCCAAGATGGCCCTCAAGCTCGCCCAAGATGGTCCTAGACGGCCTCCCAGACGGCCCAAGAGGGTCCCAGATACGTCCAAGTTCGCCCAAGAAGCCCCCAAGACGGCCGAAGAGGCCCCCAAGAGGTCCTCCAGGAGGGCCCGAAGAGGCCAGAATCGTTGATTTTCCTTAGTGTTTTGAAGGATTTGGGCATTTGCTTCTTCTCGGCATTCCGACGGTTCAGAAGGGCCAAGAGGCCCTCAAGATCGCCCCAAGATCGTCCACGAGGCCTCCAAGATGTCCCGATGAGGGTCAAAAAGGCCCCCAAGACGGCCCCAAGAGGGCCCGAAGAGGCCTCCAAGACGACCAAGATGGCGTCCAAGACGGCTCAGATTGTTTGAAAATGCCTCCAGGATGGCCTAAGACGCACCAAAGACGGCCTAAGATGGCCTCAAGATGGCCCCAGACGGCGAAAGAGGCCTCCAAGAGGCTTTCAAGACGGGCCAAGAGCCCTCCAAGAGGTCCTCCAGGTGGGTCCGAAGAGGCCAAAATCGTTAAGTTGATGTATGTTTTGGGAGGATTTGGGCATTTGCTTCTGCTCGGCATTCCGACGGCTCAAGACGACGCAAGAGGCCCCCAAGATCGCCCACGACGCCTCCAAGAAGGCCCCATGACGGCGCAAGGGGCCCCCAAGACGGCCCCAAGAGAGCCCAAGAGGCCTCCAAGACAGCCAAAATGGTTTCTAAGACGACTAGAATGGCCCCAAGATGTTTCCAAAACGCCCCAAGATGCACCCAAGACGGCCTGGGATGGCCTCAAGATGGCCCAAGACGGCCCAAGAGGCCCCCCCAAGAGGCCTCCAAGACGACCCAAAGGGCGTCCAGGAGGTCTTCCAGGAGGGCGCGACGAGGCCAAAATCATTGATTGTCTGAAGTGTTCGACAGATTTGGGAAGTTGCTTCTTCTCAGCATTCCGACGGCTCAAGACGACGCAAGAGGCCCCCAAGATCGCCCAAGAGGCCTCCAAGATGGCCCTATTACGGCCCAAAAGGCTCCCAAGACGGCCCCCAACCGGCCCAAGATGCCTCCAAGACGCCCAAGATGGCTTCTAAGAACCCCTGATATGCCCCAAGAGGGCCCCAAGATGACCCATACAGGCCACCAAGACGGCTTCCGACGGCGTCAGACAAGCCAGGAACGCCCTGAGACGGCCAAAGAGGCCCCCAAGAAGCCCCCAACGGCTCAAAAAAACCCTCCGAGAGGCCCGCAGGAAGCTCCCAGGAGGCCCCAAGAGTGCCCCAAGAGGCGCCCAAGAGGCCTCCTCCTCCTCCTCCTCCTCCTCCTCCTCCTCCTCCTCATCCTCATCCTCATCCTCATCCTTCTCCTCCTCCTCCTCTTTGTTCCTCATCCCTCCCCTCCTCCTCTTCTTGCTCCCCCACGCGTTCCCCGAAGTCTTTCCAAACCGAATCGGGGAACAACTGGCCCGATAGCTTGGCCAAGCTCTGACCCAGCTGTCGGCCACAGAGGCGTTTCCAAAGGGGCAGGGGGCGGCGGTGATTCGCCGTAGGCGTCTTTGCTATGATCGGGATCTTCTCTTACATATATATATATATATATAAATATGTATAGATAGATGGATGTATGTATATATATATATATATATATACCCTGGAGGGGTGCAATAATATTCGTATGCGTTGCCGGTTTGCGTGAGATTCCGTTGAGTTGTCATGCCCAAGGCCCCCTCCTCCATTTCCTGCTCAGGCTCAGTGGTCCCTTGTGTGCTCCCTCTCCGAACCCCTCTATCCCTGACCTCGCGCTCGGGACGACCCTACAGACGGCATGTGCAGTAGCAAGAACAATCGCATGCGTGTGCGGGCATTGAAGTCTGCATTATGCACGTGTGCAATAAGAAACCACGTCGGCACGCCGCTGCCATCAGGGCAAGTAGGAGTATGTCGCTCATGTCAGGCGTTGTGAAGGTATGTCGTGCGCTGTGCAGATGAGTGTTCGAGCTACCCATTGGGCGGAGTGACCAATTATACAAGGCCGTATCAGAATCAGAGACGAGAGTGAGACGACTAGAATGTCTTAGTGTATGCTCCCTGCATCATTTCCTTCCCGGTCACTGCATGTCTCAACATATTGGTATGTCCAGTGTCGTTGCTCTTGCGTCGCTCATCAGATAAGCCGTGCCGTCGAGAAGGAGAGAGAAGAGTCCACCAAGATGATGAAAGCGATTATTGAGGCTCGCGTTACTTCTGTCTCTTTGGCACAAATGTTTAGCCGCAGCGGTCCAGCTCGACTCCTTTCCTGAGATGTATGGTAGTGCTCACGAGCCGAGATTCTTTCTGTCCCCTCAATGGGCCTTCCTGGACTGGAGGTTGGTCCTCCCAACTGGTCGATGCCATGTCCGTGCGCAGGCCGCGTGCTTCATTCAAAGCATCTTGCGCAGGAGTATTAGCACATGCTGGCCGAGGCACTCGATGATGGGTGTCGGCTACAGCCGATGGCACAGACGAGAGAACACCCTACGAGCGGATGCTTTTCGGATATTCGTTTCATTGACACACCCTTCATGTAGTCAAGACATTCCCCTAACAGTGCTTGCACTTCGGGTATATTAGTTGTGTTGGAGTGCGTTGCCCGCTCCTCTGTCGTTGGGAATCGCGGGCCCCTATCGTGGACCATTCTCGGTGGGGTCGCGCACGACTGGATGCAACACTCGAGTAGGTCCCGCTCGATGGGGCCCCACGCGATAGCGTCCCACGCGACAAGGCCCAACACGCGATGGAGTCCCGCATGAGAAGGCCCCACACGCGATAAAGCCCCACATGATAAGGACCGACGCCGTAGGGCGATAGCGTCCTACACGACAGCCACACACGACAGGATCCCATGCAGTAGAACCCCACGCAATAGGGATCACCCGATGGTTCCTCAAGATAGGGTCCCACACAAAAGGGTCGCACGAAACAGGGATTCGCACCATACAGTCCCACATGCGATAGGGTCCCTCACGATGTGGTTGCAAGAGATGGGATCCCTCACGACATGGCCCCTCAGAGAACGGCCAGCGGGTAGCACTCCGCGCGCTGCACAGAGCCATGGCTTGGGGTCCGCGCTCGCATCACACCTGGTGTCTCTCCTGCCCTCTCCTCAGCGCCTGCATGGAACGGACGGGGCCGGTTGCACGCTGCCGCCGCACATGTTTTGTGCGGAGCTGCTTCTCTATGCGCCCGCCTGCCCGCCCTCTCGTGCTCGCCTGCCGGGCCAGAAGCGCAACGCCGGGCTGGCCCTCAAGTCGCTCCGCCGGTGGAAGAGCAGCACGAGCTGGGTGCATGTATCGTTCGCCGGGCGGAGACCCAACGATGGGTTCGGAGACACTTGGACGTGGTGGAGCGAAGACTGTGTTTTGTTGTGCCCTGCCGCGACACCAACACCGACCTCAGGTATCGGGCTCCGTTTTTTGCTAGGCGGATGCAGTGGCCCTCGCAGTGGGGAGATCCATGGAGAGGATCAGGGTTGGCAAGAGCATCGTATGGAGACAAGGGCGAGCAGCATTTGGCCATGAACGCGCAGCAACCCACGCTCCCAGCCAAGACTCGGCGAGCCATCGAAGCACGTACGGCCTTGCGAAGATCCATTGTGGCTCACCCAGGCTCGCCCCAAATATAGCCCCCACAATGTTCAGATATTCATCCAGCCCTCCCTTACTACTGCAGAGCCCTTGGAGTCTCCTTGAAGCTGCTGTTTTCCTGTCACAGAGGCGTGCCCCAAGACTAGCCCCAAGGAGGCGCACTCCAACGCGAAGGCATGTTCGTGTGCCTGCATCTTTGTAGCTTATAATGTGTTGGCGCGCAAACGTTCCAACAGCACGCGCATGAAAAGCACAGCGCTCTAGCTCAAGAAAATACATCATCCTGACGAAGGGCCCAGCCATATGCATGTGTGAGTACCGCAGTTATGTGCCCCGCCTTCGGTGGAGCTCCCCATGGGGCCACGAAGCGTGTGAGGGATGTGCCGGAATGGGTGCGGTGGCCCATGCGAACCTTGCCACTCGAGCCTTCGATGGAGCTCCTTATGGGGCCACGAAACGCGTGACGGATGTGCCGAAACAGAGAACTGCGGAGGGCAGAGACAAGGAGGGGGAGGAGGGAGGGGGGGGGGAGAGAGGATGGAGGGGGCAGCGGGAGTGAGGAGTCACGCGGGGCGTTGTCTCTTCAAAACGAGGCAGGACGGTTGGGAAAAAGGTGAGGAGCCACCTTGAGTTGATGTGCATACAGTTGTTGGGATTAGTTGCGGGTTTTTCCACCTCCCTCGTCCTCCCTCCCTCCCCCCCCCCCTCCCCTCCTCCTCTGCCGCGGGGCTCTCGACGTGTCTGTAAAAGTGCACAGTTGCTGGTGGCGAATCATGCCACCGCACTCACGCAGCAGGGCAGCAGGACGCAAATTGATTCGACTCGCTCCATGTCAGCGCCATGTCTGGAGTGGCTTGAGTCTCACGCATACAGTCGGAGCCCTGAAGAAGGAACCCTTTTCGTTGGGGAGGGGCTCCGTGTTCCTTGAGTGTTTCGCAGCTTGCCTCAGGTTTTCCTTATGTTTCCGATAGGACATCGAAGTTTAATTGATGGGAAAGAGGGTTCCTTAGGTCAACACCCCGATTGCACCCTCCTTGTCCGCAGCCGCTTTCTGCCCCTTCACATTGGAGGCCCCTTGGAGGCTTCTTCGGGGCCCCTCTCGGGGGCCCGCGGGGGGGACCTCGGGCCCAGGCGCGGTGCTTCTGCCAGGCTATCCCGCAGACTCCACCTCCCCCCTCCCCCTCCCCCTCCTCCTCCTCCTCCTCCTCCTCCTCCTCCTCTCCTCCTCCTCCTCCTCCTCCTCCTCCTCCTCCTCCTCCTCCTCCTCCTCCTCCCCCTCCTCCTCCTCCTCCTCCTCCTAACTATCTTGGGGATTTGTGGGCGTGTCTGGAGGCCGTCTGGGAGCTTTCTCGGGCCCCCTTTGAAGGATTCTCGGAGCGTCTTGGGGCCGTCGTGAGGGGCCGTCGTGGGGCCGTCTTGGGTCGCCTTGGGCGCTCTCGGAGACATCTGAAGCTGTCTCTTGGAACGGTCTGAAGCCACAAAGCTTTCGAGTCAAACAGCGTTGATGTGCTAGTTTGTTTCATATGTGTGTGTGTGTGCTAGTTTGTTTCATATGTGTGCTAGTTTGTTTCTCGCGGGAGGCCTCCTTCGGCGCTTCTTGGGAGCTTCACATGACCTGTTGGGAACATAATGGGGCCCGAGGAGGAGATAGCCGGGCAGTCGTGGGAAGGTCCTCGGGTATAGTGCAGCCGCTTCGGGGTGGCCTTTAGCCGCCCATCGAGAGACAGAAAATGCTTGTGTGAATCAATCCGAGGTGGGGCAAGTTAATGGGGATGCTTGCGAGTAAGGGTTGGGTCTCCCTTTCAAAACCTCCAGAACCCCCACCAGACAACGGTCAAGCACTCTAACACTCAAGTATGCCGCAATCGCAGCGTCGTACTTCATTGCACTCCTCGGAGCCACCACCCGAAGCAGCATGTGTTGAGGGAACATCGGCGTAGGAGTCAGGCTGGAGCACCAGCCGGCTATGAACGCAAAAGGGCAGGCAACGAGCCAGGATATGTAGGAAATGCGGTCAAAGATGTGATGGATGGCCGCTATGTGTTTTTCCCAACCATCCTGTGGTGTTGGGTCCTCGTTTTGAAGAGACGGTGCCCCGCGTTCCTCCTCCCGCTGCCCCCTCCCCCCTCCTCCCATCATCATCACCATCCTCATCATACTCATCATCATGAGTATCGTCATCATCATCATCCACATCGTGGTTGTCGTTCATCATCATCATCACCATCATCATCATCATCATCATCATCATCATCGTCGGCACACCCCTCACACGTTTCGTGGCCCCATAGGGAGCTCCACCGAAGGCCCAAATGGCTGCGTCCGCATGCCGCCGCCACCCAATTTTGGCACACACCTCACACGTTTCGTGGCCCCATAGGGAGCTCCACCGAAGGCCCAAATGGCTGCGTCCGCATGCCGCCGCCACCCAATTTTGGCACACCCCTCACACGTTTCGTGGCCCCATATGGGAGCCCCATCTAAGGCCCAAGTGGCTGCGTCCGCATGCCGCCGCCACCCCATTTTTGGCACACCCCTTACACGCTTCGTGGCCCCATGGGGAGCTCCACCGAAGGCCCAAATGGCTGCGTCCGCATGCCGCCGCCGCCCAATTTTGGCACACCCCTCACACGCTTCGTGGCCCCATAGGGAGCTCCATCTAAGTCCCAAATGGCTGCGTCCGCATGCCGCCGCCACCCCATATTTGGCACACCCCTTACACGCTTCGTGGCCCCATGGGGAGCTCCACCGAAGGCCCAAATGGCTGCGTCCGCATGCCGCCGCCACCCAATTTTGGTACACCCCTCACACGTTTCGTGGCCCCATTGGGAGCTCCATCTAAGGCCCAAATGGCTGCGTCCGCATGCCGCCGCCGCCCCATTTTGGCACACCCCTCACACGCGCTTGCCCCAGGGGTTCTGGGTGAGCATGGACAAGTACGCGGGCGCGCCCTTCGTGGACGACCTGAAGCGCCACGACGACAGCCTCACGGGGGACCTCACGGGCCCGCTGGTGTTCATCGAGCCCCGCACGTCGGAGCCGTTCACCGTCCGCACCTCCAAGGTCACCCGGACGGGCTTCCCGTTTTCACACGGCACGGTCATCACCACGGTGGCGTGCCAGGGGCGCACCGTGCGGGAAGGCGGCGGGGCGGGGGAACGGCGCCACCGGACAGTCTACGGCCGAACCCTTCGAACGCGAGCGGTCCGCAGCCGGACCTTCTCGGCCCCGTGGACTCTCTCTCGCCCTGGGCCGTCGGCTGTCTTGCGCGCCGCTCCCTCGACCGACGCCGCCCAGGCGTGATCCTGGACTGCGGCCGCCACGAGGTCGGGAACGGCAAGAAGGAGGACGACGACTGGTGGCTGGAGCTCTACGCGCTGCTCTCGCGCGCCACGCGCCACGAGGATCTCCTGCTCATGCGGGCGCCGCTCGTCGAGTTCTTCCTGGCAGGGCCGCCGGAGGGCTTGCGGAAGCAGC
Organism: Prorocentrum cordatum; assembly: GCA_963575745.1. Lineage (NCBI taxonomy): Eukaryota > Dinophyceae > Prorocentrales > Prorocentraceae > Prorocentrum > Prorocentrum cordatum. The sequence goes on from CAUYUJ010022470.1 coordinate 100,479, forward strand.
TGGAGCAGTTTGCTGCGCGCACGAAGCGGCGCAGGAGGGAGGCGACGGCCCTCGCCAGAGAGCTGGGCTTCAGCGAGTTCATCCGCGAGGCCTGACCTGGGGAGCGGCCCCGCACGAGCCAGCGGCGCGCGCTGGTTGTCGCTGACGCTTGGATGACCCCAGCTCGTCGTCGGGATTTCTCGCCAGAGGATGACCGGCGCCTGTCGGGGGATTTCACCCAGATCGCGCCATTTTCGCACGCCTCGCCACGCAGTACGGGGGCGCTATCCGTTGACTCAGAGTCGCAGTGGACAACCCCCGCGCGTCGATGGGATTCCCTCGGGATGACCAGACCGCGTCGGCGAGGACTTCCCAGGCACTTTCGCGCGGCGCCGCCTGCGCGCTGCATTCTGCGTGGCTCGCTGTCGGTCCGGAGGCAAAAACGTATCCCCTCGTCTCTCGTTCCTCTTGTTTCCCATCGCTTCTTGACCGCGCGCTTCCCCGTCTCGTTTCTGCCGCTGCTGACCTGCCTTCGACATCTACACGGTGTCTCCGTCACCTCTTCCTGCGTGCCCAGTAACAGGTCTCATGATGCGATGATGATACTGATGTGTTGGCTCGCCCCAGTGAGCTCTCCTCCTCCGCCCGCCACCTCCTGCCCGCGCTGCCCTGTGCCTCGTCCATGCAGCGGCGCGGTGCCTATGAGAAAAGGGGCCTAGTTTGCGTGCCCCCTCCTTCGTTTCATATCCGCGCGGTACTCGCAGCTGCATACGGTTGGGTCCTTCGCCAGGCTAATTGTTTTTTTTGGGGGGGCGCGTTCTTCTTTCTGGAGTGAGCAATCGTGGTAATGGTGATTTTCAGGGTCTGGCTTAGTGAGCCTCGCCAATCCGCCGCCGCCGCCGCCAATCGACGCGCAGGTGCCGCCGAGTTTCCAGGACGGGCCCTGTATGGCAGTTGGGAAACGGACACTTGAGACATAACCCTATCCTTGTGCACCCGCTCCTCGTATTGCGCGGGTGCTTCTGGCGGTTATGCACGCAAAAAGGCGAGACCTGGGTAGTAATCCTCGGACGGGGCTAGGACGAGGATACATCCGTCCCAGAGCGTTCCAGAACGCTCCCAGAACGTTCCGGAACGCTCTGAAAAGGCCGCGGCGCCCGAGACATGCTCAAGAGCCGCCAAATTTCAGAGATTCTCGGCTTTTTCTCACTCGATAGTATCCTCGTCCTGGCTGCCCTGGCATCGTCTGCTATACACGCAAGAGGGCGAGACCCCGAGTAAGAATCCGTGCCGCCTCCAATGAGAATGGCGTGGGTTGGACCACACGCGGCCGCACTGCACTGGAAGCCCCTACCGCCGCGAGGCCCTGCATCGCCCACCCAACGCTGCCTCCTCCCTCCTCCCTCCTCCTCCTCCTCCTCCTCCCTCCTCCTCCTCCTCCTCCTCCTCTCCTCCCTCCTCTCCTCCTCCTCCTCCTCCTCCTCCTCCTCCTCTCCTCCTCCTCCTCCTCCTCCTCCTCCTCCTCCTCCTCCTCCTCCTCCTCCTCCTCCTCCTCATGCCAGCGCTCCGATGTGTTCGAGGCGTGGACACCGGGAGGTCTGGACAATTCCCCCAAATTGCAGTCCGCGCAATCGGAGGTCGGGATCCTGGCATCGTTCGGACATGTGTTTTTTCTCGGTGAGGGCCATCGAGGAGCATCCTTGCTCATTTCGCGAAGAAGCCACGCACGAAACCGAAAAAAAACACAGGGAATGTGCGTCCGAGTGATGGCCAGGGATCCGTTCTTCAAGTGAGGACAAGACACCCAGACGCCGACAACTGGCGTTTTCTAAACGTCCCTGGGCGTTTACTGAACAGCCCTGCCCTGTTCGAGCTCTGGCTCCGGAGTGTGACCCCCGCCTTGGGCCGCGATAGATGGGGGGACGATGCGGGGGGGGGGCAGCGAGGGTTGCCAAAAAGGAGCCAGGCGCCTTTTTCTTTGGGGCCCAGAGAAAAGCTCTCCGGGCCCGAAAATTGCACGTGTCTTCCCCCCCCCCATTTCTCGCCCACCCCATTAAGCGCCGCCCGCCCAACCCAAGGGCCGTTGTTCATCCTGAGTCGTTTGTTGACGGTCCTGGGGCTCGTTGAGGGCCCCCGGAGGCTGAAAACCAAAAAAAACGGCCGCTCCAATTTTTGCTCGGAGCATTGGACTTTTGGAGAGGGGTGCGTTGTGGCCAGCGCGGACGCGGGCACCCGATCGGGTGCCGAGGCGGGTTGTCTTCGGACGGAGCTAGCACGAGGGTAAATCCGTTCCAGAGCGTTCCAGAACGCTCTCAGAGCGTTCCGGAACGCTTTGAGAGGACCGCGGCGCCCAAGAAATCTTCCAGAGCCGCCGGAGCTCAGAGATTCTCGGTGTATCTCGGGGGACGAACAATGGCAGAAACATCAAAACTCGGAGGTCCATGCAGATTTCTCGGATCGGCGCTGGACCCCTCTCCCTGGCGCGCGGAGCGCGCCAGGGGCGGCGCCGGAGGCGCCGCCAGGGGGCCCCAGCGCGGGTTCGAGGAGTCCGCGCGAACCTCCGAGTTTTTTTTGTTCATGTCATTGTTCGTGCCCCCGCCATCCTCACTCGATGTTACCCTCGTCCGGGCTCTGTCTTATGTCTCGGGCGCCCGTTTCACGCCTGCCGGCAGGGAAACTGCCAGAGGCCAGCGCCAAGCCATGGGGGGCGCGGGCCGCCAGAGGCGCGCGGCAGCGCTTGCTGCCCTAGCCGCGGCGCTCGTGGCGCCGCTGGCTTTCACGGCGCACTCCCTGCTGTGGGGAAGGAGGAGGAGGAGGAAGAAGAGGAGGAGGACGAGGAGGAGGAGGAAGAAGAGGAGGAGGAGGAAGAGGAGGAGGAGGAGGAGGAAGAGGAGGAGGAGGAAGAGGAGGAGGGGTAGGAGGAGGAGGAGGAGGAGGAGGAGGAGAAGGAGGAGGAGGAGGAGGAGAAGGAGGAATGAGGAATTCTGTGGTTCCTTTCCTCTCTGTCTCCTCTGTCGCCTGTCTGTCGCTCGTGTCGCTGCCCACCTTTCAAGTGTATCTCCCACCAGCTGGCGACTCCCCAGGAGCGCACGCTCAGGGAGTCGCCGGGCTCACAGTGCGATCAACCCCGCAGAACCGCCCCGCCCTTGGGTGGGGGGATGGCTGCGTCAGGATGACATTTTCTCGCCGTCAGGCATGCCGGCACTCAGGAGGAGGAGGAGGAGGAGGAGGAAGAGGAGGAGGAGGAGGAGGAGGAGAAGCAAGAGGAGGAAGAGGAAGAGGAGGAGGAGGAGGAGGAGGAGGAGGAGGAGGACGAGGAGGAGGAGGAGGAGGAGGGGGGGGGGGGCGGCTCGATGCACCGCGGGCCCATGCAACAGGCGCGCGTTTCGGAACAGCTTTGCTGCAGATCACCTGGAATACATGGTGGACAGTCGACTCCTTCGCAACTGCACATGCCCTGAAGAGAATGTGTATCTTCTGTCTGCCGGGTTTATCCGTTGGAGCTCCGTGAGCATGTGTTGCGATGAAGTGTTTCATTGCACGGTACTTCACCAGGCCGCAACAAAGAAAGTCAAAACATCCTTTGGCCGCAGCAGCTGGCGGCCTGCCACTTGTGCTTACGCGATCTGCCATTCAGCGTCTCTGCAGCCCTGGAGGCCGCGCTGGGCTCACGCGTACACGGCAGAGAAGCAGACGTTGGGCCGGCTGTCCTCTCAACACACGCTGGTAGCCGATGGGCGCGTGGCCCGCTCTATGACGGGCACCCTCTTGTTAAAAGTAACATTCGCGCCCGGAAGCCACAACCCTCTGCTAAAGAAGTTCGGTCGTGGCAGGAACGAACGAGCAATTCAGAGAGGGGAAGTCTGAACGCAGCGGAACGCCAGAGTACGTGAAGCAACGGCGTGGAAAGGTGTATTAGTTGTGTGCTACGTGAGAGGCTACACGACTGGGGCTTCTGTTACGCGTTTCGGCGCGATGCGGTGCAAACACGATGATACGCAACGCAAACGCGATAACTTACACGTCAGGTAAAGCGCACCGCAGACTACTGCGATGCAACTCAAAGTAAAGCGCAGTGAAGCGGTTCGAAGCAAAGCATTGCAACGCAAACGAATGCGTTAGAATGCACACATTGCAGAGCAAAGTGTTGCCAGGCCGTGCAAACCAGCATGAACAAAGGCCAAGAACAAGTATGCAATACAATCCAAAACAATGCAGTTCGAATTCGCAAAGCAAGGCAAGTGAAGAAAGCGTCCTTGAAGAACCAGGGTGGCGTCTCCCCAGAACAGGACAGGGAGTCACCCGAAGATGCCGGCCTCGAGACACAAACGCCACCAGCCCTCTTCCACACATGCGTTGATGGGAAGTGGAAGAGTTTTGCATCTGCAGCCGAGGCGACGCCTCCACGAGTATGAAGTTGACAAGGAAGTAACCGATTGCACAAACGAGGCTCGGGACAATATTCGACACACGAGAAGGCGACAGCGAGAAGCACGCTGGCATCAAGGCCGGGTGTGCGGCGGACAATTGTATGTAATCGCTTCGCTCATTCCGCCGGCCCTGGAGCCCTCTTTAGGGGCTCTTGGGGGCCTCTTGGGGACCTCTTGGGAGTCTCTTGGGGCTCTTTGGCGGTTTCTTGGGGGCCCCAATGCAGGGCCTCTTGGGGGGCTTTTGGGGGTCTCTTGGGGCGGGAGGGGGGGTAGTCGATTGCGGCTCCCCCCTCGGAGGACACGATCCTCGTGAGAGGTGTCGAAAAATTGCCCGGTCTGGCATCTCTGACCTGGACCTGCCAGGACCTTGCTGGGGTACTTCTCGCCCGGAAACCCCCAGGGGCCGCCCCGCGCGCGCGAAGTAGAATATTGTTAACCAGTTACCGGAGAACTTAGCACGCCTCTGGCCCGTGGGGCCGGCGAATATGTGAGTCTTATTTTCAATTTGCCTCAAAGTGTGATTGACGCAGAGGTTTTCACGTGTGCTTGAAAAGACCTGGATCAGTATGTTGCACGTTCTGGTCGCCGCCTGCGTTCGAACGGGTTTCTCTGGTTGCGTGTTGCACTGAGGTCGCTCTACGGGTTCTTGTAGGGATATTTCGCATTTCCTCGTGGCCGCTTGGGTTCCACATTCCTAACAGGAGATTCGTTCCTTTGGGTGTATGTCGCAGCGTTTTCTGGTGGCCGCGTTCATTCCGACGGGCTCCTATGTGTTGTCGGTGTGTTTTCCGGTCGTTGTTCGTACACGGTTTGTTTTACGAGTGGTTGGCGTATTTTATGCGGTTGGCGTTTTCCCGGTTGATGTTTGGGAGTTCTTGGATTCTTAGCGTTTTCCGGTGGCCGCTTCGGTTATGATAGATATCTTGGGTGGTGAGGGCCGTTTCTTGCGACCTCTTGGGTGCCACACATAAGGTTCGGCACATGGTGTTTTGCATGACGGCATCCTCACGCAGATAGATCTATATTGAGCAGGTGCGTGGACATTGACTGAGCCTCACCGCAGCAGCCACAACGCACAGACCGAGACATGTTGCGCGTGGTGGTCCGCACCCCTCGACGACGGCGAAACAGCGTCTCGAGATCAGCGTCCAGAGCGGACGGCACACAAGAGGCGCATTGGACACCGCCCTTTGATTGTCGCGAAGACAGCGTTGATGGAGAAGACGCAGACGACCAGCCGCTGCCCGCCCACCCGAGCAAGTAAGCCAGCCACGGAGGGAATGCTACCACAGACGCGAGCAGCGACAACCCGCTTGGGAATGTGGAGTTGGAGCCACGGGTTGAATGCATCAAGCGGGTACCGCGACCAACACGGATTCTGACGCACCGGCATTTGTCGCGCGATTAGGTGGCAACGCAGCGCAACATGGCGTGAAGATGCGCCGTCAGGATTGCGAAAGAACCACAGCTAGAACAGCCTCGGCGTGTTGGTCATTAGTATTCGAGCCTCCACCCCTACAATAATGAACATCTACAAGCACGGTAAACTGGACGAGAGGGGATGTTTGTATCAACTAGTTTCTCCAGCATTTCCACGGCACCACGAACAGTCAACACCAGAAGGCATGGCTACACTCGGCTAAAACAGACGAGCGGGCACATTTGGAACAGATTATGCGATTCATACGTGCTCCCGCACCCAGACGACACCAGCATCCTGAAAGGGATACTGGCACGGCGGCACTTTTGGCGACGCCTTGGCCTCAGCCGGTGCACCCTCAACACAGGCCTGAGCGATTGCCCCTTAGGGATTCTGAAGGATTCCTCATGGATTCTTACGGATTCCCTAGACATTCAATATGGATGCTTAACCATTCCATAGGGAGTCTTAGGGATTCCCAATGGATTCTTAAGGATTCCCGAGGGATTCTTAAGGAGTCCCTACAGATTTTTTAGGATTCCCCTGATAGGTAGGTTCCTAACGCACAGGGGGGCCTTTCGTTGGATGCCACACGCGTTGAGTTCCACACACAAGGCCCCACACACACACACACACACACACACACTCTCTCTCTCTCTCTCTCTCTCTTGAACGATATGATAGCGTCTACACGCTGGTATGACATAGTTCCTACTCGTATAGGTCTATAAGATTAGTGCTGTTCCTTCCTTCTCCTTTGGCCTCCTCGCCTCCTCATCCTCGTCCTTCCCCCGCCGCGTATCTTGCTTCTCAACGTGTCCTCTGTTCTTCCAGTTTCTAGATGTCGTTCGCTATCTGGGGTGTTACCCTTGCCACCCCAAGCGCGCAACTGTCGGCCGTTTGCTACGGCCCTGAATTGTCGAGCGGGGTGGTGTCCTGTACAGGCTCAGCTGCGACCCCGAATGGTCTGGCGATGTGGTGTCCTACGCATACCCAAATGAGACCTCGCGCACCTTGCGTGGTGCCAGGCGCGAATTTCTCATTATGTTGATGCGCCCAAGTGGGGGTCTCAGGAGCGGTGTTTCACGCAGACCCAAAGAAAGGTGCGGCACTCGCGTGGTGCTGCCAGGCGTGCAATTGTTGCCGCCTTGCTGCGTTTGTGGGGAGAGGTCCACACGGGTAGGATCGGACGGGGCTGAGACGAGGAGAAGTCCGTTCCAGAGCGTTCCGGAATGCTCTGAGAGCGTTCTCGGACGACTTGAAAAGGCTGCGGCGCCCAGACATCCTCCAGAGCCGCCAGATCTCAGAGAGTGTTGGTGTATCCTCACCCGAGTTAGTTATCATCTTGGCTGCTTCTCATAGCATCTTACTCGAACTGACATGACTCAGGAGAGAAAAAACACACAGACACAATCAATCGTCGATTCACAAGAACAGATGCGAAAATATTGGAAGTGGGGGGAAGAGAAAAACCCAGAAAATATGGGAAGACATGGGGAATCCTGTTATTTGTGTCTATTCACTTGTGTGTCCCAGGGCCCCCTTCAATGACACCGCTCGCTTCGGGTCGTGCCAGGCACTCCACTGTTGCCATCTCGCTGCGCCCCTGGGGAGGGGGACTGCGGGGTCCTGCGGGGTTTTGGGCGCCTCCTGGGGGCATGTCGTAGGCATCTTGGGTCTCTTGGGGGATCGATGGCGATCTCAGAGGGCATCTTGGACGGGAGAGACTCCGAGACCAGTTCGAGCTGACCGTCTCGGCATTTGTTTAGGACCGTGTCGGGGACCTATTGGTTCGGTTCGTTTTCCCGCTGTATGTGTAGCGTGTCGCTATGTAGCTTAACATATAATGGCCGGGTTGTAGGTCAGAGGCTTGCTTGAGATCCGGTGAGGGTCTCTCAGGAGGCCTCTCGGATCCCTTGTGGAGGTAGTTTTGGGGGATGTCGCGGGGCCTATTCGGGGCGCTTGTGGGCCCGATTTGGGCCTCTCGGGGCTTGTTGGGGGCCCTTGGGGCCCCATGAGCGCACCTTGGGGGCTTGTGGGGGATCTTGGGGCCATCGTGGGGCGGAGGGCTCAAAATGTGAGCTCGTGTTCCCAATCTTGGACCCGTCTTTGGGGCTCTGGGTCCGGTTTGGGGCGATATTGGGCGCCTCTTGGCCCGCTTGCCACGCTCTGAAGACCGAACATGCGGTAATGCGAAGACCATACAAAAAAAAGATAGACGCTGACGATGTTTGCCTCCTAGGCTGGCCTCCAGGGCCTTCAAGACGGCCCAGGAGGCGCCCAAGAGAGCTCCAGGACGGTCCCCGGGGCCATTTGAAAGCAAACAGGACACGCATGTCCGGACAACGCGCCCCTGACCTCTCGAAAAGTCGCGCGGGCACCCCTCAGGAGCGCGCGAGGGTTCCTGGAATCCCGGGCTGCGCGCCCATTCATATTTTTCGGTACCCACTGCAGAGAGTTCGAAGGGACGCGAGGAAAGGAAGATGTACACACGGAACCCTTCATGTGGAGCCCTAACAAAGGAACCCTTGACAAGGAATATTTGCCCATGAATCCTGACTAAGGAATCGTGAAGAAGAAATCGTTAGTAAGGAGTCTGTGCCGAGAAATCTTTCATATGGACCATTACTTGAGAAATCCGAGAATCTGAAATGAGGAACCCTTAATACGGGATCCTAAACTAAATAAGCCTCCGAAAGGAATCTTGCAGAAGGAACCCTTGATCAGAAATCCTATGTAAAGAATCTGCCATAAAAAAGTCGTCGCTGTACCCTTTCCTGAGAAATCCGAAGTACGGTGTTACTACTCAGGAATATTTACCAAGGGGTCTTTGCTAAGGAATCTGTAATACGGTAATCGTACTAAGGAATCCTCAATAGGGGATCCTTCATAAGGAAGCCTGGCTAAGGAATCCCGAAGAAGGAATCTGACCTAAGGAATCCTTATTGCGGAATATTTGCTCGAGAATCCGCCACAAGGAATCCGACGTAAGGAATCTTGAATGGGAAATCTTTATTCCGGAAATAGATACAGGAATCCGCACTAAGAGATCTTTAGCCACGCACTGTTTATAGCGAATCTGAATTCAGAAGTTCTGGAAAATCCATTTTAAAATAAGGAATCCTTCATAAGGAATCACAACTCAGGAATCCTAGATAAGGAATCCTGAATCTGGAATCCTTTTATACGGAGTACTCATGCAGGAATCTTTCATAAGGACGCTTGATTCAGGAACCCTTGTAACCAGAACCCCTGTAATCAGGAATATGTCCTCTGGAATCCTTCATGCGGTATCCTTGCAAAGGCGCATACTTGAGGAGCCCTAAAGGAATATTTCCTCACGGTGAATAGCTATGAAGGAATATTGAATAATGAGTTCTTACCAAAGAATATCTCCTTAAAGAATATGAATAAGGAGCTCGCGGTAAGAACTCTGGAACAGGGGGTCGGGGGTCGCTACGGGAAGTTTTAATGACGAATCTCAACTAAGGAGCCCCTACTCAGGAATATGCACAATGGATTCTTTACTAAAGAATCTGCATCGAGGAATCCTTACTACGGAGTCTTTACTACGGAACCCTTCATGCGTAATATGAACGAAGGAATCCTTAATGGCCAAGCGTCCTCACCTTCGGTTCAAGAAAAAGGTGTGTATGTTTAGTTGTGTGGTTTGCTTCGGTTTGGGACAATGTGTATGTTTGCTTGTGTTGTTGTGTTGTTGCCTTTCAGGTCTCAAGGAGAAGTACTGCGAGAAAGGCCGCGGCGAGCACCGGGGCCTGCAAAACCAAACACAAAAACATTGTTTAGTGGTTGCACAAACCCAAAAATCTCCTTACACCAGGGGCTCCATATTATGTGTCTGTTTGTTTCTTGTTGTGTTGGTTTGGGATGCAAGGAAACACTGTGTATGTTTGTTTGTTTTGGTTTGGGGGCTTTAAGGCTCAAAGAGAAGTGCTGCGAGAGAGACAGCGGCGAGCACTGGGTCTTGCAAAAAACAGTTTCGTGTTTTCACGAACCAAAAAATAAAGCGCGTCCTTGCACCAAGGGCGCCAACTACTCTGTATGTTTTGTTTTTGGCGGGTAGGTTCACAGTGCTGCGAGGGAGGCCTCGGCGAGCATTGGGACCTGCAAAACCAAACAAAAAAAGTAGGTTGCGTGGCCCCACAACCCAAAATACCCGCCCCCCCCCAAAACAAAAAAAACACAGCCCCCCCCCCCCCCCCAAAAAAAAACACAGTGATTCCTTGCATTGACGTCGCCAAGCGCTGTCTTGTGTTGGTTCTGTATTGCTACAGAGGAGGAGGAGTGGAGGAGGAGGAGGAGGAGGAAGAGGAGGAGGAGGAGGAGCAGGAGGAGGAGGAGGAGCAGGAGGAGGAGGAAAAGGAGAGGTGGAGGAGACAGAAGAGAGAGGAACACGAGGAAGGAGCAGAGAAGCAGAGAGAGGTATGATCACAGGTGGCGGCGACCATATGCTTATATACATGTCTATATTGGTATACATATCTATCCCCTGTAGATCTGAAGTTCAATCGTGTAAAACATGATTCGAAACGTTCTAGTACACGTGCATTTGATGTTGGTGAGGAGATTGGGTCCACGCAGCATGATGACCTCGCACGGGCCGGGCCGATTTGTTTTGCCAATTTTAGGGGATGTGTCGATGAGCGCAGCAGCAGGACCATCTCGATGTTGCGCGATGGTTCTCAATAGGTGGGTTTCCGTTTCCATCCAGCCCGCTATTTTTGTGCACGTTGTTCGTGACCTCGTTTGTCAATGCCAACACAGCCGCGGCAAACACACAGGCCTGGTGTCGAAGGCAGTGCTTCGGCCGAGCGACGCACTGCATAGGATCGGAAATACTGCATCGATGATGCGCCCTTCTTAGCACGTGCCTTTGCCCCACCGACCCGCCCGATGAGCCTTGAAGGGCGCCCCCCTGCACCCCACCCGGTGCGGCTTCAGGCCGCGCACTGGCAGCAGCGCCCATCTGGGCTTGCGCGAGCGCCGCCGCCGGTGGCGTCTTCGAGCCTGCGCCCAGTGACGTCTGCGAGCCCACGTGACGCCCTCCCCGCCCGCGTTGCGATCGGGGGGTGTGGAGTGGAATCGACCCGCAGAGTAAGGGTAGGCATCCCTCCCAAGGGTGCCCTCTTGCATAGTGGTTTCCTGGGTCCATCCTTGGACACTCTCGTTGGCCGCGCCCCGCTCGGGAAGCTTCGAAATGGGCGTCCGAGGGCCTTGCACCCTTCTGGCGCATCCTTACTCTGCGGGTTGACTGTAGAATCGGGGAGCGCCTGGAGCAGATGGGATGGAGAGGCAGGGCAGGTGCACCCGTCCCTGTCCTGACGTCGCACAGTCTTTCCGTGCCAGCGCCCTCCGCTCCACTCGTGTCGCTGCATTTGCAAGGGCTCCCACGAGGGCGCGAAGTTATTCGCGCTTCGCGGTTCTCGTTCCTTCTCCCCCTCCTCCTCGTCCTCCTCTTCTCCCTTTGGTGGGGCGGCGCGAGAGCGCGAAGCTATTCGCGTTTCGAGGAGCGCGAAGCGCGAAGTTGGGAGCCTTAGCATCTGTTTGTCTCGCGCCGAGTCGTGCATTGTCATCCAGAGGACCCCGAAGGCTGACAGAGGAAGAAGCCATGAAGGATCTCATTCGAAATCGAGCGCACGAGGCCTGAGAGGACCCATCGAGCTTCGAACAGGCTTCTGGAGGTTGTTCGGGATGTCCCTGTAAGATCGCGGCAGTCCCTCCAGGAGAGTATTGAGAGCTTGTTTGCAAGTTATTGGAATTGTCTCTGTGTATGAGAGCATTATTCTACGCATGTTTATTCTGTGCAGTGCGCACGCAGACCGGCAATGATCCGAAGACTTCTTGGAATTAGAATGCGAAGCTTGTGTCCCTCTGCATATCTCTGTTCATGTCCTCCCCACCCCCTCTTTCTGAAGTCGATACGGTCCGCTTGTCCAAGCCAGCCTATCCAGTGACAAGTACTTCACCATCTTGACGTAGTCTCGATTAGACTTGTCTGGTCAAGTCTGGTATGAATTTCTCTTGCACTTGAACAATATTTGAGAGTTGCGGTGCCTGGCTCGGCCGCATGTGGCACGACGTGGTTAAAGGTACTCTTCAACACAGCTGCCGACGCACAGGCATGCGTGGCATCAGCCCGCATCCCATTTTCCTCCCCTCCACACCCCGCCCTTTGTTACCTTCCCGGCCTGTTGGTTGTGACCAAGTCTAGAATTTGGTTCTTCTGTGCGACAACTGATCATCGCACGTGTCTTCAGAGTATGGATTCTCCTCGTTGTGTTTCTTTGCCCGTTGTATGATGTGGTCTGTCCTGGCCAAATCCGAGATAAACAGGAGGAGCAAGAAAAGTAGGACTGCGTAAGAATGAAAGAAAGAGGAGAAAACATAATCTGGCGAAAGACCCAACCATCTGCAGATGTGAACACCGCAGTTGTGAATACCATTTTCGCCCGCGCTCCCTATGTGGCAACGGTTTCCTGCCGGAGCCCGACATGCTCAGGGACACGTTCGTGGCAGTCTTCGCGAGCGCCGACGACGACGAGGACGGCGTCCCTCTGATCGAGGAGCAGAAGCAAGAGAGGGCACTGAGAGCCATGAGGGAGGCTGCCGCTGGTGCCTTCGGTGGAACTCCCATGGGGCCACGATCGGTGTGCCGAGACGACCCGTGGCCGTCACGCGAACCCTGCCATTGGCGCCTGCGGTGGAGCTCCCTTATGGGGTCACGATCCACGTGAGGGGTGTGCCCAAATGGCCCTAGACAGCCTTGCGAACCTTGCCACTGGCACCTTCGGTGGAGCCCCTACGGGGCCACGATCCTCGTGACGGTGAGCCGACATGGCCCGAGGCCGCCACACAAACCTTGCTACCGGGGCCTTTGGCGGAGCTCCCATGGGGCCACGATCCTTTCGACGGGTGCGCCGACATGGCCCGATGCCGCCGCGCTAACCTTGCCACTGGCGCCTTCGGCAGTTCTCTATGTGCCCACGGTCCTCGCGAGGGGTGTGCCGAAATTTCCCGAGGCCGCCATGCGAACCCTGCCACTGGGGCCTTTTGGCGGAGTTCCCTATGCGGCCACGATCCTCGCGAGGGGTGCGCTGGAATGGCCCGAGGCCGCCACGCGAACTTTGCCAGTGGCGCCTTCGGTGGAGCTCCCAGGGACACGATCCTCGCGAGGGGCGCGCCGAAATCGCCCGAGGCCGCCACGCGAACCCTGCCACGGGCGCCTTCGGTGGAGTTCCCTACGGAGCCACGATCTTCGTGAGGGGTGTGCCGAAATGGCCCGAGGCCGCCATGCGAACCTTGCCAGTGGGGTCTTCGGTGGAGTTCCCTACGGGGCCACGAAACGCTGCACTGGGCGGGCGAAACGCAGGGAGGAGGGAGAGGAAGGAAGGAGGAAGGAGGAACGCAGGGACCGTTTTCTCAAAACGAGGACCCAACACCACATGATGGTTGGGGGGAAAAATTCTTCACGCTTCGCGTATCCCCACCAGCCCATCTCAAAACAGCAACTCTTGCGAAGCATGCCGACAGTCGTGTTTTTCAGGCGTGTGTCCGCTTGCCCCCGCATATCTCCCCTGTTCCTCCTTCCTCCCGCCTCCTTGTACATCCTCCTTGTGGTGGGAGCGGGAGAAGGACGAGGCGGAGGAGGAGGGAGAGAAAGCAGTGGGAGGCAAGAGGGATTTAGCGGAGACGACGACCACAACGATGATCCTAACAACGACGACGCACCCGACGACGACGACGATATCGACCACAACCGCGACGACGACGACGACGTCGACGACGACGACGACGAAGGCGGCGGCGACGACGACGACGACGACGACGACGACGGCGACTGGTGGGAGTCGTTGGGGCCCCTCGTGGTGTGAGTCGTTCGGCCCCATCGTCCTTGTGTGAGTCCTTCGGGCCCTTCTTCCTGGTGTGAGTCGTTCGGGCTCCTCGTGGTGTGAGTCGTTCGGGCCCCTCGTCCTGGTGTGAGCCGTTCGGGCTTCTCGTGCTTCGGGTCGTTCTTCCTGGTGTGAGTCGTTCTTCCTGGTGTGAGTCGTTCGTGCCCTTCGTGGTGTGAGTCGTTCGGGCTCTTCGTCCTGGTGTGAGTCGTTCGGGATTCTCGTTGGGTGAGTTGTTCGGGCCCGTCGTCCTGGTGTGAGTCGTTCGGGCCGCTCCTCTTGGTGTGAGTCGTTCGGGCTCCTCGTGGTGTGAGTCGTTCGGGGCCCTCGTCCTGGTGTGAGTCGTTCGGGCTCCTCGTGGTGTGAGTCGTTCGGGCGCCTCGTCCTGGTGTGAGTCGTTCGGACCCCTCCTCCTGGTGTGAGTCGTTCGGGCTCTTCGTGGTGCGAGTCGTTCGGGCCCCTCGTCCTGGTGTGAGTCGTTCGGGCTCCTCGTGGGGCCTCTTGGGGGCCTCTTGGAGGGCCTCTTGGGGGCCTCTTGGGGGCCTCTTGGGGGCCTCTTGGGGGCCTCTTGGGGCCTCTTGGGGCCTCTTGGGGGCCTCTTGGGGGCCTCTTGGGGGCCTCTTGGGGCCTCTTGGGGGCCTCTTGGGGGCCTCTTGGAGGCCTCTTGGGAGCCTCCTGGGGGCCTCTTGGGGCCATCTTGGGGCCTCTTGCGACCTCCTCAGAAGCGCAAATGAGCGCTGCCCCCTGAGAAGGAGAAAATGAGCCCAAAACTTTCGTAAAAACTAAAATCAATGATTTTGCTATGAAGGAAGAGGAGCGCTGCCCCCTCAGAAGGCCAAAATGGGGCCGAAACCGTAGTAAAATCAATGATTCTGGCTTCAAAGAAGAGGAGAGCATTTTTTCTGCCCCCCCCCGTCGGGGCCAGAATCCTCGTGAGGGGTGTCGTTTTTTCGCCCTCCCAGGAGTCGAAATTGACCCCCCTGACGACCCGCGGCCCCCCCTCTCCAGGCCCAGGGGGAGGGGGTAGGGGGAGGGGTAAACCCCTCCCCGAAGGGGAAGAAGGGGGTTGAGGACAGAGAGAGCTCGCTAAACCACTCACGCCCAAAGGGCTGGTGGGATTATCGTGACGAAGGACCCAACCATATGCAGTTGTGAGTAATGTCGTCGCAGGTATCGCCTTCGGGGGATCTGCTCATGGGGCCATGAAGCATGCGACGGGCGTGCCGATATGGAGCGGGGCCGCCATGTGGGCGCTGCCACTGGCGGTTTAAGCGAAACGCACTACGGGGCCGCGAAAAGTGTGAGGGGTGCGCCGCGGTGGGGCGGGGCCGCCGCTGGGGCCTTCGGTGGAGCTCCTTATACGGCAACGAAACAGCGCAATGGGCGGGGGAAACGCGCGCGAGTACAACCACCAGGGCCTTCGGTGCAACTCCCCATGGGGCCACGAAGCGTTGTGGTGGGCGGGAGGAGCGCATGCGAACACCGCCACTGGGGCCTTCGGTGGAGTTCCCTATGGGGCCACGAAACGCTGCATTGCGTAGAGGAAACTGCACGCGAGTGCATCATTTGCAGCATTCGGTGGAGCTCCTTGTGGGGCCACGAAACGGTGTACTGGGTAGCTGTGACGCATGCGGGCGGTGCCTCTGTGGCATTCGGTGGAGATCCTTATGGGACCACGAAACGTTTGACTGGGTGGGTGTGCCGCATGCGGGTGGTGTCAGTGAGGATTTCGGTGGAGATACCCATGGGGCCACGAAGCGCTGTACTGGCTGGGAGGGGGGGGCGCATGCGGCCGGTGCGATCGGGGCCGTCGGTGGAGTTCCCTATGGGGCTACGATGCGTTGCATTCCGTGGGGGGTGACGCATGCGAACGGTGCCACTACGGCCTTCGGTGGAGCTCCCCATGGGGCTACGAAGCCTTGCGCTGGATGGGGGTGACGCATGCGGGCGGTGCCAATGGGGCCTTCAATATGGGGCCACGAAACGCTAACGTTGTACTGGGTGGGTGTGACGCATGCGGGCGGTGCCACTGGGGCCTTCGGTGAAGCTCACTATGGGGCCACGAAACGCATTACTGGGTGGGTGTGACGCATGCGGGCGGTGCCATTTGGGCCGTCGGTGGAGCTTCCTATGCACGAAACGCTAACGCTGTACTGGGTGGGTGTGACGCATGCGGGCGGTGCCAATGAGACGGACTTTCGGTGGAGATCATTATGGGGCCACGAAGCGCTGTGCTGGGTGGGGGTGACGCATGCGGGCGGTAGCACTGGGGCCGACGGTGGAGATCCCTATGGGGCCACGAAACGGTGTACACGGTGGCTGTGACGCATGCGGGTGGTGGGTGTCAGTGGGGCTTTCGATGGAGCTCCTTAGGGGCCACGAAACGGTGTACTGGGTGAGTGTGACGCATGCGGGCGGTGCCTCTGTGGCATTCGGTGGAGCTCTTTATGGGACCACGAAACACTTGATTGGGTGGGTGTGACGCATGCGGGTGGTGGCACTGGGGCTTTCGGTGGAGATCCCTATGGGGCCAAGAAGAGTTGTGCTGGGTGGGGGGAACGCATGCGGGCGGTTGCCATTGGGACCTTCGGTGGAGTTCATTGTGGGGCCACGAAGCGCAGTATTGGGTGGGTGTGACGCATGCGGGCGGTAGCATTGAGACCGGGATCACTATGGGGCCACGAAACGTTGTATTGGGTGGGGAGGACGCATGCGGGCGGTAGCAGTGGGGCCTCCGGTTGAGCTCCCTACTGGCGCAGAAGACAAACCGCATCCGTTGGTCGACGGCATCCTCCAAGCGCTGCGCGATGCGATCCTTGCCACCGCTTGAAAATCCAGCGTTTTCGGGAACCACTTCAGAAACTGGTTGCTAACTGTTGGCCGGTACGTGGCCCGCTTGCGAGAGATATCGGCCGCCTACCCTTCCCGCCGCCAGCCTTCACGCCCGCGGGCAACTTCCCGACGACCTTCCAGAATTTGTGGTTCGGCGCAACCCGCCCTAGCCTTGCGGGGCCACGACCTCCCAGCCACGCTGGCAAGATACGTCAGGGCATGGGCGGGTTTCCCAAGGGTTGTGTTTGTTTGACCGCTGCATCGCTCCGAGTCCTACATCGTTGCCGCACTTGGTGCCTTCCATACAGTCAGTGCACTCTTGTGGTAGCGACATGTTCATGAGCATATCATGTCGGGCAGATTTGGGGTCCAACGGCTTGTTCTCAACCTCATAGCATCCGTAGACGCTTTGGCTCCAGTGGCGCGCTTTCAGAGCACGCCACGGCGTGGGCGGGTTCCCGGTTGTGGACCGCCGACCGAGACGACGACGACCGCCGACGACGACCGATCCGCCGACGACCGACGACTGGACGGAACGACCGACGGACCGACCGAAACGACGACGACCGACGATGACGACCGATCGACCGACTGACTGACCGACCGAGACGACGACCGATGACGACCGACGGTCCGACCGACCGACGGACCGAGACGACGACGACCGACGACGACGACGACGACGACCGACGGACTGACAAACGAGCGCGCGGACTGAACCAGTTTGGGAGCGAGGCGTAGCTACAACGCTTTCACCGGGTAAGGCTCCAGCCATCAGGTTCTACGTGGGAAAAAGATCCAGCCGCCTATGCCGACAAAAAGGGGTGGTTCCAGCTTTTTTTCTCACGCGGGAACTTCTTTCAGCCGACCACGGTGTCGGCTCCAGCCGTTTTACTTGTTACCCAGCGCGACCATTCCAGCCGCACGCGGCGTGGGTTCCAGCTGAGCGGCAGCGTTCCAGCCCGTGGTGACCTGGGGTCGGTTTTTCAAAGATTGCTCGAAATTTGAAAATCCTGTCCAAGAATTCACATTTTTACGCCGAGTATTAGCATATGTCGAATCCGTTGATGAAAGCTTTGGTGGTGCAGCTGCAAAATTTATTTCGAAACACTTTCGGGAACCGACCTCAAGATATTAATAGTTCGTAGAAGTTGCTTGCTGTTCAAATACATCTCTACATATGGAGCAGCTGCAGAGACGTTATGTATACCGAGAGCTTCAGCAGCATCCAGCTAGTTTAGAGGAGCGGGGCGCCTTAGATCGGTCTGCTTCTCGAGCTATGGCCAGAACACCCTACTCGCACCCTGCAACTCTTTTGGGGCAAATATTCGGATTTCCGATATCACCTCGGCGTGGGCTCCAGCCATGTTTGTTTTACCCAGCGCGAGCGTTCCAGCCGCACGCGGCGTGGTCTCCAGCCAGGCACGTCTACCGACCGGGAGCGCTCCAGTCGCGCACGGCGTGGGCTCCACCCACGCATCTCTACCGAGCGCGAGCGCTCCAGCCGCGCACGGCGCGGGCTGCAGCCATGCATTGTTGCCTAGCGCGAGCGTCCCAGCCGCCCACGGCAAATTCTCATTGGCAAACTGTTCCGCTGACTGTAGTTTGTCGCGCGGTGGCGTTTCCTCGCCCTTTCACTTGGAAAGCTGCTGCGACATTTGAATAGTCGCCCCCGGCCCTGGCCCTAGAAGCATAACTTCTCTTTTGTAAGTGTGTCTTTGGGTGTCTTGCCCTGCAGAGCCGAGGTGGCGTGTTTGTCCGGTTCGCGCGTGAGCGCGCCCGCGCAGGCGACGGCAGCAAGGTGCCGAGGGGGCCCCGTTTCCAGGGCATCAGCTCCCCTATGAGGCAGGACAAGCTGGAGGCCAAGATGGGGTTGTACCAGTACGAGTTCGAGGAGGAACGAGCACCAGGGTTGGCCCTTGCTTGCGTTCTCTCTCACTCTGGAATTCCGACAGCGATGTGAAGGGGGAGCGGAAGGAGGGTAGGGGGACGGGACAGGGAGTGGGAGAGTGAACGGTCGAGTGATCCCCTGTGTTGGCAGCAGGCTGTTGCCGACAGCGTCAGAACTGCGGCAGCATCGCTTGGGCGGGCCTCCTTTGCTTGGAGTGGACGCCCCAATGCGGAATCGTCAGGCGCGGCCTCGAAACCGATTCAATGCGGCCGAATGGGGACGGAGTACTTGTCGGGGAGTAGAGTCGGGCCGCGGAAGGAACCCTGTTCGTTGAGGAGGGGGTCAGTGTTCCTGAATTGTTTTGCAGTTTGTCTTGGGTGTTCCTTAGGTTTTCTATTGGACATCGAAGCTTTATTTGTGTAACCAAAGGGGCCCCGTTCCTTCGATAGGGTCCTCATGACAGCGTTTCGCCTGTACCCCACCCCCTTGGACGTCTTTGAAGCCCCTGTGGAATCCGAGAGAGGTTCTCTGCCCCCGTGGCCAGGCAAGGTGCAAGCGATTTCGAGTTCGACTCGCCTCGGCCGGATGCCAGAAGGGCTCCCTTTGTTTGCGTGTGGATGGGTGCCTTGGGGAGCCAGCCTGGACTCGAACCGTCGAACCGAGGTGTAAGATGGAGGTCGGTTCGGGGAGGGTACCCCACTGTTCTTCGTGCTTGTTGGATGTTCTTGTGCAACCTGGGGAAGGTATTCTTGGGTGTTCTGTTTGTTTTGGCCGGCGGAGGGTCTCATGTTCTTGAGGGGTGCTATTATGGTGCAGGTCCGACTGTAGGAGAGGGGATGCCGACACGCCTTCCCCATATTACCGAGTCGGGTTGATTTCAAAGTGGTTGAAGCTTTGTCTGGCGGCGCGGCCAGTCACGAAAGTGGCCAGCGATCGTTCACAGTTGTCTGTACTTGGCTTGAGTCGCCCCACCCCCCGCGAGGACGGCGGGATGTATGACATTATCAAGTATCCTCTGCTTACAGAGAAGGACGCGGTGCCAGTGTTTGATGTGTTGTTTCGTCGCGTGGCGTTCGTAACATATGCTTGTACATGCCGGTATATGGATGAGTGTGTTTCCATTGGCATACACATGTGAATTTGGAGTCTAAACCCCGCATGTTGATACTTGCATGCGTTCGTTGCGCACACCGTCCAGTAAAGCATGGCAAAGGTTAAGAAGAGGCTAGCATTGCCCACGGCGTCGTCACGATGTATGTATGAGTGAGTGTGTGCTAGTTGTGAATAGCATGCTGAGGAGTTATCAGTCCTAGTATCCAGATGCACCGAGAGGTACGAGGAGAAGCAGGAGGAGGAAAACGAGGACGAGGACGATGAGGAGAAGGAACAGCAGGACGAGGGCGGGAACGAGGAGGGGGAGGACAAGGAGGAGGAAGAGGACGACGAAGACGAGGACAAGGACTCCTGCAGCCGTCCTTGTGTCTTCTTGAGGCCTTTTGGGTGCCCTCCTGGCGGTGTTTCGGGGCCCTCGTGAGGCCATCGTCTGGGAGCCTTGTGGCCCTCTCGGGGCTCTTTCGGGGAGTCTTGGGGCCCTCTTGGGAGCCTTGGAGAGCCTCTTTGGGCCATCTTGGAGGCCATCGATTAACGGAGGGGGGATCCTTGAAGTCCCCCCCCCCCTCTGGGGCCATGGCAATCGCCTCTTGGGGCCCTCCTGGGCTCGTCTTGGGGGCCGCTTGGGAGCTCTCTGGGCCCTCTCGGGGGCCTCGTAGGCCTCTCCTGGGCCATCTTGTCTGGAGGCCTCAAAAGCCAATCGGAAACAAAAACGCCAAACTGCGACGTCAATGGTTGCCATTTGTTGTTGAGCGATGCTGGCTTCTCTCGGGCCGCCTTGGAGCGGTCGTTTGGGCTTCTTGGAGCATGTGTTCAGCCATATTGGGCAAATTTCGGTAATCTGCAACCATTTCGGATGCCATATTAGGGCATCGGAGGCCCTCTTGGAGCCACCGTTGGGGAGAAAAGAACCCTCTGACAAATCGCAAAACCGCTAACACAAAACTCAAGGAGGGAAGGGGCAAGGGACCCCTCCCCGAAGAAAAGAGGGGTTATGGACGAGGGAAGAGAGAAACACCCCTAGACCACCTATGCCAAGTGGGCTGATGGGATTCCCAACCCTCCTCTGGTTCGGTCCTCGATTCGAATACAGCACACTACTCGCACAACCTGTTCCTGCCCACTCGCCTCTCCCTCCTCATGCCTTCTGCATTCTGCTTTATTCCAAACTCTCCGAGTTGGATTCCTGTTTTGACTAAAGCATTGCGTGCTCAAACCTCCTCCTCCTCCTCCTCCTCCTCCTCCTCCTCCTCAGCATCATTATCATCAGCATCATCAGAATCATCATCATCATCATCAGAAGCATTAGCATCATTATCATCAGCAGCAGCATCAACATCATCATCATCATCATCAGCAGCAGCAGCAGCATCCGCATCATCAGCATCATCATCAGCATCGTCATCAGTATCATCATCAGCATCAGCATCATCAGCAGCAGCATCATCATCCCTCATCCCTCGTCCCTCATTCCCCATCCCTCATTATGTCTCCTGCCTGCATGCTGACTACATCCTACGAGCCTCCTACCTCTTGGCTTTCTGTGGGGTCTGCCAACTGCGCAACTGCCGCTACTGCTCCTGGGAGGCCCGGCGCTGTGGTGAGTTGCGTCCACCCAGGCTCGAATTCGCGGCCCTCTTCGCATGAGTCCAAGACCGTTCAGGCCCACTGGGGCGTGCGTTGAGAGGGTTCACCCAGGGCCGGGCGCTTGGAGCCGAGGGGGGAGAGGGGAAGGGAGGGGGAGGGAGGGCGTGCCGCACGACGGCTCTCGTCCGTGCGGCCTCGTCCGTCAGCCCAGCCTCCTCAGTCAGGACCCTCGACCACGCGTGGCATTCGTGGCAGCCCCTCTTCGCCATATAGCGTCACGCGGCATGCTGGCTTACCCCTGATTTCTGATGCGGGGTCATCTGACCAAGCAGGCCCGCTCCTGGGCTCAAGCCAGATGCCGCGTGCAAGAGTTCCCAGGAGGTCCAGCCGCAGGCTCCTCTCTGTCGGTCTAGGACGGGCCCGTGCACTCGGATGCGTTGGCGAAGTTGAGCCGGCTGGGCGATAACGGCCGTGATCGGTCCTCACCCTCCCTCCCCCAAAACCTGGATCACGCCACGCTAGTTTGCCCACAGTTGCAAGGATCGCCCAAGGGTTCGCCTAGGATTCCAGGCGCTTCGCGTGACCCCACCAGCCCATCCCAGAAACGATGCCCAGGCAAGTTGCCTTGATCAGGGACGTGGATGAGCATGCAGTGGAATGAAGGGCTGGGTAGGAAGTCATACCCCAAGAGGGGGAGAATGGAGAGGGAATCGGAGGAGGAGAAGAGAAGAGAAGAGAAGGAGGACGAGGAGGAGGAGGAGGACGAGGAGGAGGAGGGCGAGGAGGAGGAAGGAGCAGGAGAACTTGGAAAAGGACGAGGAGGAGGAGGTGGGGGGGGGAGGGAGGGAGGCAGGAGGGAGGAGGAGGAGGAGGAGGAGGAGGAGGAGGAGGAGGAGTAAGCGGATCAGGAGGAGGAGAAGGAGGAGGAGGAGGAGGTGGGAAAGGGCGGACAGAAGAGCCAGAAGCCTCTGGGAGTCGCCTCGGATGTCGCTTGGAAGCGTTTTGGAGGCCTCTTGGGGCGTCTTGGGGGATATCTAGGCGGGCCCAGGGCAGTGTTTGAGCGTTGTTGGTGCCTCGGGGATCCTCTCGAGGCCTCGTGGGGGTCTCTTGGGAGCCTCTTGGAGGCCCCTTGGGCGCCTCTTGGGGCCGTCTGAGCGCCTCTTGGGGCCCTCTTTTGATGCTCTTGGGAGCTTTAGGGGCGCTCTTGGAGCCGCCTTGGAAGACATCGATCAAAAAGGAGAGCAACTTCATTTTGGGCTTCCCTGGGGAGCCCAAAACAACGCCTATTGGTGCGCTCTTGAAGCGCTCTTGGGCACTCTTGGGGCCGTCTTGGGCCTCTTGGGTCCCTCTTGGAGCCCTCTTGGGCCAGCTTAGAGCCCTCCTGAGGCATCGGAGGGCCATCGGAAGCGAAAAGGGGGAAAAAAACAGTAATTATCCTTCGGTTTGGGAAGGATTGGAGCTTCTTGGCGGCCTCCTGGGGGGCCGCCGTGGCCACCTGGAGCCCTCTTGGAGCGTTTGGGAGCCATCTTGAACCACCCTGGGCGATCTTGAGCCATCGTGGAGGTCATCTTAGGCTCTCTGAGGTGCTCTTACAGCGGTCTTGGGTCATCTTGGACGCTCCAACACCTCGCGAACTCCCCCCCGTCCAAGTTCAGGGGAGGGGGCAAGGGAAAGGGGTAAACCTTTTCCCGGCAGGGAAGAACGGGGTTGGAAGAGAATCGGAGGTAGACAGACTTGCTACCCTGACGCGTCGATAGAGGAATCAGCCGTTTTCGGTTCGCGAGAGGGCGTCACGGCCGTCATTTTTGCGGGTCCAGGTCCGTCGGTTTCGGTCCCAGGCCGTTTTCACGAATGGGAGGTTTACTAAAGGGAGGTTTGTCCACCGCCGAAGGAAGCGCTCTAGACCACCTAAGCCCAGAGGGCTGGTGGGATTGTATCACGAGCTGGCGTGATGACAGGCCTTCGCGGTGCACACAGGGGCGCTTCGGTGCTCCCCCGCCGTGATGTGATGGGGGGGCACGAACTCCCCTCCTCCCCGATCACAACCGTTATCATCGGGGGCGGCAGAGAGGGGGGTGATGATTAGGGGGGGTGGATATCATGGCGGGGGCCATGATGTTTTCCCAGATGTTATTGCGCCTCTTCTTGCTCCATTACGTCCCTGGCCCCCCCGCTGGGCCGCGCACATGCCGCCAGTCATGATTTGCACCCCTCCTCTTGGACACCCCTCTCTTGGCCGCTCCCGATATCACGAAAAATGAAAGATTTGCCTGGCGAAAAGCCCGACCATGTCATGCAGTTGTGAATTACTGCCGTTGTTGCTATCGCCTTCGGTGGATCTCCGTGTGGGGCCACGAAGCGCGGGGGCCTGATGTAGAGCCCCCTCTATGGGGCCACGGCACGCGTGAGGGATGTGCCGAAATGGGGAGGGGACGCCATGCCGGCGCTGCCACTGGGGCCTTCGTTGAAGCTCCCTATGGGGCCACGAAACGTGTGAGGGGTGTGCCAAGATGGGGCGGCACTGCCATGTGGACTGCGCCACAGGGACCTTAGGTGGAGCTCCCTATGGGGCCACGAAACGTGTGAGGGATGTGCCGAACTGGGGAGGGGACGCCATGCCAGCGCTGCCACTGGGGCCTTTGTTGAAGCTCCCTATGGGGCCACGAAACGTGTGAGGGGTGTGCCAAGATGGGGCGGCGCCGACATGCGGAAGGCGCCACTTGGACCTGAGGTGGAGCTCCCTATGGGCCACGAAACGTGTGAGGGGTGTGCCAAGATGGGGCGGCGCCGCCATGCAGACTGCGCCACTGGGGCCTGAGGTGGAGCGCCCTATGGGGCCCCGAAACGTGTGAGGGGGTGTGCCAAAATGGGACGGCGCCGCCATGCGGAATGCGCATCTGGGACCTTAGGTGGAGCTCCCTATGTGGCCAAGAAACGTGTGAGGGGTGTGCCGAGATGGGGAGTCGTCACCTTGCAGACTGCGCCACTGGGACCTGAGGTGGAGCTCCCTATGGGGCCACGAAACGTGTGAGGGGTGTGCCAAGATGGAGCGGTGCCGCCATGCGGATTGCGCCACTGCGACCTTAGGTGGACCTTAGGGACCTATAGTGCCACGAAGCGTGTGATGGGCGTGCTGTAACGGGTGATGACGATGATGATGATGATGATGATGATGATGATGATGATGATAACGATGCTGATGACGATGATGACGATGATGACGATGACGATGATGCTGATGCTGATGATGATTATGATTATGATATTGATACTGATGATGGTGATGGTGATGATGATGATGACGATGATGATGATGGTGATGGTGATGGTGATGGTGATGGTGATGGTGATGGTGGTGGTGATGGTGATGGTGATGGTGATGGTGATGGTGATGATGATGATGCTGATGAAGAGGAGGAGGAGGAGGAGGAGCAGGAACGCGGGGCGCTGTCTCTTCAAGATGAGGACCCAATTCCACAGGAGGGTTGGGAAAAACAGCCTCAGCTCGACACTCGTGCCCCCTGTCAAGTAGTGGCGAGGCGTCCCGGCTTGTTTACAGGCCTACAGAAGGATGATCTAAGACACGTGTGTGGTTTGCACCAATGTTCTGAGCGTATGCATGGCTGAGACCGTTTCGATTCCATGCACGGGCCTTCTGTTCCAAGAACAAGTGTTTTGTTATTAGCACACTCTTTTGGCCCAAGAACATTGCGTGTCTGGCCTATGGGACTGCGAGGGTGGTCGGACCCTGCTCAGACCTGGAGGTCCGCCCGGCTGGCCTCGTCATCGACGTAGGCGCCCCCGCTGGGCCGACAGGCGCCTTTCGGCCTGCGCGCTGCCAGCTTCGCTGGGGAGCCGGTGCCCCCGGCCACCGCTGCAGTTAAGCGGCGACGGGGCGAGCGTGTCCCATCCCCCTGCAGCGCCTCTCTGCGAGGGGTGCAAGGTCGCGCGAGCATCGGCTGCTCGTCGGGCCTCCCCTCGAGGAAGCGCAGGCACGGATTCAGGAGGGGAAAAAACACACAGACACAGACACGGATACAGAAGGGGAAATATGGGAAGTGGGGGGGAAGACAAAAACCCAGAAAATATATGAAAATATAAGGAATCCTGTCATTTGTGTATTTATTTGTGTGTCCTGGGGCCCCTTCATGGATGAGGTCGCGTGGCTCAGCGACGGTGACCGCCTCCACACCAAGCGGGCGCGCGCTCCGTTGCCGAACGAGGCGGCACCGGCGCCGTGCCTCGGGGGCTGCGCGTGCCCCGGTCCGTGGATCTGGCGCCCACGCGCCAGAGCCACGGCCTCCCCCTCCTCCTCCTCCTCCTCCTCCTCCTCCTCCTCCTCCTCCTCCTCCTCCTCCTCCCCCTCCCCCTCTTCCGTAGCCATTTTGGCTCAAGGTTTTGGTTTCCCCTGGGAACAAAGTGGATACCGCTAGTCCGCGGCCAGCTTTCAACTTTCGCCTGGTTCGCCCCAGGCTGAGCGGTGCGTGGTCCGCCCCACGCATCGCAGCTTTCACCACGACTAGGCTGTGCGCTGGTCGGTGGTCAGTCCATAGAGCCACTCCCTCGGCATGGCGTGGGGCAAGGCAAAAGGCGGAGGCAAGGGCTTGTCGTACAGCGATATCTGGCCTCCTCTGGTGCCTGGTCCTCTGTTCTGCAAGGGCGGCGGCGGTGTGCAGGATCAGACAGACAACCAGCTGCCAGGTAAGAAGTGGAAGTGCCAGGCTTGTGGTTGCTCCAAGAATGCCGCTCGGTTCTATTATTGCAAACACTGTGGAGCCTATAAGCAAGCCCCAACTTCGGCATGGTCTGGTGATGCAGCGCGTCAGTTGTTCGGATACGGGCAGCTCAACGGTGGCGCTGCGTGGGGCAAGGGTCCAGGCGGCGGCGAAGCAGGGCAGCAACAGAAAGGTGCTGGAGGTGGCTACCCCAAGGGAGGCGGCCAGCAACCCGCTCCTGCTGGTGCTGCTGCTGCAAAGTTCACCGCCGCGGAGTACGAGACCATGGCAGGCTTCGCTGAACGTATGGGAGACGCTGAAGGCGCAGCAGCTCATCGTCGTGCAGCCAAGGCCCTCACCGCGCCGAAGCAGGCAGAAGAAGCTATTCAAGTTCGTCTCAATCGGGCTCACTGGAAAGCGCATGGGATCAACAAGCGTTTGGAGTCGGCAGTTGAGAAGTACGAACAGTACGAAGCTCAGCTCAACAACCAGAAGACGGTGGTGCTGGAGCTGCGCGCGGAGCTCACCAATGCAGAAGGCGAGCATTCGACTCTCTTGCAGGATTTGGTTGAGTCTCAAGAGGCAGCTAAGCAGCCACCCACGGCCACGGTCAAGCTTGCGTTGGAGGACATCATGGATCAGGAGCGTCTCGCGAAGGTTTTTGACATCAGCGTGTCGGACCTGTTCAAGTGCGACGGCGTGGAGCTTGACGAGTCGGACAACATCGAGATCGAGTCACGTGTGCAACAGCTCAAGGCAGGGCTCACGGCGATGGCGGGCACCCTCTTCGCCGAGGCCAAGCAGAAGGTCGACGGCCTCAAGTCCGCCCACGCGCTGCACATCAAGAGGCTTGCGGCTAAGCGGCCTCGAGTGGTGGAGCAGGAAGCGGCCTTCGAGGAACCTCCTGATGCTGGTGCACACGCTGAAGGAGATGAGGGCGCAGGAGCCGTTCCAGGCGGTGGTGGCGCAGCAGCGTCAGGCGCAGCGGGCGCTGCGGCAGCGGCTCCGTCCACGCCTTCTACGACAGGCACGGCTCGTGAGCGCGCTGACCGCATTGCCGCGGCCACTCACACAGTCAACGATTAGCTACCCCCTGGAGGCTAGCCCTGATGCTCGTCGCCTCCTCGAGTCGTCGTTTGATTGGGGTCCGCAGGTCCTTCGTTCGGAAGGCTGCCTCCAGGGGGGGCTTGAAGCAGGTTTTTTACCTCTGCACACGGAGTTCCGCTCAGTAGCGCAAGATGCCCTCATCCGCAAGAGGGGTATGTTTCGACGCAAGGCTGATCGGACCCCTGTCTCTGCCCCTGTGTCTTTGCTGGACTTCGCGATGCCAAGGGCTTTGTATCCTGTTCACTCCCTTGGTAAGTCAGCGCGCAAGGATGCCACGGACGGGGCTGCCCCGCACGTGGCCACTTCTGTTTCCCCCCCCATGGAGGGGGGATCTCGTCCCCGCGTTGAGCTCGTCGCTCTCGGAGATTTTAAGTCAGGACGCTCCAAGGGCAAATTCGAACCCTTGGATTCTCAGAGGTCTCAGCACCCCTCTGATTGTTTCAATTCGACAGCGCATTCGGTCAGCAATGTCAGCCTGCCTGTGCCTGCTCCTCTTGTCGGCAGCGAGCAGCCATCGGCCTCTAACTCTGACAGTATGGTGCCACTCACGATTCAGACCATTTAACGCCAACTCGTGGGGCACGTTGAAGGGTTTGCTTGAAGATTGTTCTGCCCACATTGTGCTCGGTCAGGAGCACCGTCTGATTTCCAAGGGGGACATCGAGCAGGCCAGTGCTTGGTGCATAAGGCATGGATGGAAGTCGGTTTGGGCCCCTGCTATCCCCACCCAAGCGCAGGACACGAGTGGAGGTGTTGCCATTTTCGTGCGCTCTTGGATGGGGCTTCTGGAAGTCGAGGGTGCCATCACGACGCCTGGGCGATGCATCGCGTGCTCTGCGCACCTCCCTGGGACTCCCCCCATCCTGGTTGCCTCTGCCTACCTTCACCACTGAGAAGGCCTCAGCGATGATAATATGTCTCTGCTCGCGAGGCTCGGTGAGCAACTTTCGGCTGTTGGCCAGCCGTGGGTGCTCGGTGCCGGCTTTAATCTGGAGCCTGCTGAGCTCGAGTCTTCCAGTTTTGTGTCTGAGTTGAGGGCTTCCCTCATCTTCCCCATTGTCGCGACGCACTATCCTGTGGGCCCTCCCACGACGTTCGACTACTTCGTTTGTTCGGGCGGTCTGGCGAAGGGCCTCAAGTCGGTCGATACGAGATTGGATACGGAGCTCTCCCCCCACAGGCCCGTCCAGTTGGTGTTCCACCCCCAGCTGGCGGTGCTTCACGCTCTCTCGTTCAGGAAGCCTCCCCCCCTGCCGTGTCAGGTGGTGTTTGGCCCTGCCCCCAGAGAAAGTCGTTGGGCTGGGGAACTTGCGCTGGCGTCCGAGGCTGAACGTTGTCTTCAGAATGGAGACGGTCAGGGGGCCAAACGTCTTCTGGGCCCTCTTTACAGGAAGTGGGCCGACCACGCTGAACGTGACCTCATTCCCCTGGTGGGTGTTCCCCCCCCCCAAGCTTGGCTCCAGGGGCCTGGGTCCTCAACTTGTGTGGAAACCTATCTTGGGCCAGGATGGTAAGGTGCGCTACCCTGGTCATCGCGCGATCCGTTGGCTCGGGCAACAGCTTCGCGCCTTCATGCACGCTCGGCGCGGAGGCGCTGCTGCCACTGCTGCCAGGCTCAGTTGCGTGTTGGTGGAGCCCCCGCCCAGCATCACGGCCGCGGTGGAAGACTACGAGCCGCTGTTCAAGCGAGCGGCTCAGGAGGTCTCCGCCCTTGGCTCTGGTGGGGATGTGGAGTCGCCCGCTGATCTGTACACTCAGGTTCACGAGGCCGTCAAGGCCGCCAGCTCCAAGCACGCCGCCAGGAGTCGATCAGACTGGGCTGCTTGGCTGCATGTTGGCATCAATCAAGGGGCTAAAAGGGTTCATCAGTGCATTAAAGATCCTGTTCCGTGGGTCCCTTCTTCGACTCTCTCTGCTGCTGGGTGCGTCGTCAGCGATCCTCTCTCCCTGCTCAAGGCGGAGGGAGAGAGGTTCAGCAGCATATGGGGTGAGGGTCGAGGGGCCGAGTTTGATGGTCAGGTCGTTGAGCCTCTTCCCCGACCCACGGCCAGCGAAATCCGTGCTATCTCTAAGTCCTACAAAGATTCTTCGGCCGTGGCTGTGGACGGATTTCACTGCAAGCATTTCTCTTTGTTGCCTGATGCTGCTCTCGATTGCCTCAGTGCCATTTTCTCGGTCATGGAAGCGCTAGGCCGCCTTCCTCCGCAGATCTCTGTCGTCACTCTGGCGCTTCTGCCGAAGCCTACTGGTGGATACAGGCCGATTGGGGTGTTCTGCTCCTGGTTCAGGGTTTGGGGCCGCTGTCGGCGGCCCTTTGCCTTGAACTGGGAGCAAGAACACCCCAAACGGTACTGGGCTGCTGGTAGGTTTCGCGGAGCTGCCGATGTGGTTTGGCGTCAAGCCGTCACCGCCGAGACGGGTCTTGCCATCGGGGAGTCCTCATGTTCTGTTCTCTTCGATCTGCGTAAGTTCTATGAGAACATCAGTCTGAAAGAGCTCGAGGCCCGTTGCAAGAAACATGGATTCCCTCTTGCGATTGCCCGTCTTTGCATTTATGCCTACAGATGTAGATGTGGGCGCTTTCTTTGTCTTGGAGGGTGGCTGGAAGGCCCCTACTTCTGCCTGAATGGGGTTATCGCTGGGTGCTCGATGGCCACCACGTTCATTCGTGTCTTTTGCCAGGACGGATGCGATTCTCTTCCTTCCATCCCCAGGCTCGACCTCGATGTGTATATCGACGACCAGGGTCTTTCGTGTACGGGCCAACATCGGACCGTGGTCAAATCGATCGTCGAAGGGGCCGAGGCGCTCCACGGCATTGTTGAGCCTTGTTTCGGTTGCTCCCTCGCCCTGGATAAGACCGCTGTTGTCGCTTCCTCGAAGGCCCTTGGGGATGAGGTTTCTGTAGAGATTTCGCATTTAGGAGGTAATTTTACGTCGAGTGCTGTCAACTTAGGCGTTGACTACACGGCTGGCCGCGCGCTTAGGGTGGCGGGGCGCTCGGCGAAGTCCAAAATGCGCATCGCCAAGGCTGTGGGGGCGGCCAAGAGATTAAAGCGCCAGATTAAAGTCATCTCCCGGCCGCAGGTTCTTAGGGCGTTCTCCTCGGGGCCCCTCGCGGGGGCTTCTTATGGCGCGGAAATTACTGGCACTAGCGACCTCGAGTTGCTTCGCCTTCGTCGTCAAGTTTTCTCGGTGGTCCGACCTCGATCTCAGTTGAGATCCCTGACGACGGCGGCCTTGCTCGATTATGATCCGTGCTGGCGCACTGCCACCGCCCCATCCTCCGTTGGTCCAAGGAGATCTGGCTGGCCCAGACTGGGGCCTACTCTTGGGGTTTGGGTTTTCCCTCGTTGCGTCGTGCGTGGGAAGCTGTGTTCTCCAACCCTGCCTGCTCCTGGAGAGCGGTCGCGGGCCCAGTGCCGGCCCTTCGGATGTCCCTGGTTAGGCTGGGCTGGTGCATGGACAACTTCATGACGGTGCGAGATGACCGTGGCTTCTCTATTCCCCTCGGCATCATCTCGCCTGCCTTATTCAGGATTTTGCTCAAGGACGGTTATTTTAGGATGTTGGAGCGTCTCTCCGCCGAAAAGAGGGGAGTGCTCCCCAGGATATGCTATGATGTGCTGCGCGAGGCCCTGGCCTCCAAGAAATACACGGCCCTCCAGAAGGCCCACATTAGAGCGTTCGCCACCGAAGCCTTTTTCACTGGAGATCGTGCTGTGAGCTTAGGCTACCTCGTGGACGGCAGTTGCCCGTTCTGCGGCGCCTCGGACACGATCTTCTACAGGTTGTGGGAGTGCCCCCACGAGCCAGTGGCTGAGCTTAGATCTTCTCTAGTTGAAGCTAGTACTGTAGCCGAAGCCTTAGCAGCTAAGGACGACGAGGAAGAAGCTGCGTTCGTTTTTATATCTGGGGCTTTCCGCCACCCCGCCGATGGGTGCCCCAGGCCCCTCACTGAGACGGACAATGGCCCGTTTCTTGTGTGGCACCACCATGACATCTCGTCGCCCTCTGGGGCTAAGCCTGGCATTGAAGTTTGGGGTAGCGTTTTCATCGACGGGTCTAGCAGCCGTTTCTCTGTTCGGGAGCTCTCCAGGGCTGGCTGCAGTGCGGTGATGGTCGGCGATCAAGGGTCGGCCGTCGCCGAGTTTCGGGCCCCAGTTTGGGCCCCATATCCTCAGACGCCTCAGTCGGCCGAGTTCAGCTGCTGGACTTGGGCCAATGTGCTCGCGTCGGCCTGCATAGATGTGTTCTCTGATTGCAGCAATGTGGTCAATCGTGCCTGTAGGCCCAAGGCCGAGCAGCTGTGTGGGAAGAGGGCCTACGCTGGGGCTTTCCTCCAACTATATGCCCAAGGCATCTCGCCGTCCACGTGCACAAAAGTCGCAGCTCACAAGGAGCTGGATGAGGCGGGGATCGACGCTGCTGAGCGCTGGAGGCGCCTCGGCAACCATCATGCGGACGCGGCAGCCAAGCACGCAGTGCATCTTCATCTCACGTGTCCAGACAAGCTAGTGGCTGCTGATAAGCTTGTCACGCAGGCACGCCAGACTATCAGGCTGGCGGCCCATGTTTTGCATGTGTGGCCTGCCTTGGACCTCTCCGAGGTAGGACGAACTCCTGCCCCGCATGCCGCTGCCGCTGCGACCGCAGGGCATCGCTGGGAAATGTGGTCTGGAGTGTGGCGCTGTGCTGTTTGCCTCAGAGGCAAGCGATCTCAGAGTAGGCCCTTGCCAGGTGTCTGTTCTCCAGTTTCTCGGCTTCACGCGTCCAGTCAGGACGCCCTCGAGCACCGTACGATTGCGTTCGACTGCTCTGATGGCTCGGTTTTGTTTATTTGCACTAGGTGCAAGGCGCATTCCAGTGGAGCCTCTGTCCGCGGGTTAGCCGCCAAGTGCCAGCCGCCTCCGTCGCGCGCAGCGAGGTACGGCTGGGAAGCCCTGTGCAAAGGCAAACACCCGCATTACAGGCAACAGAAAGCGGGTGTTACGGTTGATGTCGGCAATATTATGCAGTGCTTCAACACGTATGCCTAATTTTATTCACAGGCCTGCTGCACCGCCTCGTTGCAGCAGGTGTCAGATCCTTTTAAAGGACTCAGAGGAGGGCGTTGAGCCAAAAAAAAGAATCCCCCTCCCCCTCCTCCTCCTCCTCCTCCTCCTCCTCCTCCTCCTCCTCCTCCTCCTCCTCCTACTCCGCCTTCTCCTTCTCCTCCTCCTCATCATCATCATCCTCCTTCTCCTCCTGCTCCTCCCCCGGGTCAAGGCCTGCATGCTGATGGAAGAGTACAACACGTACACGTTCCTGGTTGACCGCCGTGCCAATAAGCCACAGGAGGGGAGCCGGAACATGCGGAGGGAAGAGGGGGCAGAACGCACCTTCGACTGATGGTTCCGAGAGGGTGAGGAGGGAAGGGAAGCTGAAGCGGAACGGGCGAGAAGCGAAGGAGGAAAGGAGAGAAGCAGAAGGACGGTTCGAGGCATGTCTGCATGGCCACCATGATTTGCTGGGGTCGCCAAGATAACCTCGATGAAGTTCTTGAGGGTCTCTTGGGAGGTCTCTTGATGCCTGCAAGGCCCTGGGGTTGGGCTTGGGTCGCCGAGGAAGACTGGTGAGACGGAGGAGGAGGAGGAGGAGCACTACTGGCAGGGGAAGGGCGTAAGGGGCACTCACCTCTAGCGCCAGCGTTCGCGTGACTGTCGCAGACCCTGACCCCCAGCCCGTGAGATCACAACCCGAGGCAGATTAGGCACAGATGCCACGGGGCAACTAATTATATGAAGCCTCATCGCAACGTCAGGCGTTGAGTTGGTACCACCCGCACCAGCCCGCCAAAACTGGGTGTTGTTGTGGCCAGGAGGATACATCGATCAAATTTAAGCGAAATAGGGAGATGCGAGCAAAGATGTCGAGTTGGCACGTTGTTGGCCTTTTCTGCCGCTGGGAAGGGACGCCTTGCGACGCGACTCCTCAAAGCGCGAATCGGACATAGTATGACGCGAGCGACCCCTGCACCGAGGTGGATCATGCCCCAGCACGTAAGCTCGATACATGTATCGCCTCTGCGAGGGATTGATATCATCGGTTGGAGTGCATGAGGTCGGACATACACGAGCACGGCAATACAATGCTCGTGTGGTGTGTATGCGTCGTGTTCACTCGTCATGTTCCATGTTGCCTGTTGTTGTTGCATGATGTATGCAGCTTCTCGGGCCGTTGATGCTCGTTGCATCCTTTCCCTGGCACAGATCAGAGCTGCAGTCGAGACTGTCTTCGGCGTGAAGGTGCCGGAGCTGTGCCTGCCAGTGTTTCTTTGCTTCGGGGGCGGTTATTGCGGCAGCCGCTGCGGTCTTGCGATCCGCTTTGCCGCGTAGCGAAGCGGGGATGTGCACATTGACGTTGTCGCTTCGAGCTGATCTGACTCTACAGCTTTGGAGGCACGCGCCTTCCAACATGCGGCACCCGAGAACGCCGTGCAGGTCCGCGGAGAGAAGCCGTGAGCAGACCCCAGCCAGAGAGCCCCAACCTGGCCAAACGCTTGTGGGGTGGGCGCCGTTCCAGATGTCACTCGGCGACGCCGTGGGTCGAACTTACTTGTGCCCCATGCAGGGCTCGTTTCGATTCCCCCGATTGGATTAGACTTCGATGGCTTCCGACTCCGATTCGATTCGATTTGGGATTCTGATTTGGGTTCCGATTTCCTATTGGAGGCTTACTAGCATGCCGATTTCCGCCGATTCGACTTTTCCCGACTCGGCTGCCGATTTCCGCCGATCCGATTCAAATCGATCGCCGATCCGATTTGACGATTCGATTTTGGTCTCTCTCCTGCCCATGCTCCCGAGGTGGGATGACGGGGCTCGGGGAGGGGGAGGAGGAGCAAGGCGGAGGAGGCGGCGGAGGCGAACGGAGGGGAGGAGAAACAGGAGGGCCAGTGTAAACCCAAGAGGGTCCAGAATTTATTCCCTGGGGCCTCCCGAGGGGTGCTGGCTGGGCTCCAGGCGCAACAACGGGAGTTAGCCACAACTCGGGACGGCCTGGGAGACCTGTTGTCTCGGGCTGCTCTGGGACAGTTCTGGAGCCGCGTGGGGGCACCGTGGGCATGGCTCGAATGAGATCGAATGAAGCTTCCACGGACCCTCTGGCGTCCGTGGAAGCTTCAGGAAGGGAAAAAACACACAGACACAATTAATTGACGATTCCCGACAAAATATGGGAAAATATGGGAAGTGGGGGGGGGGAAACGAAAACCCCAAAAAAATTTAAAAGTATGGGGAATCATTTTACTTGTGTGTATTTATTTGTGTGTCCTGGGGCCCCTTCAAAGTTGTCGGAGGGCGGTTATGTTTGCCAGCGTGACCCCAAAAAGTGGGTTATTGGAGCGTCGGCGAGCTGTATGTCTGGTGCAGTTGGCTTGTCCATTTTGAAGTCGAACGTCGACGGTGAAGATCGCGATGTGATGGTGATGAAGCTGATGGTGGTGATGACGGCGATGGTGTTGATGACGACGATGGTGTTAGTGGGGACGACAATTAAGACGTGGGCGCGAGCAGAAATTTGACGAGGGCGACGACATCGGCGATGACGATGACGGCGGTGTTGATGATGACGACGACGGTGGCGATGATGATGGTGATTACGATGATGATTCATCATGATCATGGTCAGTATCATGGTCATGGTGATGACGATTATGATGATGATGACTATGATGATTATCGTGATGGTGATGATGTCGGCGATGAAAATGGCAATGGCGACGTTGGCGACGAGGATAATGGTTGTGCAGATGAGGACGATGAGGAAGTGCGCGCTCGCAGACACTCTGGATGTCTGGCATATCTGCACCGAGAAGACGCATTGGTTTTCGTATATGTTTGAACACATGTGTGATGACATGTTTAAGCAACAAATGGTGTGGGATGGATGTCGACGTGAGCGCGCTGGCACGCGCCCGCGTGGCCTGCGTTGTATTAGTTGACGGGTTAGCGGGCGCCAGATGGTTATTGATTGTGATCGATTTGCGCGGGCGAGTGGCCAAAATCATCTAATTTGACAGGTTGGCTGAAACAGTCAAGGTTTTGTTTAGATTTCATCGCGTGCGCCCGTGCATAATTCTGGATGTTTTGTTGTTGGACAGTTGAGCCCAGTACATAATTCTGGATAAGCTTTTTTGGGGATAGTTATTGAAAACGCATGTTTTGAAATTGGTTTAGAAGAACCGTTGGTTTGAATGATGGTGACATGCGCACGGTGGCGGGGCGTGCATGTGCCACACATCGTATCATGTTTGGGGGGCAAGGGATCATTCGACAGGTCACTTCTTAGAGAAAAGATGTCGACAGGTGCGCGCGCGCGCTTGCGACCCGCACGTTATGATTTGGCAGGGCGTATTACAAAACCCATTTGATTGATCAACGCGTGTGCCCAACATCGCATGTTGCGTCGAGGGGCGATAGTGTCCAGCCTGGTTGGAAGCGCATGCTATCACTTGATAGTTGAAACGGACGGCCGGGCAGAGTACATGTAGAAAGTTGGTGTTTTAATTGGTCGTTCTTCGGCACGACACGGGGGTAGTTTCGTGTATCTTACAGAAGAGAGGATATATGCGGTGCCAGGTATTGGTTGCACGCTATATTGTGCAACCCATGTGGTGCAACACCTGTTGTCCATTCTATAGGTCGCAGTCCGTGTGGTGCAATCGATGAGGAAGAAGCATGAGGCTGGCGGCAGGGTGCATCTGCACCAGGGGCCTACGCGCAGCACAGCAGTGTGCTGCAAGAGAGACGGAGCCTGGGGGAGATGGAGAAACAGTGAGCTCCGTCCTACTTCCTTCGGCGAAAGTTTCCTCCATGCACCTGCCGACGAGTGTGCGTCGCACCCGCCTCCTTCCCGGCCCCCCAACACTCGAGACGGAGACGGGCAGGGACGAAGCCTCGCGGGGCAGGCGCGATGTGCGTTTCCTGGAGGCTCCTCTCGTCCATGCGCCGCGCTGGCTCCAGGCTGCAGAGACGGAACCAGGGAGAGATGGAGAGGCAGGGATCTATGTCCTGCGAAAGTGACCTCTTCCTCCTTCTCCTCCTCCTTCTCCTCCTCCTCCTCCTCCTCCTCCTCTTCCTCCTCCCCCCCGGGGAGATTGGAGACTGGCAGGGGCGAGGCCACCTGCAGACCCCCGGTGGCCACGCTCTCATACGCGACTGACCCCTGTCATCCTCATTGAGATAATCCATTTGCCCCATCGCCACCTCGGCTTTCGTGCTTCACGAGGGGAAACAAAAAACACGGACACAATCAATCGTCGGTTCCCCAAACAAATATTGGAAAAACATGGGGAATGGGGGGAAGACAAAAACTCCGAAAGTATGGGAAAATACAGGGAATGTGCTTATTTGTGTCTATTTGTTTGCGAGTCCCAGTTCCCCTTCAGTGTTATATCAACGCCTCTTGTCATCGTTTCTCCTCCCGCTCCGTTTCCCCCTTTCCCAGGTGAAGAAGTGCAACACCCTCATCCCCATGGCAAAGTGCCGAGGGGATTGCAAGACGTTGGGTCCCAGAGAGATGGATCGCAGACGCACTGCAGCTGGCATGTGTACTACTTGTCTCATGCATTGCCTTCCCCCGATATACGTGCCTCCGAGTGTCGCATTGCTCCTCAGGGCTGACTCATCCGTGTCGTCAGCGACTCGTCGTGATCAGAGTCACGGTCAGAATTGTTGTTTCCAGCGCCACGGTCGTCATCGTCATTACCGTCGTTGTCGGTATCGTCTTTTTCGTCGTCCTTGTCAACGTGGATTTCTATTAGTTCACACGCGGCATCCCTGGGGCTGCTTCGGTTTTGCAAGGACACCGAGAAGCTCCCCAAGAGGGTTCGACTTGGCGATAGAGGACTGCATGGAATTGCATGGGACTGTAAGCCAGTGGGATCGCGCGGGACCGTCCACGTTCGGCCCCAGTGGGTTTGCAGGAGCCTCCAGGGCATCCAGGCGCCAGCCGCATCTACGAGGCTCAAAGAGCCTCAAGATGTAACCCGAGAACCTCAAGGGGCCTTCCACCGTGTGTGGGGGCAGCGAGAGATGATTGTGTCAGGCTGCGCTGGACTACAACCATGTGGCGACGTTCTGCACAGCCTCCAAAGCTCCAGCAAACCTCCAAGATTCCAGGGAGAATCTGACACCGCGTCTGTTCATCTCCATTGAATGCCTGTGTAATGTTGCGTTGGTAGTAACCAAGCATGGGGTGGCGGGTAATTGGAAGCGAGAATTGTGGCCGAAGGAGGGCTGGGGGAAAGCTCCGAACGGGAGCGGCGCGAAGGGGGTTCGTGAGGGAGCATTTGGAAGCCATTGGAGGAGATCGCGAAGCGGCCTCCGGAGGTCTCCCGTCGGGCGGTGGCCACAACGCTTGAGGACGACAGTCTCGCATGTTCTTCTCGTGTGCCGGAATGTGAATTTGCTCTGAGGTCTTGTTTCCGCCAGCACCCAGGGGTTGCGTGGGCACGCCGGGCAGCATGGGGATCTCGCACAAGACCTCAGGGGAGCAACGTCCACTGAGGCAGAAATCAGAGCCCCGAATCATCAAGGGTAACTCGGGTCAGGGTTAACTCGGGTTAGTTTTTCGGGAATCCGAACCCGAGTTACCCAGGGCCCGAGTTACCCCGGATAATTCGGGCGTCCAGAGCCCCAAGTCATCAGGGGTAACTCGGGTCAGGGCTATCTCGGGTTCGTTGTTCGGGAATCCAAACCCGAGTTACGCCGGGCCCGAGTTACCCCGGATAATTCGGGCGCCCAGGAAAACATGTTCGGCCCGAGATATGGAGAAGATGTGCCCGCCACTCTTGACTTATGTCGCAGGAAGTCGATCGGGGCATTGGTGTCTCGCCCTGGACAAGATGTTTCAGCTTGACAGAAAGCTTGCTCTTTAAAGGCCACCAAGCTTAAATGCTCCCTGCGAGGTTCACCAGGGAGTTCGGCAGGAAGATCGGAAGGAAGTCTGTCTACAAGAAGGCGTACTGTGAGCTGGAGGTGCCTAGCCTTTTTTGTAGCGTCTGGGCCAGAGGGAGAGGTGGCGGGGCGCCGGTGCGGGTGCTCGGGTGTCCAAGGGACCAGAGAGCTGGCAGCCACTCGGGCACCCGCGCCTTGCCGCAGGGATGAGTAGGTGCTTCTCTCGGCCGAGGGATGGGCGGTGCTACCGCTTGTCGTCTCTCCTCGTCAGCGTCGAGTTGTGGCGTCAGCACGCCTGGATTCCTTTCTGATGGCGCGGGCCCCGCAGAGCGGCGTGCGCGCCATCATTCTGGATCCCATCTCTTCATGGCCTGCAGGTGGGAAACAACTAAATTACCGAAAATCGATCTGGCCGCGTTTCGTCGTTTCGTTTACTGGTGCGAGATGGCATGGCCGAAACGTGGTGGTTCGTCCAAGTGGTGGCCTTATGATAGTTTCTCTCCGCCCTGGCTGGGCTTGGCTCGTAAAAGCTTGTCAGGGAGGTTGGGGTTCCTGGAAGTGGGATGGAGCTTCAGAGTCAAGCGAGATAAGATATGTTGCATCTACCGACCCCGCCGCGCAAAGGCAATACACATGAGGCACATTATCGTTGAACTCCTGAACAAACCTCTCATCTCAATTTCCAATCATAGCACGCATGCATTACACGTGCACGTAATTACAGTACACATTGTGCACATGTCTACGGCGAGGCTAGGCTAGGGGTGGTCTCAGCAGACAAGCGTCTCAAACATCGCACGCCAGCAGTCGAACTACGAGGCCAACCAAGAAGCAAGCCAATGCGCCACAAACTCCAGCGAACAAATTAGTGCACAGGGGCAAAGCAGGTGAGTGGATTGGTGAAGAGCACGCCAATGTCATTCGGGGGCAAATTAGGAAGTGCACATGTTGCAGTTTAGGGGACTCCGAGTGTTGCACAGCCAGAAGAAACGTAGACCGACGCACTGAACACGAAACAATACATTAATTGGTAAGCAAGCTAGATGCGAATAGGGTGCCGATCAGGAAGGCCACTCGACAGAATCACACGGAGTGCAGACGCTTCCCGTGGAATTCATGATAGGTAGACACAGCATGGAAGTAAGTAAGCACCCCGCATTGCCACGCCAAGAACCGAGCATATGTTTCCGGTCCGAAGCGCACACAGCATGCACGATAACAAGAGCGCCCTCGAGGGCGCGAAGTTATTCACGCTTCGCACTTCGCGGTTCGGCTCCGATTTCTCGCCATCCTCCTCTTCTCCCCTGGGGGGGCTGCGCGAGAGCGCGAAGTTATTCGCGCTTCGCGCAGCGCGAAGCGCAAAGTTAGGCGCCCTTGGCATGCACGAGAAGGTGTGACAAGCCAGCCACTCGGCGACGCGCTGCGAGCGACATGGAGCAGGGTGGGAGGCGGCGCTGTGGGCAGCGTCGTTACCCGGCCGCCCGGCAGTTGATCGCAGAGGCAGTACACGAGGTCAGGGTTATGATGCTCCAACCTACTTTAGCGTTTCGAGCGCCAAAAAAAGTACCGAAACTCGAGGGTGTTCACGTGTCGGGCCCTGGGTGACACTCGCCAGACACTGTTTCGACACTCCTTCGACACTATTTTGACACTTTTCCGGGTGCTCGAAATGATTTCTGGGATGTGGTCTTTATGGGAAAAACATAAGGTCAGGAGCAAGCAAATCAAAACATGCGCGGACCACCGATTGGGCATTTCCGGATGTTCATTAGTCGGTCGGCCCAGTGGTTGTAGCACCTAAGGCAAGCGGTTGGCATTCCCTCTCAGTGTGCGCCGCCTGCGGATGCATGGGACCCCAGTGCCAAGGGTTGGGAGCGATGGCGATGTCACGTGAGAGGCCTTCAGTCAGCTGTAGCGAATTCGCGAGTCCTTGCTTGCCTTCGTGATTGCTTGGCTGCTTACTTGCGCACCTCCTCCAAGCCTGCTTGCACATTCGCCCCTGTAAG
This sequence comes from Prorocentrum cordatum, assembly GCA_963575745.1. NCBI lineage: Eukaryota > Dinophyceae > Prorocentrales > Prorocentraceae > Prorocentrum > Prorocentrum cordatum. The sequence goes on from CAUYUJ010022470.1 coordinate 140,406, forward strand.
CTCCGCCATTACTTTCAGCAATGCGTTCCCACGTTGGTTCGGCGTTCGGTCTGGATCGAAGCACATGCATGCCAACTTGGTTGGAGAACCTGCCGATGCGGAAAGTTTCCAGCAGTCAGGACAGTGCGAATCGTAGCGACAAGTTGGAATTTGGAAGCGGCGAGCGTCGATATTGCACGAACAGATGCTACAAGTCATGTCCTATCAGTTCCTCACTGGCCCTCATGAACACAGATTGCAGAACATTCGAGATGCAGTGTTCACGTGCAACCTCGAACACTCGGTGAGCACGTATGTGAGATGAGTATGTTGGAAGGCTTCTCAGATGGAGGCAGCACAATCGCCCTCGGGCAGACAGCTCCCAGAAATCTACCAGCACGCCATGCCGCCCACATCTAATTCTTGTCTGCCCTGCAGATGCAATGGGTATACAATTAATTCCCATGCAGGTGTAAGTTCGAAAGGATATGATGACCCTTCCTTTGAGACATCCAGTCCCCACCTAGATTAGGATGTGTATTGGCTGCACGGCCTTGCAACTTGTGTACGTCGTACACAAGTTGATGTGTTGTATGTGTCGGCATGACGACAGCAGCCCAGTCCAGTTTTGAGCTCAATCACGGCTGATCGGGAATCGAGAGACCATCGATTGGATGCATCGTGGCGCGACGTTTTACGAACCAGGTATCGAAAAGTATTGATTCAGATTGACCCCACGTAAGTCCCGCGAGCATCCATTGAGTACGCCGACCGTGCCCCCAACCCGATCTGTTCCCAGCCTCCATCACCGATTCACGCAGATAGCCATGGTGCATCAAATGTCCACCAGCAGTGCAGAGCGAGTGATCAAGTTGATTGTGGTTTATTCGCAAAGGCAGTTGTAATTGAGGATGTCAGTCATGATGTATAGTTGTCATTCGCACTGCTTCGAAGTCCATGAGAGCGCCTTGTCAAAGGAATAAGGAGGGACATAATCGCAGCAGTAATCATTTTCGTGAGATAACCTTGGGCAGTGACGTGCCTCAGGAGGGCTACTCCATTGACCTCTTCCCAGATGACCCTGAGACGGCCTGAGCGACGCGTGTGGGTTCCCGTAGGCTATTTCAGTCATCCTCTGAGCCTTCGTTGCCAGTGGTTCATCCTCTCGTGTCTGGTGATTTACTAACCCGTCTTGGTGCCGTGGCAGTACCGTGTTGAAGTGGGCGCGTTGCCCTACACTGTCCGGCTTCAACAGTTATTGCATTGGTAATGCAAGTGGCACGTTTGTCAGACCCGTTGCAAGCACTGTCGGGAAGCCGATTATTTTCCCCAAGTCAAAAGTGTATCAGCATTAATGCGCCATTGCGTTACGCACACTGGGGACGTACAACGAAGCCTCATACCGAACACATGATTGCAATGTGTGTGTTTCGCGTAGTTTTGTGGCCACAAGAGGCCCGCCAGATGTAGATGCAGCGACACGTCTAGAAGGTATGGGCACTTAGTGGGCCCCGGAAACGGCAGGGCCGTTTTTTCACCGTTTCCGAAAAAGTGTCCCTTGAAAATGGAAACGGCAAAAAAACGGCGACCGGAAACGGCAACAAAAACGGCTCCAGGATTGGAACCGGAGAGGGAACCCGCAAAAGAACGCGACGGAAGCGGTGAAAAAACGGCGTCGGAACCGGCAACAAAAACGGCAGAACGGAGCCGTAAAAAAACATGGAGCTGTCGTTTCCAGGGCCCACTAAGAGTGGGCACGCATGACTCGAGTGCAGTCTCCCCCCATTCGTCCCTCGCGCTGGAGGCTTCCTTACCAGCCTGGAACATATCCCTATCCCTATGCTGGGCACCTCCTCGTCACGATGCCAATCTCAGGGACTCCCCTGTTTTTTGAGGGCGACTCCCTAAGATTGTCATCGCCTTTTGGCGTGTCAATTTTAGGGATGGGGATACGTTCGAGGCTGGTGAGCTTCCTCGGGGATCTCACGGAACAGCTCCTCTTCCTCCTCTCTCCCCTTCCTCATCTTTCCCCCTCTCCTCCTCCTCACTCTTCCCTCCCTCCCTCCCTCCCTCCCTCCCTCCCTCCTTCCCCCCCTCCCTCCCTCCCTCCCTCCCTCCCTCCCTCCCTCCCCCTCCCTCCTCCTCCTCCTCCTCCTCCTCCTCCTCCTCCTCCTCCTCCTCCTCCTCCTCCTCCTCCTCCTCCTCCTCTCCTCGTCCCTCGCGCTGGAGGCTTCCTCGGAGCTCACCTGCGCCTTCGCGCGGCATCCTGCCGCCCCTCCGGGGCCCTCCCCAGGGGGGCCCCGCTCGAGGCCCGCCCAGTTGGGGGCCCGCGCGGGGTCGGCTCGGGGCAGTCTCGGGCGCCCAATGGTTCCACCCACAAGGGCGCCCTCGCGGGCGCGAAGTTTCTCGCGCTTCGCAGTTCGGCTCCGCTTCCTCCTCATCCTCCCCTTCTCCCCTGGGAGGCGGCGCGAGAGCGCGAAGAGATTTTGCACTTCGCGCTTGGCGCAGCACGAAGCGCGAAGCGCGAAGTTGGGAGCGCTTGCACTCAGCTGAAGGGTGGGCGGAACCACCTTCGGGGCGGTTGGGCGTGTCTCGAGGTAGTCTCGGAAGCACCCTCTGGGCCGTCATTCGGTCTTGGGGGGTTCTCCGGCAGCCTTGGGGCAGTTTGGGGGCCGTGCTGCTCTGTCCCGTGACTCGGTAGAGCTTCCCCTAGGTGGTCTGCAGTCGAGCATCTTCGGAGGCGAGGCATGTTGATGCCATTTGGATGTGGCGTCGCTTGGCACCGTCTTGTGACCTATTGGCTTTGTTGGACCTCCAGGGGTATATGGGAGCAGTCGTGGAGCCTCTGGGGGGGTCGATTCCAGAAAGCCTAGCAGGCAGCTCAGCAGTCTACGACTCCAGGTCTCGCAGTCATGGTGTCGATGCACCAAGGAGCACAAGAGGAGAAAGAAGATCAGGAGCATAATGATTAGATGAAGCAGCATCAAAGGCCTGATGGGTGCGTGCTTTGATCGGGGGCCGCGAGGCGCATGTCTTCGACTGAAGTCGTTCCGGCAAGTCTTCTAGGCCCCGCGCGTCTCCACCACCCCGTGGCCCAAGGTGCCCACAGCTTTCGCTCCACTTGGAAGTCCCGGGGGGCCCCCTGGGCCTCGTGAGGGGTGCTGTGGAGGCCGTGGGGGCCTCCTTGGAAATCCTGAGCGCACCTTGGGCCAGGGGCACTTCTAGCAAGACCCGATCCCAGGATCCAGCGTCACGCCCCGGTTGGGCTGCCCCGATCTTGGCCACTGCCACCGTGGCCGCCCTGTCCCCCCACCAGACTCGCGCCCCTGCTGCCGCCCTCTGTCTGCAAAGGGCCCTCGAGCTGCGCCGTCGCCGTCGGCCGGGCGCGCGCGGGGGCTCAGAAAAGAGGGCAGAGCATCTGCAAGAGCTAGGACCCGTCACTTCTACGACACGCGCACACGTCTTCAAGGGAGGAAACCCACCCCGGTCCCGATAATTGGCGTTTACTGGACGGCCCTGGGCTTTTACTGAACAGTCGTGCCCTGTTCGATTCCTTCCTTGGGTGTGTTTACTAAATGGCTTCGCTTGCCAGGGTACGTCGCTGCCACGACACGCGTACAGTCGAAACCGATGGTCAGGAGGGGCAAACTTCCCAAGGGTACTCTTGCATCCAAGCCCCTCTGGTCTATCCTTAACCACTTTCGATGGCCATCCCCGCTCGAAAAGGCTGAACATGGCCGTCCAAGGGCCTTGCATCCTTATCACGCATCCTTACTATCAGTTTTGACTTTACCCGTCCCTCTTGAGACACCAGTGTTTTTTGCGTGCCTCTTTGCCAGGAGGCCCACAGTGGAACCCCACGCCAAGAAACACCCTGCTTGCCTCCAGGGTGCTCCGGGTTTCTTGGGTTCCGACGGTTTTGCGAGGGAGAGCGTGACGCTCCCATATAAAGGCCAATGGACATCCTAGGGTTAGGCTCCTTGTGGACGGTTCCTTGTGGCCGAGCTCGTACTCTATTAGGCCGCTCTTGGGCGCCCCTTGTGGTCGTGGGCGTCTCGAGAGCTCTCCCGTCCTCCTCCCTCCTCCCTGGTGCGATGCCCCGCACGCAAGGTGGGAGGCGTTGCGCCGCGGGGGCGGTGAGGGAGGCGGAGGAGGGGAAGGAGGGGAAGGATACAGTCGGGACGCTGAAGAAGGAACCCTTTTCGTTGGGGAGGGGCTCCGTGGTCCTTAATTGTTCCACAGTTTGTCTTATGTCTTCCTTAGGTTTTCGTTGGGAAATCGAAGTTTAACTTATGGGAAAAAGGGGCCTCGTTCCTTATTTCGGGTTCCTTAGGTCAACGCCCCGACTGTAAGCAGCAGGGAGTCAGAGAGCTTCCACGCTGGGGACAGGGTGGGGATGATGGAGGAGGGGCGCGGTGTGAAGGATGAGGGGGCGACAAGGGGAGGACAAGAAGGAGGAGGAGAAGAGCGTTGGAGGAAAAAGAAGGAGGAGGAGGGAGGAAAAGAAGGAGGAGGAGGAGGAAAGATGAAGTATGCTTCCTCCCGATGCTTCCCCCTCTCTGGTCTGGTATGGCTTGGTCTGGTCTGATCTGGTCTCGCCCTGTACCGTGTAGCATTGTGTAGAATATGGTCTGGCCTGATGTGGTCCAGCCTCGCCTGGTCTGGCTGGCGGGAGGGACAGAAGGAGAACGAGAGGGGAAGCGGTATGAGGAGAAGTACGACCACGCCATGAAGAAATTAGTGCGACGCCTTTCTTGGGGGCCTCGTGGACCTGCCCCATGAGCCTCTTCGGGGCGTTTGGGAGGCTTCTTGGATGTCTTCCGGAGTTCCCCCAGCTGCCACGGAGTGCTCTTCGGCAGTCTTAGGGGGTGCTTGCTCTTTAGGTGGTCTGTTGAGCGTTTGGGGGACTTCCTGAGGGATTTCCGGAGGGCCTCTCAGGCCGTCCTGATGCCTCTCAAGCCGTTTTGGAGACATCTTGGGGACCTTGTAAGTTATGTGGGGCCTCTTGGCGGCGTCTTTGAAGCTTCCCTGCCCTTCTCGGGAGTCTCCTATACGCCTGTTGGATTGGAGGACTCTTGGCCTGTATCAAGAGCTCCTTGGGCACAGAGGGGGCCCCAAGGGTTCGCCCCTCCTGTGGGCACCTTGGAGACCAGACCCGGCTAGATTGTGTTTCCCCAATCAGCGCTTGCACTGAAGTGTTGCTCGCAGATGTTTTCAAGATTTTGGTGCAAGTGGATCGGCGCCCAGGCTAATTATGGGGATCCCGGCGGCTAGGTCCCCAGGGCTTCGCGGGAGCAGGCAGTAGAGAGCACAGAGTATTCCACCAGAGAGTGCCCAATCAGTCGGCCCCACGATGTTGTAGAGACAGAATACTGGCGGTGGGTATGAGCAATGGACTCCGAATGTGGTGTGTCCTACTCTGTATTCAGCTGCCTGCGGCAATTCCCAAGTGATGGCGACTCTTCGGGGAAGGGCACGGGAGGCCGTCACGTGTGACAGATCGTGGCCCCATAGTGGGGCAGTCAGACGAACGTGCGCCTCATTCGTTTGCGTCGTCTCGGGTGTTCTCTTCTTGTCCTTGTCGTCGTTCGCCTTTCCTGCCCTCCTTTCTTGAGCTCCTGTGGGGCAGACCTGGAAGACCCTTGGGCCACTTTGAGGGACCTCTTGGCCGTATGTGGGGTCTGTTGCGCCCGTCGTGGGGCTGTCTGGGGACCGTTTAGGGCCGTCGAGAGGCCCTCTAACGCGGTCTTGAGACCCTCTGGAACCCCTCTAGGGCCAGCTTGGAGCACTCATGGGGCCGTCCTGGGCTGTCTTGAGGCCGCATTTGAGGATTATTGGTCTTGGGCCGTTTTGGGGCTATTCTTGGGGCTATTATTGGTCTTGGACCGTCTGGAGCTGAAGGAGGCCCGAAGAGGTGAATGAAGCCGCCAAAATATGTCAAAGACAATGGGTGAATCAATGGCTCTGGTCTGTTCTGACCCCACTTGGGGCCCCCGGGGAGGAACATCTTAGGGGCCGCTTGGGCCGTCATGGGGCCAGCTGAGAGGCCGTCCTACACCCTGGGCCGGCTTGGAGGCATCTCGGGTCCTCTGGGCGGTCTGGGCGGCGTGCCTCGGTCGTCCTGGAAGCCCTGGAGCGCGGAGCGCGGACCCGTGATGCTGTACTCGGCATCGCGGGCTCGGGAGCGGGTGGGATGTGTGCAACAGCCCGCGGGGGAGCAACAAAAAACAAAAAACACACACACACACACACACAGCGCGGAAAAAAACACACTGATCGGAAAAAAAACAATAAACACACAAAACACACACACACAAGAACACACACACACATATACACACACACACAAAAAAAACACAAGAGGCCACTGGAAGATCATAGACATCCTACCAGGCAGCAGCTGGGAGCCCGCCGCGCCTCCCACGTGCTGGGGGGGGGCCCGGCGGCGGCTGACGCACCCTCGCCCTTTTGGTTGCCGATGTCGATGCTGGACGATGACGATTAATAAATGACCGACTGTGCAGAAATAGCAGAAAACTATGTTTTAATCGTTCCCTCTCATTTTTTTATGAACCGTCATCCCGCATTACTGCAGGGCCTGCCCTCGACCTCCCCAAAGACTGCCCTTCCCGTCCCCGATCATGTCCAGCGGCGGCGCCGCCGCCTCTCTCGACCGCTGCTTCCGCGGAGGGCTTCGGCAGCTGGCACTCCCCGTGCTCTCTGTCGTGCGGAACGCTCTCGGTCCGTCGAAGCTGTGATCCCGACGCTGCAGGAGCGGCGCCGTGCTCCCGTGGTTCAGCATGGCGCTCTCGCCCGAGCGCGGGCCGCGCTTCTAGATCCGAGTCTCTCCTCGTCGTTGCCGCCCCTCTCTCCTTTTCCCCCCCTCCGCCTTCGGCCTGCTCCTCCTGCTCCTCCTGCTCCGCCGGCTCCTGTTCCTGCTGCTGCTGATCCTCCTCTATCCTCATCCTCCTCTCCTTCCTCCTGCTCATCCGCCACCTCCTTCAATGTATAAGTCCCTCCCCCTTCTCTTTGCTCACCCGACGATTAGGCTATGTTGGGAAGGGGGCGGGACGGGATTGATTGGAAGGACCAGGTGTTAGATGTGGCGCAGGCGCGTTTAGATTGGCTATGTTTTCTCGTGTGGATGCTTCTGCTCACTACTCTAAAAATATCAGCACACCTGAAACAAATGGGGCTTCTCAGGCATTAAATGAATTATGGTCGCCCGCCTCTGAGGATTGATTCGTCTCGGGGCACTCCTGGGCTGCTCCGGGGCGTCTTGGAGGCCTCTTGGGGCCGTCTTGGGACCCTCTTGGGGCCGCGTTGGGGCCTCTTGGGCCGGTCTGGGGCCATCCTGGAGGCCCCTTGGGGGCGATCTTGGGGCGATCTTTGGGGGCTCTTTGGCCGTCGCGAGCCGTCGTGAGGCCGAACAGAAGCAAATGCCAAAATCCTTGATAAACTTTCTGGGGAAATTCGATGATTTGGGCTTCTTCGGGCCTTCCTGGAGGCCATCTTGGAGGCCTATTGGGCCGTCTTGGGCCATCTTAGGGCGGCCCATCTTTGGCCGTCGTGGTGGGCTCCTGGCCCGTCTAAGCCCGTCGGATGCGGGTTTGGGGAACTCGCTGGGCCGACTGGGGGCCCTCTTGGAATGCTCCAGGTCCGTCTTGGAGGCTTCCTTGGGCGTCTTAGGGGCATCTTGGGCAGTCCTGAGGCCATTTTGGAGGCCTCTCGGGCGCTCTGGGAGCGATCTTGGAGGCCTCTTGGGCCGTCGGAAGGCCGAAAAGGAGCAAATTCCAAAATCCGTTAAAAAATTTCGAGAAATCAATGATTTTAGCCTCTTCGGGCCCTCCTCAAGAACTTCTTGGACGCCTCTTGGGCCATCTTGGAGGCCTCTCGGGGGCCTCTAGGGCCGTCTTCGACCGTCTTGGATGCTTGCTGGCTGAACTCGGAGGCAGATTGGACTCTCTTTAGCAGACTGGGAGGTCATCTTGGACCATCTTGAGCGAACTTGAGGGCTACCGTAGCCGTCTCCAAGGCCATCTTGGGCCATCTTGGAGCTGTCTGAAGCAGGAAAAACCTGTGCAGCCACATCTTATGGTCCCTTCCGGGTGGCCGGCGGGCTGGGCCAGAGTCCCAAGGGAGAGTTCGTTTGGAAAGAACAAAAAAACGAAAGGGTCTAGCACGCCGGGCACCCCTGTGGCAAGCCAACAGGGGGCGGCGGATCCAATGGCCTCCGGCCAATGCCGCCACCGTGCATGGGTTGTGGGACAGGGTTCGAAAGGATGTTTCTTCGGGTCTATTCGGAGCGCTCTCGGGGGCTTCTTTGGAGCAGTTTGAGGGCCTCTTGGGAGCATCTTGGGGGTGTCTTGGGAGCATCTTGGGGGCCTCTTTGGGGCCTCTTCGGGCTTCTTGAAAGCCTCTTCAGAGCCTCTTGGGGGCCTCTTGGGGCCTCCTGGGGGGCCCTCGGGGCTGAGGGCTCGAAGTGTCCGCTCGGGTTTCCCACCAGGGCCCCCTCTTGGGGCCGTCTCTGGGCCCTCTTGGGCCGTGGTGGGGCCCTCTCGTGCCGTTTTCATTCTGGGGCCTTCTTGGGGACCTTTGGGGGGACCTTTGGGGCCGTCTTGGGGCGATCTTTGAGGCCTCCTTCGGAGCGTTGGGAAGCCGAAAAGGCGAGAACGCCAAAATCCGGGTGAGACCTAAGGAAAATGAATGAGGTTTGCCTCTTGGAGCCCTCGTGAGAGTGTTTTTGGATGTTTCTTGGGGCGTCTGGAGGCTATCTTGGGCGTCTTGAAGTGTTTTCTCGTCGACGACGGGCGCTCTTCGACGGTCTTGGCGGCCTCCCGGGGCGGTCTTGGCCAGTTTGAGGGATCCCGTGGGCGAGTGGACCGTCCCAGAAGCCCACGCGTAACCCCCCAGGAGCGCCCGGAAGCGCCTGGGAATTTCGTGGTCTGGCCCCTTAAGAATGTGCAATCCTGTGGCTGTAGAACTGCAAGTGCCTTGGGTCACTCCATTACGTGCTGAAGGCACGATGGCGGATGTGATACGCTTTCGTGCTTTGGGCGGATAGTGGGTCAACGCGGGTGCACCGCGTGGTGAGATGGAAATGCGGATGTTGGACGTGACTTTCAAATTCATACGGTTTTCCGTGGGCAGAAAATGCAAGACCTGTCATGGACATTCCAAGGGTGTTTGATGCTTGTAGGTGGGAATGCCTGCAGAACTTTCGTGTTCAGTCTGGATTCGACACGTTCGCGCGCGCAGTGCATTTGACAAGGATGAGGGATGGGGCGATACAGGCCGTCCTGGGATGGTACGAGTTCCACCCGAGCATGAACTTGCAAGCAGAGTTGTACGCAGTGTGCAGTGTCCCAGGGAGTAGAAGTCTGGGGGGAGGGTGGTGTGACCGGTTCTCTTCATGACGGGGGTACACATGCTCGGCATCGCTCGGACGTGTGCATCTTTCCTTCGGCGAGAACCATCGAGGAGCATCCTTGATCACTCGGCGGAAAAACCGCGCACGAAACCGACAAAAAACACAGGGAATGGACGTCCGAGCGATGGCCAGCTGTGTGCGCGGTGTTGTGTGCGGGAACGGCAGATACGGATGATTTTCCTTACTGATGCGGCTTGCATGGCACTGGCACCTCAGCCTAGCCCCCCGCCCCCGCGCTCAATGTACGGATCGTTTGTCTTCCTCCGTCCTTATCCTGCCACGTTCTGTTGCAGCTGTTCGCCGCCCCGCACAGCGGTGGAGGAAGTCGAGAAGCTTGGCACCGTGGGACAAGTAGCGCCACCTGCAGCGGTTCTGCCAGGGCTGTCAGGCGGGCGCCCTGGTCTTCCGCTCAGGAGAGGGGTGAGCAACAGGAGGAGGAAAGGTGAAGTGGGCAGCAGGATGAGCATCCAGAGCAACAAGAGGATGAGCAACAAGAGCAACAAGAGGAGGGGAAGGATGAGCAACAAGAGGAGGGAATGGTGGGAGCAGGAGAAAGTCACGACTCTGTCGGCGAGTGAGCTTTGCGTTCCTCGCACACGCACAATCACACACTTCTCCGGCAGCACGGCCGCGCGCGCAGCGACGCGACGGAGTCGGCAGTTGGCGAGCGCGCCGCGGAGGCCACGGAAGCAGGCGGGGGCTCGCGCAGCCGTGCGGCGAGCACACGTCTACCCACCGCGCTGTCCGGGCGTCCCTCCGGGGGGGGGAAGCCGAGAGAGGAGACGAGCGGGGACGCGACCGAAAGCGGAATCGACCTGCGGGGGGAGAGGCAGCAGCGCAACGCACGAGGGCGCCTTGGGAAGCGGAGGCAGACCGCGAGGGGTCGACAAGAACGGCGCAGCGAGGACCATGGAGCCAAGGCGAGCGAACCTACACACACACACACACACACACACACACATAACACGATGCCGTGCGCCACGAAGCAGCGTCAACCAGTGAAAACTGCATACCCTGGGTTGCAATCCTTACTTACCGAAAACTGATGTTCGATAAGCCGGCTCCTCTGCCAAGGGCGAGATATGCCTAAATTTAAGTCGGGCCTGTCCCTCTACAGGGGGAATATTCAAAAATAGTCAAAAAAAGTCTGGGGAGTTTTTTTTTGTATGTGTTGACCATTTTGGAGTATTTTGGGGTATTTGTTATTCCCAACCATCCTGTGGTGATGGGTCCTCTTTTTGAAGTGACAGCGCCCCGCGTTCCTTCCTTCCTTCCTCTCCTCCTCCTCCCCCCCCTTCCCCACCCCCCCTCCTCCTTCCTCCCCCTCCTTGATTCTGCTCTCCGCATCCTCCCCCGTCCCTACTCCTATCCCTGCCTCTGCCCTCGGCACTTCCTCGTTGTCATAATCAACCTCATCATCACCATCATCACCATCATCATGATCACCATCAGCATCATCATCAGCATCAGCATCAGCATCAGCAGCAGCAGCATCACCATCACCATCATCATCATCATCATCATCATCATCATCAGCATCAGCAGCATCATCATCACATCATCATCATCATCATCATCATCATCATCATCATCATCATCATCATCATCATCATCATCATCATCATCATCATCATCATCATCATCATCATCATCATCATCGACGTCATCATCACCATCATCGTCAACCTTATCACCATCATCATGCAAGGGGGCAGGGGTGCCCGCATGCGGTTCCCCCACCCAGGGCAGCGCTTCGTGGCCCCGTAAGGAGCTCCACCGAAGGCCCCAGTGGGGGTGCCCGCATGCGGTTTCCCCACCCAGGGCAGCGTTTCGTGGCCGCATATGGGAGCTCCACCGAGGGCCCCAGTGGAGGTGCCCGCATGCGGTTCCCCCACCCAGGGCAGCGGTTCGGGGCCCCATGTGGGAGCTCCACCGAAGGCCCCAATGGGGATGCCCGCATGCGGTTCCCCCACCCAGGGCAGCGCTTCGTGGCCCCATAGGGAGCTCCACCGAAGGCCCCAGTGGAGGTGCCCGCATGCAGTTCCCGCGCCCAGGGCAGCGGCCCGTGGCCCCACAGGGAGCTCCACCGTAGGCCCCAGTGGGGGTGCCCGCATGCGGTTCCCCCACCCAGGGCAGCGTTCCGTGGCCCCACAGGGAGCTCCACCGAAGGCCCCACTGGGGGTGCCCGCACGCGGTTCCCCCACCCAGGGCAGCGGTTCGTGGCCCCAAAGGGAGCTCCACCGAAGGCCCCAGTGGTGGTGCCCGCATGCGGTTCCCCCACCCAGGGCGGCGTTTCGTGGCCCCGTAAGGAGCTCCACCGCAGGCCCCAGTGGAGGTGCCCGCATGCGGTTCCCCCACCAGGGCAGCGCTTCGTGGCCCCATAGGGAGCTACACCGCAGGCCCCAGTGGGGGTGCCCGCCGGTTCCCCCACCCAGGGCAGCGGCCCGTGGCCCCACAGGGAGCTCCACCGAAGGCCCCACTGGGGGTGCCCGCATGCGGTTCCCCCACCCAGGGCAGCGCTCCGTGGCTTCATAGGGAGCTCCACCGAAGGCCCCAGTGGGGGTGCCCGCATGCGATTTCCCACCACCACCACCACTGTGGCAGGCCCTTCACACAGTTCGTGGCCTCATAAGGAGCTCCACCGAGGACGATATTCACAACTGCCGTACTCACAACTGCATATGGTTGGGTCCTTCGCCAGGCTAATTGTTCGCCGAAAATCCCCATGTAGGGAGTAGGGAGACACGCCCGACTTAAACCTATATCGACCAACACGGTTAGCTCAAAATGTGTGTTCACCGTCATGGTAAGTACCCCGAGGGCCGAATTCCTCTGTTTGAGAAACAAAGGCAGAACATGTGAACAACAACGCGCACATCCGTGAACACCACCCCTGCCCACGGCAGGATGAAACACAAGATCACTAGCAAACCGCCCCAAATACGATGTGTGACGTGACCTTGCCGAGCCAAGCACCAGGCATGGAAGCATTGCAGCAGGAGTCGGCCACGCGCAGAGGGGGGCGGGGTGAAGGGGGAAGGCTTCTAGGAAGCACCCCTGCTTCTTAGAAGGCGCGGGCCTTCCCTATACAGGTGAGGCCAGCGCCTTCTAAGAAGCAGCCCCCTTCTAATCCTCTCCCCCCGACCCCCCCCCTGCACGCCGCTAAAGGAGGAGGGGTGAACGGGTCGAGGCCCCACATGCCCTGCCGAGGGGACGCCGCTGTCAATGCTTTGGGGGGTGGCACAACCTGCAGGCCAGGAGCTGCCGCGCGGGCAGACGCGCGGCGCCGCGGCGCTCTCGGCCGCTGCGGGGGGCAGGGGCCGCGCCCCGCACCGCGCACGGATGGGCCGCACCGCGCACGGTGGGGGCGCGACGCGCGCCCTCCACCCCAGAAAACGTCCCAGAGACGTCCCCCTCCCCTCCTCCTCCTCACCCTCCTCCTCCTGCTCCTCCCCCTCCTCTCCCCTCCTCCTCCTCCTCCTCCTCCTCCTCCTCCTCCTCCCCCTCCTCCTCCTCCTCCCCCTCCTCTTCCTCACCCTCCTCCTCCTCCTCCTCCTCCTCATCCTCCTCCTTCTCCTCCTCCTCGTCCTGACACTGCATTGCCGAGCGCCCGCCAGACCGATCCTCTTCTCGTCTGCATTCCCCCCGCCCCCTGCCCCCGCTTTGCCCATCCCTCCTTCCTGGGAGCCGCCGCGCAACCAGGGGTGCAAAAGTATCACACATTGTCTCTTCATTATTGTCCGTCGTTCGCATGTCAGTCGGCGTTCTTCCTGGTGCACGACTCTCTGCACAGGGTCCAAGGGAACCTCCGCAAAATTCACGTTTCCTTCGGTGCTGTTGGTGGCATGATTAGGCTGTCGTCGCCCCAGCTTTGCAAGAGCTCTCTCCTGGTTTGCGCTGTATGGCCACGTAGCTGGCGCAGCTTTGCGCACAAGGTTCATCAGTTTTCAGTGAGTTTTAAGCTGTCGATTCGGACGCACACGATTGCCGACAATTCCACAGGCAAGGCGAGAGTTGTGGCATTTAGGGGTCCGAGCAAATACGTCCAGGTACATGTGTTTCTTCGCCGTCCACGTTGGTTCCAGCACGTCTGCAAGGTCGCCGATTTCGCCGCGTGTCTTCTTGGAGACGGGAGTGCATCGATCCATGGCGCTCAGTCATTTGTATGCACTTCCCCTGTCATCCTTCCCTGCCAAGCGGCCCGGTCCTTGCCTCGCCCCAGGCAGATCTCATGCGCTGAGTGCGCCAGTTTGTCAACATCTTCATCGCGCTTGTTTGCTTGCTTGTGATAGAGAGAGGAGGTGGGAAACGTGGGGGGAATGGAGTGGTGGGAGGGAGAGAGGGACAGTGTGGTGATGAGCTGGGGTGGCTAGGCCAGCATGCTGGGAGGAAGCGCTTAGGGGCTAGGCTGAGGAATGCTCACGCCGCCCGCCCGTGTACGTGTACGCGTACGTTTGCGCGTGGCGCGTGTGCATGGCTTTGCCGACGGCGTCCAGTTGACACAAGTTGCTGGCTCAGCCGAGCCACCATATCGATACCGCTTTGAAGTATCCTGAGGCTCTCTGGGAGATCTCTTGAACCCACTTTGGGCGCTCGTGGGCCATTTGAGCTCTCTCGCCGTCACCTTGGAGCCGCGTAGAATCATCCTGGGGCGTGGGGCAACCTTAGGGGTTGAGAAAGTTGCACCAGCCAAAAAGACAAAACAACGAAAACTGGAATCGTTGGAAATCCATGAAATTCTAGACGCTTCGCGTATCCCCACCAGCCCGTCCAGAAACGACGCCCAGGCGAGTAGAGGGTCGTCCTGAGGGGCTTTTCGGCGTCTTGGGTGCCTCGGGGGGGCCTCTGTGGGCCGTTCGGGATCCTCTTTGGGGCCTCCTGGGGGCCTCTTGGGGCCTCTTGGGGCCATCTTGGGGCCTTTGGGGGCCTCCTGGGCGCTTCTTGGGGCCTCCTGGGCGCTTCTTGGGTGCCTCTGGGGGGTCTCTTGGGGCCTCTTGGGGGTCTCTTGGGGGCCTCCTGGGGACCTCTTGGGGGGCCTCGGAGCCATCTTGGAGGAGATCGATCAACGAAGGGGGGTTCCCCAATTACAGCCCCCCCTCTCAGGAGCCACGATCCTCGTGAGGGGTGTCGAATTTTAGCCCTCCCAGGGGTCGATTTTGGGCGCTCCAACGCGCCGCGGAACCCCCTGTCCAGGTCAGTGGGGAGGGGGTAGGGGGAGGGGTAAACCCCTCCCCGAAGGGGAAGAAGGAGGGGTGGAAGAGGAAACGCTCTAAACCACCGACGCCCAGAGGGCTGGTGGGATTGGTAATGGATGCCTCTGTAAGCTCCAGAGAACGCCGGTCCACGGGCCGACCTTGGCTTGCAGCAGGGCACGCAGCGAGGGCGAGGCGACATGGGCTTGCACCGCGTAGTACATCGCAGCGGGCGAGGCGATGTGGGTTTGCACCACATAGCTTCCACCGCAGACTTTGCACCACGCTTGCACCGCACAGTTTCCGCCGCACCGCTTCCACTACATAGCTCCCGCCGCATCACTGGTGCCGGGTAGCTTGCATCACATAGATTACACCGCGTAGCTTGCACATGCGCTCAGTGTTTCTCGCGGCCGCGATGTGGGATCTCTTGCGTATTCCCAAGTGTGTGCTCCTGGTGTGCGCGTCTCCAGCGCAACCGCGCCGAAACCAAGCCAGACCAAACCAATTGCGAGAACGTCTTAAGCCAAACCGGGCAATTGCGAGGACGTCTCAGGCGAACCCGCGTCGAATTTGACCCAAAACAGGCAAGTGCGAGGTCGTCTCAAGCAAAATCGCGACGAAACTAAGCCAAACCAGACGATCGCGAGGACGTCTCAAGCGAAAGGGCGACGAAACTAAGGCCCCCAGGCTCCCAGGCTCTGACTACAGGAGTGGATGACCCAAGAGGCCACCCCAGCAGAGGACCTTGAACTAAGATTTATGGGGGGCGCAACAGCACGCATGTGGCTGAGGCGCAGTAGCACGCAGTTGTCTTCCGATTCTTCTGCAGGCTCCGGTGCCGCGATGGGAAAGAATTCCCCGAGGCTGTAGGAGGAGTCCCGGTGGCCTCCTGGAAGCTCCTGGAAGCTCCTGGGAATCCTCTCGGAAGCCGCCTGGGAGGCTTCTTTCAGGGTGCACATTTCCTTCGCCGCCCTGTTTAGAAGCGAGCAGGGTTACAAAATGAGGATGGGACTCAGTTGGAGCTCTTGGAGTTGCTTTGATACTTGAGCAGCCTATCATCGGAGCCCGAAAAGCGCGAAAACTGTTGAAACGAAAATGCTTGCCAGCGGGGACTCCGGAACAAATGGATTGCATTGTGGCGTGTAGGCCATGCGGTGTTGGCTATGTGTTGCAAGCTGCGTGGTGCAATCCATACTGTTTGAGCTATACGGTGCAAGTTATGCGGCGACAGCTATGTCGTGCAAACTATATGGTGTGAGCTATGTGGTGCAGGCGATGCGGTCCAAGCTACGTGGCGTAAGCTACGCTGTGTAGGCTGCACGTTGCAATACACGTGGTGCAGATCATTAGTGTCCACTAATGAGTTGTCAATGTCAGTGCTCGCGCAATCATCCCACCTTCCCATCCACATTTTTTTTTGCAAATTACCCTGTGACGTACCCAACCCATTTGCATCATGGGAAACGAGGAGTTGGCCGAAACTTGCATGGACAATCAAATTGCAGGATCTGGTGTTTGATATGTAAGCTACTTTGGACACGCGAATATGGCATGATGCGCAGGAGAACCATACAAGAAAGAGGGCCAACAGCTACAGGCTCGACGAGGACATGGGGAGTCGGGAACGAAAAGCAAGAGAAAGACGTGCGGGAAGCCCGCTGTGCTGGGCCCTTCAGCAGGCCTCGAAAGTGGCGACAGTTTCGCAGATCGCAGCCCCCCAGGGATGGCGAGGTCCCATTTGAGTCTGCGGTGGGTACCCACTGTGCTGGGCCCCCCAGCAGGCCTCGAAAGTGGCGACAGCGTCACAGATCGCAGCCCCCCAGGGATGGCGAGGTCCCATTTGAGTCTGCGGTGGGTACGCACTGTGGTGGGCCCCCCAGCAGGCCTCGAAAGTGGCGACAGTTTCACAGATCGCAGCCCCCCAGGGATGGCGAGGTCCCATTTGAGTCTGCGGTGGGTACCCACTGTGCTGGGCGCCCCCAGCAGGCCTCGAAAGTGGCGACAGTTTCACAGATCGCAGCCCCCCAGGGATGGCGAGGTCCCATTTGAGTTGGCGGTGGGTGCCCACTGTGCTGGGCCCCCCAGCAGGCCTCGAAAGTGGCGACAGTTTCACAGGTCGCAGCCCCCCAGGGACGGCGAGGTCCCATTTGAGTCTGCGGTGGGTACCCATTGTGCTGGGCCCCCCAGCAGGCCTCGGAAGTGGCGCCAGCTTCACAGATCGCAGCCCCCCAGGGATGGCGAGGTCCCATTTGAGACTGCGGTGGGTACCCGCTGCGCTGGGCCCCCCAGCAGGCCTCGAAAGTGGCGAGAGTTTCAAAGATCGCAGCCCCCCAGGGATGGCGAGGTCGAATGTGAATCTGCGATGAGTACCCACTGTGCTGGGCCCCATCAGCAGGCCTCGAAAGTGGCGACAGCGTCACAGATCGCAGCCCCCCAGGGATGGCGAGGTCCCATTTGAGACTGCGGTGGGTACCCGCTGCGCTGGGCCCCCCAGCAGGCCTCGAAAGTGGCGACAGTTTCACAGATCGCAGCCCCCCAGGGATGGCGAGGTCCCATACGAGTCTGCGGTGGGTACGCACTGTGGTGGGCCCCCCAGCAGGCCTCGAAAGTGGCGACAGTTTCACAAATCGCAGCCCCCAGGGATGGCGAGGTCCCAGTTGAGTTTGCGGTAGGTACCCATTGTGTTGGGCCCCCCCAGCAGGCCTCGAAAGTGGCGACAACGTCACAGATCGCAGCCCCCCAGGGATGGCGAGGTCCCATTTGAGTCTGCGGTGGGTACCCATTGCGCTGGGCCCCCCAGCAGGCCTCGAATGTGGCCACAGTTTTACAAATCGCAGCCCCCCAGGGATGGCGAGGTCCCATTTGAGTCTGCGGTGGGTACCCACTGTGCTGGGCGCCCCCAGCAGGCCTCGAAAGTGGCGACAGTTTCACAGGTCGCAGCCCCCCAGGGATGGCGAGGTCCCATTTGAGTTTGCGGTGGGTACCCACTGCGCTGGGCCCCCCAGCAGGCCTCGAAAGTGGCGACAGTTTCACAGATCGCAGCCCCCCAGGGATGGCGAGGTCCCATTTGAGTCTGCGGTGGGTACCCACTGCGCTGGGCCCCCCAGCAGGCCTCGAAAGTGGCGACAGTTTCACAGATCGCAGCCCCCCAGGGATGGCGACGAGCGAGGTAAAAGGCAGGGGGGAAGAGAGGGACGGGAAGGAAGGAAGGAGACGCACGAGCAGTGCTCTATTCAAAACGAGAACCCAACGCAGGAGGGTTGGGAAAAAAACATGCGGCCTCGGTTGCGCCGACTCTTCTTCTCTACGGCTGCGTTGGCGCGCGCAAGTTCGCGCCCAGAGCGGCCAGCTGGTTCGGCACGACGGATGCAGCCGCGATGGCGTTTACGGATGGCGACTTCCTAGCGCGTTTCACAGGTTGCGTTGACCGCGCTGACTCCTAGTGGTCGGGGTGGGTCCGGTACCATGATGACATCGATAACGACTGCAACGATGATGATACTAGCGATGGTGGTGGCGATGATGGCGGTTACGACGGCAAAGCCAATGCCGGCGCCGATGTTAGTGACAACGATGACAATACTAAGGCCCATGTGTCGGTGATGGAAGTGTCGAACCATGATGGCGGCAATGGCGGCGATTGCCGACGCCAGTGCCGTGGTGCGGCGGCACTGATGTGGGCGATAGCAAGAAAGCACGCGGAAATGCAAGAACATGTGGCATGCGCTTTGTTGAAAGTACATGGTGCTGAATGTGTTGTTTTGAAAAGCCATGTAACAACACGTTTTTGGCATATTGTGATGGACGGGCTTCGACACGCGCACGTGGCGGCGCTGGCACGTACGGCCCGCATGGTAATACCTGATACGGAATCGTGCACTGGGCGCATGTTGAGTCATAGCGGATGCACGACGTGGTGAGATGACATTTTGGGCTTTGGACGCAATTGTGTAAACCAAATGGTTTCCCGCGGTTTCGGCAAATGCGCGCGGGCTGGGAATATGCAGGTATTGTGATGAAAGACGCATGTGTCTGTGATTTATGTGGAAATGGTTGCGACACTGGTGCGCCTGGTATGACTACGAAATATGTGCGCGTGTGTGGATTGTGTGCCAGCTGTTACCAGGTGCTTCAATGCAAAAGAGTGGGCGCGTATAGTCTTATTGGACATGGATGAAATGGGGCCGATTCTGGCTGGTCCGGGGTACTATGAGTTCATACGAACTACGGGGCGAAACCATTTCCAGTTCGCATTGCCCCACGGAGCGCCGAGAAGTCTGGGGGGAGGTGGTAGAGCTTATTTTTCGCTAGAGAGGAGAGTATCTATATGCCCCCCCCTTGCGATCATACCATTAGCCGTGGTTTCGATGTTTTCCACATTTTTATTGTTGCGTCCTCCCCCCTCTCATCTGCTCCCCGCTATCCGTCGCTCTTCCTCATCCCTCAATCCTCCTGTCAAAGGGGCAGTGTAACCTCGGGCTGCGGGCGGCGGGGCAGCGCAAGGATTTTAGTGTTCTCTCGCGCTGGATCCCAGTCCTTCTCTACCCTCAGGAGGGGGATGATGAGGACGAGGGGGGGGAAGGAGAAGGAGTACATGTATAGAATGAATGGGGAGAAAGAGGAGCTAGGTAAGACTAGTGCGATCCCGCTGATGATTGCGATGCTGATGATGACGATGATGGTTATGTGGGGGAAGAGGAGGAGGAGGAGGAGGAGGAGGAGGAGGAGAAGGAACCTGGAATAAGGAATCCGTAATACGGGATCCGGGAGAATGGATCTCTAATCGAGAATATGTACAAAATGCATATCTTCATGATAAAGATTGAACTGAGGAGTCCTTTTAACAGGGAATATTTGCCGAGGAATCTGCACTAAGGAATATGTGTGGCGGAATCTTTAATATGGAAGGTTGACCGAGGAATCTCTACCGAGGAACATGTACTGCGATGTCCGAAATAGGAATATCAAGCTTAATTAAGGGCACCACTAGTCAGGAATATTAATCTAAGGAACCCTTTTTTCGAATGAATCTTGAATAAGGAACCCATCAATCCAGGAATCCCATGTAAGGAATCTATCGTAGGGATTCGCCGAGGTATCCTTCATAACGAATTCGAGGAACGGAGTACGGCCCACGAGCATGTACCAAGGAATCTTCGCTAACGGATATTCGCTACGTCATATTATTAAGGTATCCTTATTAAGGAAGCTGCCATCCAGAGTCCGTACAAAGCATTCCCGAAGAAGGAATCTGAACTAAGGAACCCTTTTTTTTTAATAGAGGGTCTTTATTCGAGAACCCGGCCAAACAAATCCTGAATAAGAAATCTTGACTAAGGAGTCGTTAGTATGTGTATTAAGGAATCCGTATTAAAGGGTATTCAGCGAGGAACCCTTCATAAAGAATCAGAATTAATGGAACCTTAACAAGGAAGCTCTGTTTGAATAGGGACTCTTGCATACGGAATCTAAGCTAAGGAATCCTGAATGATACCGGAGAAAAAACCCAAACATATTGTTGATGGGGCTATGGGGCTATAGGACTATATTTGTATAGGGATATGGGGCTATAAAGCTATGTGGGCTATTTGGTTATAGGGGTATATTGATGTAGGGATATTGGGCGATACGGGTTATAGGACTATACGGCTATGGGGCTATAGAGTTATAGAGCTATCGGGCTATAGGGCTGTAAGGCTCTAGAGCTATAGGGCTACAGGGCTACAGGGCCATGGAGCTATAGGACAATAGGGCTACAGGGCTATAGGGCTACAGGGCTATAAAACCCATAAGGCTCTATGGGTTATTGGGCTTTTGGCTATAGAGCTATAAGGCTATAGGGCTATATGGCTATAGGGTACCCGGGCATCCCCGGGCACCTCCGGGCACCCCCGAGCCCGGGCACCCGGGCACCCACGCGCACCCGGGCACCCGGGCACCTGGCCACCGGGCACCGAAGAGGGCATCAGGGCACCCCCGGGCACCCCCGGGCACCCCCGGGCACCCCCAGGCACCCGGCCGCCGGCCACCAATTCGGCGCCGCAATTCACCTTACCATATGAATCCGCTAGGACCCCTACAGAGGCAAGCTCTGATAGGGGAATAATGCTTCCTTAATCAGGAGTTCGTAATACGTAATACCCGATACAGAGTCCTGCACAACGAATCTTGGTTAAGGTATCTTCAACCAGAACTCCTTTATAACGGATCGTTCCTCCGGAACTATCCACGCGGAATCTTTTTTATATAAGAGTTTTAACGAAGGAGCCGTACAGAAAGTTTTTTAATTATTTTTTGAAGAAAAAAACTTGAGTATTGATCCAGGAATCATTACGAAGGAATTTCTTTTGATAGAAAATTCGTAAGGAGTCCGACGCAAGGAATCTGTAATAGGGAGTCGCTGAGGAGTCCTAAATAAGGAATTTCAACTAATCCTTACTTACTAGTCTATATGCATGAACCCTTGTTAAGGAGCATACACGAATGAATCCTTCATACAGAATCTGAACGCAGGAGTCCTTAATGGCCACGCGTTCTAGAAAACGCTGCGTGTGTTTGGTTGTTTTGGTTGTGTGGGTCTGGGATGAAAGCCAACGCTTTGTATGTTTGGTGTGTTGGGTTGTTTTGGTTTTGCAGGCTCAGAGAGAGGTGCTCCGCTGCGCGGGAGGCCGCGGCGAACATTGGGGCATGCAAAACCAAGCCCAACCAACGAACAAGCAAACAAACAATAATGTTTCGTGGTTTCACACAACGCAAAAAATGCTTCCTTACACCAAGGACGCCAACTACTGCGTATGTTTGGGTTGTTTTGGCTTGGGATGCAAGGAAGCAGTGCGTATGTTTGTTTATGGGTTCGTTCTGGTTTTGCAGGCTCAGAGAGAAGTGCCGCGAGGTAGGCCGCGGCGAGCACTGAAGCATGCAAAACAAAAATAAATGTGCATTGCTTCGTGGCCTCACAAACCAAGAAGAATGCTCCGTGTTTCCCTGCACCAAGGGCGCCAAATACAGGGTATTGTTGTTTTTAGGTTTTGCAGGCTAAGGGACAGGTGTTGCGAGGGGGGGCCGCGGAAAGCACCGGGGCCTGCAAAACCAAATGAAAAACGTGGCTTCACCAAACAAACAAAAATTACCCTGTGACGTACCCAACCCATCTGTATCATGGGAAACGAGGAGTTGGCCGAAACTTGCACGGACCATCAAATTGCAGGATCCGTTGTTTGATATGTAAGCTACTTGGGTCACGCGCCAATGGCATGATGCGCAGGAGAACCATACAAGAACGAGGGGCGACACCTACAGGCTCGAAGAAGACATGGGGAGTCGGGAACGAAGAGCAGAAGAAAGACGTGCGGGAAGCCCACTGTGCTGGGCCCCTCAGGAGCCCTCGAAAGTGGCGACAGTTTCACAGATCGCAGCCCCCCAGGGATGGCGAGGTCTCATTCGAGTCTGCGGTGAGTACCCACTGTGCTGGGCCCCTCAGCAGCCTTCGAAAAGGGGCGATAGTTTCACAGATCGCAGCCCCCCAGGGATGGCGATGTCTAATCTGAGTCTGCGGTGAGTACCAACTGTGCTGGGCCCCTCAGCAGCCCTCGAAAGTGGCGACAGTTTCACAGATCGCAGCCCCCCAGGGATGGCGAGGTCCCATCTGAGTCTGCGGTGAGTACCCACTATGCTGGGCCCCTCAGCAGCCCTCGAAAGTGGCGACAGTTTCACAGATCACAGCCCCCCAGGGATGGCGAGGTCCCATCAGAGTCTGCGGTGAGTACCCACTGTGCTGGGCCCCTCAGCAGCCCTCGAAAGTGGCGACAGTTTCACAGATCGCAGCCCCCCAGGGATGGCGAGGTCACATTTGAGTCTGCGGTGAGTACCCACTGTGCTGGGCCCCTCAGCAGCCCTCGAAAGTGGCGACAGTTTCACAGATCGCAGCCCCCCAGGGATGGCGAGGTATCATGTGAGTTTGCGGTGAGTACCCACTGTGCAGGGCCCCTCAGCAGGCCGCGAAAGTGGCGACAGTTTCACAGATCGCAGCCCCCAGGTGCCTTCGAAACGCAGCGACGAGCGAGGTAAGAAAGCAGCGGCAGTTTCACAGATCGCAGCCCCCCAGGGATGGGGAGGTCCCATCTGAGTCTGCGGTGAGTACCCACTGCGCTGGGCCCCCCAGCAGCCCTCGAAAGTGGCGACAGATTCACAGAACGCAGCCCCCCAGGGATGGCGAGGTCCCATCTGAGTCTGCGGTGAGTACCCACTGTGCTGGGCCCCCCAGCAGGCCTCGAAAGTGGCGACAGTTTCACAGATCGCAGCCCCCCAGGGATGGCGAGGTCTCATTTGAATCCGCCGTGGGTACCAACTGCGCTGGGCCCCCCAGCAGGCCTCGAAAGTGGCGACAGTCGCACAGATCGCAGCTCCCCAGGGATGGCGAGGTCCCATTTGGATCCGCCGTGGGTACCCACTGCGCTGGGCCCCCCAGCAGCCCTCGAAAGTGGCGACAGTTGCACAGATCGCAGCTCCCCAGGGATGGCGAGGTCCCATTTGAATCCGCCGTGGGTACCCACTGCGCTGGGCCCCCCAGCAGGCCTCGAAAGTGGCGACGGTTTCACAGATCGCAGCCCCCCAGGGATGGCGAGGCCCCACTGGGACCCGCTGTGGGTACCCACTGGGGCCCCCCAGCAGCCTTCGAAGGTGGCGACGGTTTCACAGATCGCAGCCCCCCAGGGATGGCGAGGTCCCATTTGAATCCGCCGTGGGTACCCACTGTGCTGGGCCCCCAGCAGGCCTCGAATGCGGCGACAATCTCGCAAATCGCAGCCCCCCAGGGATGGCGAGGTCACATTTGAATCCGCCGTGGGTACCCACTGTGCTGGGCCCCCCAGCAGGCCTCGAAAGCGGCGACAGTTTCACAGATCGCAGCCCCCCAGCGATGGCGAGGTACGATTTGAATCCGCCGTGGGAACCCACTGCGCTGGGCCCCCCAGCAGCCTTCGAAAGTGGCGACAGTTTCGCAGATCGCAGCCCCCCCCCCCCCCCCCCCCCCCCAGCTGGCACGCAGCGACGAGCAGGGGGGAAGAGAGGGACGGGGGGGCGGGAAGGTTCGCGCGAGCAGTGCTCTATTCAAAACGAGAACCCAACGCAGGAGGGTTGGGAAAATTACCCCGTGACGTACCCAACCCATTTGTATCATGGGAAACCAGGAGTTGGCCGAAACTTGCACGGACAATCGAATTGCAGGATCCGTTGTTTGATTTGTAAGCTACTTGGGACACGCGCCAATGGAATGATGCGCAGGAGAACCATACACAAGAACGAGGGGCGACAACTACAGGCTCGAAGAGGACATGGGGAGACGGGAACGAAGAGCAGTAGAAAGACGTGCGGGAAGCCCACTGTGCTGGGCCCCCCAGCAGGCCTCGAAAGTGGCGACAGTTTCACAGATCGCAGCACCCCAGGGATGGCGAGGTCCAAATTGAATCCGCCGTGGGTACCCACTGCGCTGGGCCCCTCAGCAGCCTTCGAAAAGGGGCGACAGATTCACAGATCGCAGCCCCCCAGGGATGGCGAGGTCCCATTTGAATCCGCCGTGGGTACCCACTGTGCTGGGCCCCCCAGCAGCCCTCGAAAGGGGCGACAGTTTCACAGATCGCAGACCCCCAGGGATGGCGAGGTACCATTTGAATCCGCCGTGGGTACCCACTGTGCTGGGCCCCCCAGCCGCCCTCGAAAGTGGCGAAAGTTTCACCGATCGCAGCCCCCCAGGGATGGCGAGGTCCCATTTAAATCCGCCGTGTGTGCTGGGCCCCCCAGCAGCCCTCGAAAGTGGCGACAGTTTCACAGATCGCAGCCCCCCAGGGATGGCGAGGTCCCATTTGAATCCGCCGCGGGTGCACACTGTGCTGGGCCCCCCAGCAGCCCTCGAAAGTGGCGACAGTTTCACAGATCGCAGCCCCCCAGGGATGGCGAGGTCCCATTTGAATCCGCCGCGAGTGCACACTGTGCTGGGCCCCCCAGCAGCCCTCGAAAGTGGCGACAGTTTCACAGATCGCAGCCCCCCAGGGATGGCGAGGTCCCATTTGAATCCGCCGCGAGTGCACACTGTGCTGGGCCCCCCAGCAGCCCTCGAAAGTGGCGACAGTTTCACAGATCGCAGCCCCCCAGGGATGGCGAGGTCCCATTTGAATCCGCCGCGAGTGCACACTGTGCTGGGCCCCCCAGCAGGCCTCGAAAGTGGCGACAGTTTCACAGATCGCAGCCCCCCAGGGATGGCGAGGTCCCGTTTGAATCCGCCGTGGGTACCAATTGTGCTGGGCCCCCCAGCAGCCCCCGAAAGTGGCGACAGTTTCACAGATCGCAGCACCCCAGGGATGGCGAGGTCTCATTTGAATCCGCCGCGAGTGCACACCGTGCTGGGCCCCCCAGCAGGCTTCGAAAGTGGCGACAGTTTCGCAGATCGCAGCCCCCCAGGGATGGCGACGAGCGAGGCAAAAGGCAGGGGGGAAGATGGGGGCGGGAAGGCGCAAGCAGTGCTCTATTCAAAACGAGAACCCAACGCAGGAGGGTTGGGAAAAAAACATACACCGTGTTTCCCTGCACTGGTGGCGCCAAGCGCTGTCTGGTATGGGCTTTGTATTGTCACAAAGAGAGGGGGAGGAGGAGGAGGACGACGAGGAGGAGGAGGAGGAGAAGGAAGAAGAGGAGCAGGAGGAAGAGGAGGACGAGGAGGAGGAGGAGGAGGAGGAGGAGGAGGAGGAGGAGGAGAGGGTGAAGGGAAAGAAGACAGGAAAACGAGGAAGAAGCTGAACAGCAGAGAGAGGTATCACTGGAGCCGTCTTGGGGTTCGTTGGGGTGGTTTGGGAGGCCCTGGGAGGCTCAAAAATGCTGTCGTGAGGCCCTCTTGGGGCGCTCTTGGGAAGCTTTTGAGCGCTCTTGGGGCTGTCTTGGGGTTATCTTGGGCCCCTCTCAAAGAAGTAGTGTCCCGTAGGTTTTGGAGCAATGTTGGCCTCTCGGGGGGAATCCCTGGGGGGGCGAAGGAGGGCCCTTGACATCCTCTTGGGGTCGTATTGGGGCCTCTCAGAGGTGAGCGGCCACCCGGCGCACGAGGCGCCCGCGGACAAGCACCGGGGCAAACCTCGGCGCAACCACCCAGCGCGCGAGGCGACCACGGGCGAGCACCACGGGCGAGCACCAGGCGGAACAGGGGGAGGAGGGGAGGAGGGGGGATTGGGGGAGAGGAGGAAGAAGAGAAGGAGAAGGAGTAGGAAAAGGAGAAGGGGCAGGAGGAGGGGCGGAGGATGAGAAGGAGGATGAGGGGCAGGAGGAGGAGGAGGACGAGGAGGAGGAGGAGGAGGAGGAGGAGGAGGATCAGGAGGCGGATGATGAGGAGGAGGAGGACGAGGCGCCCACGGGCGGGCACCACGCGAAGCCAAGGCACACCCACCCGGCCCACGAGGCGCCACGGGGGAGCAGCGGGCGAAAGCTCCTCACACACCCACGCGCGGCAGGCCGCTCAGAGGGGAGCAGGGGTCCGTTTTGGATGAACGGTGCGATCCGCACAACCAGGCATGGGCAGTGAGACACACACACACACACACACACACACACACACACACGGAGCGCACGAGGCGCCCACTGGCGGGCACCAGACGAAACCTCGGCCCACCCACACAGCACGCGGCACCCACGAAGCGCCCACCAGCGCCCACCAATGGGGCACCAGCCGAAAACCCGGCACACCCGACCGATTAGGGAATTCCGAAGCCCGCAAATGCGAGAAAACGAAAATCGTTGGAATGACAAGTAGTTTTCCAGTCTGGTGGCATCTTCGTGGCAACCATAGGGAGGTCATCACGCATCACTCAACCATGTCAGGAAGCCCAACGACGGATTGTTTTGGAACATCTTGGCTTTCTAGGGCGTTCTCTCGTATTGAAAACGACTCCCATTCACACCCGCTTTTGGGCCGTTCTTGCCTTGCTTTGGGGCCCCTGTTGCCCCGCTTTCGCCCCGAATCCGCCCACTGGCGGACCCCTCAGAAGTGGCTTCGCGCTCGCGAGTTGCTGGATGGCACGACCATCGCCCGCCAGATTTACCAGGCTCCTCATCCTCGTCATCCTCCTCCTCCTCCTCCTCCTCCTCCTCCTCCTCCTCATTTGCCTTCCCCTTCCCCCTCCACTCCCTTCTTCATGGCCCTCAGGAGATCCTGGCCGCCCCCTGGCCCGATGGGCTTCTTTTATCAGGGATCGGTGGTCCTGCGTCGAAGGGAAAAGGCAGGCAGAGATACAGTACGCAGGCCGGTGGTGCGCACGCCGTCCTCTTGCAAGCCAAGTTCACATGGCACCACTTCTGCAACAAGTGGCCGCGCTTGCTTCTGTCATCATTTGTCTCCACCTGCTCAGTTTCACCTGCCGGAATTGCTGACTCCGGCCCTGGCCAGTGCCTCTGGGGCCTTTGAGCGGGTGTGAAGGACATGAGGCGCCGGCTGTCACTGAACCTTCGCGCGGGGTGATCTGCACTATGGCGGCAGGGCACATCCCAGAAAAAAGCGCGGGGCATCCAGGTCGGCTCCAGTGTGGGAGGGCAGCGATCGAAGGCATAGTTCCCCTTGTATCATTCATTGGGTTGCCCGCCTCATCGCCGCTACAGTATGATGCTCGAAGTGTTGGAAAGGACGGCGTCAAGGATTAGCCTGGGGGTGGGCCATGCCAGGTGGGGCGCCGGCGGGGGCAGCGAGGAAGCAAGCATGTTCTGTCTCGCGTTTGGGCGCGGTTCAAGAAATGACTCTGGGCGGTGGGTCCGTAGATTGACAAATTGACAAAGAGAAACAACGAAGAACATGGATGTTATTGTTTTACTATATATATATATATCGTTGGGTTCCGATTGACAGCATATGATATAGATTACTTGTATCTGATGTTTGAAATAATGTGTAATCTAAGCCTTTGCGAGGATTCTGGTCAGTGGGGACCTCG
Organism: Prorocentrum cordatum; assembly: GCA_963575745.1. NCBI lineage: Eukaryota > Dinophyceae > Prorocentrales > Prorocentraceae > Prorocentrum > Prorocentrum cordatum. The sequence continues at coordinate 167,972 of CAUYUJ010022470.1, forward strand.
AAGCTAGCCTAGCGAAGGGCCCAACCTCGCGCGATGGCCTGTGGTGTAGGGGGTAGCCCTGCCCTCATAGACTGCGCGCCACGGGAGGCAGGGACTCCTCCTCCTCCTCCTTCTCCTCCTCCTCCTCCTCCTCCTCCTCCTCCTCCCCCTTCTCCTCATGCTCCTGCTCCTCCTCCTCCTCTCACTTCTCTTCTGGATAACTCCTCCCTGCCGCACCCCGAGGCCAGTCACGCACATCGTTTGGTTGCGGGGTGGGCGCCTGGGGATGTTTCTCCACGGGCCCTCCATTGGCTCGTGATGCTCCAGGAGAGCCGCAAGGGCCACCTCTCATGGTGCACCTGGAGCCCACTACTCTAGGGGCCAAGAGAGGGGAATCGGCGTCGCGGGATACCCCGCGCCTAGTTGGAGGGGGGGGCCTGTGATGGGCCGCAGCCCCTTCGGGCCTGGGCGCGGCCTCTCTTACTCCCGAGTTGTGCGACCTTGAGCCGGGCGGAGGGGCAGGGGAGAGCCCGGGGGGGGGGGGGAGCGATCGGGATCCTTCGACCGCGCACGGTCGATCCGTTGCTGATCTCGTCGTCGTCCTCCCAATCGTGGGACGCTTCACTGTCGAAGATGCTGGCAGAATCTGGTAAATTAAAGGGGGGGAGGAAGGATTGGCCCTGTGTGTCTACGCTGAGCGGCCTTGGACGTTGACTGCTCCCTCTGCCGTTGCCTGCAGAGGATCTGCAGTCGCCGTTGGGGGGGGATCCGTTCGCCTGGACACCTGGCGGGGGAACTGTGTTGCTTCCTTCGCAGGGTTCGGCTCGTCTTTCGTCTGGTAAACCCTCCATAGCCCTTGGGTCACTGTCGGCTTCGCTCCTCGGTGTTAGGCTCGGTGCGGGGGCAATGTCCCGAGCCGCAGAAACCGAGGGGCCAACGACAGGTGGAGGGGCGTTACCATGCACAGTTGGGCGGCAGTCCTGGGCTCCAGGAGGAGGAGGAGGAGGAGGAGGAAGAGGAGAGGAGGAGGAGACGCAGCCGATAGCCGCAAAATCTGGTAAATCAAGGGAGGATGAGAGAGGATTGGTCCTGGGTGTATGCGCTGTGCAGCAGTCTCGGACGTCTCTGACTGATCTTTCTGCCGTGCCCTGCAGAGGATCTGTAGTCACCGCTGGGGGGGATATGTTCGCCTGTGCATTTGGCGGGGGGACTGTGTTGCCTTCTTCAATGGGTTCGGCTCGATCTTCTTCGAGCAGACCTCCCATTGCCGTCTCGCCATCCTCGGGGGGCAGGGCGGGACCCGCTGGTCGGAGCGCGCGGGACCTGTCCGCCTCCCTGCGTGGAGAGGGGGGCGGCGTGGGGGGAATGGGGATCTGTGCTGCGTCCATCACGGCATCAGGGAGCGTTTCTTCCCCCGCTGCTTGTGTGTCTCCCTCTGCTGGGCATGGGGGGGAACAACCGTGGCTGGCATCGGACCTATATCAGCCGCGCCTGAGTGCGAGGGCTGCTCTCTGTGGGGGATATGAGGATCGATCGAACGCAGTGATTGGACTCCCGTGCCATGCACTGTACACTCTCTATCCTCGTCCCCTCCGTCCGGTGGATCAAGCATCGCCTGGGTCGCGGGCGTCGCCGGCGACCCGTGGGAATCGCAAGCGAGGTGTAGAAAGGCGGTGCGGCCCAGCGACGCGGCGTCCGGGCGCCCCCTTGAGCGCGGGAGATTGGCCCGAGGGCGGCCAGGCCCGCAGACGGCTTGAGCCAGGGCTACGGAAAGGTAGGGATATTTTTTCATCTGCGGCTCCAAGGACGATTCCAGAGAGCGGGTAGTGAATGGTAGGGATACGCGAAGCGTCAAGAACTCCCAATCCCATATCCTTCCTACGCACCTGGTTCTAAACTCTGTTTTTACAAAGTAATTCGCAATTCCACAAGATGACGGCCCTCTCAGGCCCGTCCCCAGGAAGGAAGATAATGAACCACCGCTCATCAAACCTGTGCGTTCAAACATGCCTCAACCTTCCGACGCCCTCTTCCCCAATGGTGATTGCCATCATTCCGATCGATATCATCTTGAGGATTTGGGCTCTGGCGGCTGGCTGGCGTGCAATATTGGGAGCATGAACGTTATGGATGACGATGATGACGACGACGGGGCTCTGAGCCCACGCCCTCCAGACCACGAATCCCCCCAAGTCTCCGGGCGGAGGTGGTTTAGAGAACCCGTTCTGTTCCATCCCCCCCTTCGCCTTCGGGGAGGGGTTTACTCCTCCCCCCTCGGCCTGGAAGGGGGGGGGTCGCGGGTGGTTGGAGCGTAGATTTTGGCCAGCGCCCAAGATGTCCTCCAAGATCGCTCAAGATTGCGCTCGATGACTCAACATAGCTCTTGACAAACCTATACGGGGTTTCAAGACCGCCCAAAGACGGCGCCAAATGGCCACGGAACTCCCAAAGACGCCCCCGAGAGGCCAACATCCTCGAAAACCTACGGAATATCAATGTTGTTTGCCTTTTGTTTTTTCGCTTTCAATGGGCTCTTCAAGATAGCCTCAAGATGGCCCAAGAAAGCCCCAAGACAGGCCCCAAAGAGGCCCAAGATGGGCCCAAGAGCGCTCCAAGAGCAGCCCAAGAGGGCCCCCCAAAGGGACTGGGCGCCGGCGGTAAACCGTCAACCTTGGTTACCGCCGGAAGACTCGTAGAGCTTCCTTGCTCATCTGCAGCTCGAGTTCGATCATGAAACCAATACCATCTCCAAAGAATTAGCAGAGTACGAATAGTTGTTCATCCCGAGCGTTCATAGCAGATTGATTTCAGGCGTCTATATACTTTCAACTAGCGCCCCTGATGATTCCCCTCAGATTACTGTGCTGGACAGCTCTGTAGCACATCTGCAGCGCGAGTTGAGTGAAGAAAACCAATGCCATCTCCACGAAATTTGCAGATTACGAATAGCGTTTCAGCCCGAGCGCTCATAGAAGAGTGATTTCAAGCGTCTGGATACTTTCAACTGGTGCGCCTGATGAGTTCCATCCAATTGCTGTGCCTGAAAGTCATGGAGCTCATCTGCAGCTCGAGTTAAGTCAAAAAATAGTTCCAGCTCCAAAAAAAAACAGAGTGTGAATAGTTGGTTGGCGTCTGCGCTGATAGCAGACCAAGTCCAGGTGTCTAGTAGCGCGCCCGATGATTTTATTTTGATTGCTGTGCTCAACAGCTCTGTAGCTGATCTGCAGCTCGAGTTCAGTCAAGAAAATCATCACCATATCGAAAAAATAGCAGAGTACGGATAGAGTTTCAGCCCCAGTCCTGATAGCAGACTGATTTCAGACGTCTAGATACTTAGAACTATCGCGCATAGTCATTGCCTTCCGATTGCTGAGCCGAACAGCTCTGTAGCTCATCTGCAGCTCGAGGTAAGTCAAGAAAACCATCATCATCTCCAACAAAATTGGAGGGTATGGGTAGTTTTTTGTTGGCTGCAGTGCTGATAAAATAAGACCGGGTTCGGGCGTCTAGATACTTTGAACTAGGACGTGTGATCAATGCTATCCGATTGTTGTGCCGGAAGCTCTTCAGCTTATCTGAGGCTCGAGTTAAATCAAAAAACTCATCATCATCATCTCAAGGAAAAATATTCGAGTACGAATAGTTGCGCGGACCTGGCTCGAGTAGCAGACCGAGTTCACACCTCTAGATGATTCAGACGAACGCGTCTGATCATCCTGGATCGATTAGATGTGCGTGACAGCTCTGTAGCTATCCTACAGCTTGAGTTAAGTACAAAAAAACCGACAGGACCTCTCAAGATGACCCGAACAGCCGATCCCGCCTGGATGCTTTTTGACAGTAATAGGTACCCGATCGAGCTGAGATTAAGACTGCGAGCGGGAATAAGATCGAATATCATGAAAGAATAAACTAGAGCTCTAACGAATTGTTGAATTTCGAGAAAAGAAGTTTCAACCGATAAACAATCAGCAAAAGTTCCGTCGAGATTTTCTTGCCAACTAGCCCTCCTGCGTGCCGGAATTACTTTTAATATTCCAGCAACTAGCTAAGAGAAGCTCTACGAGTTACTTTTCGGGCTCCGAAAAAGGGAAGCGCAATTGACGCCGTGCTCCTTTTTTGAGTCGCGGCCTCCAAGATAGTCCCGAGAGACCTCCCGAACCCTCGAAAAAAGCTTCAAGAAAGCCCCGAAATCACACAAAAGAGCTCCAAGGGTGCCGTAAGAGGCACCACAAGGACCCCAAAAAGGTCTAGGGACCTCCTCTCCGCCTTGTCCTCCCCCACTGCCCCCACAAGAATGCATGAGAGAAAGTATGTAGGAGTTGGGCGGAAGAGGAGGAGATATACGATAACAAGAAGAGACGCGCCCGAAAACCACGACAGCCGGCGCGCGTCGCAAAATGGGATTTTTTGGGGCTGGGCTGGCGGGGGCACACGAAGCGTTACGAATCTACAATTCCACGCGGTGGTGACGACGACGGGATCATCATCATACGAGTCAGGGGCGCATTTACACTGCAACCACCAGAACATTCAAAATCCAACAGGCCGCCCCACCATGACGACACAACGGCCTTTGCCCACCACCTCGCAAGGAGATGTAAATCGTGCTTGTGGAATTCTCCAAATGCTTGGTACCATGCCGGTCGATGCCGTGGGAATGGATGCATTGGGGATCGCACTGCATATTTCAAACTTGTCACTTGGGCAACTGCAAATTACGACGGTGCACAGGGTAAACGACGGTGCTTTACATTTCCCCAGACATCTGACAAGTTTTGCGACACTTCGAGGCGCGGGACCAACATGGTCTCTTTCGATGTCTGGAACAAGCATTCACTATGATTACAGTGCGACGTTGGGATCGGAAGTTGCATGGTTTCGTGTTTTCCCGTTTTGGGGCATGCCATGCTATCAGAAAGCTGGCATGGGCAGACCTCAGATCGGACAAAACAATATAACCACACATGGTATCGATGGTATTGGGTGAAGGGCAACATGGTCGGCAAAACCACGCATCTTGACACATGGATAAATCAGCACAGGCGAAAGTACTACGCGAGCAAACCCTGCTTAACTTGCGCACGAATGTTGCATGTGTAGGCAGAGCCCGCATGTTTCAATTCAAAGGAGGTTCTCTTCAAAATGGTCGTCGGCGCTTGCAGCTACGAGCGCTATTTTGCGCGCGCAGTATGACGGCGATTGGGGATAACATCAAACATCGAGAGGTTGGGCGTGCACAATCAGGAGCGGCTGGCTGACGGGACAAGCGGCGGCCGGCAGGAAAGACGCGCTGAATTGATAACCGATTGGAAGCAGGTAGTCCGCGAGGCCAGGGGGCAAGCCCATGACAACACATAAGACAATAACCCAACCCGACACACATACCAGTTATTGCGTGCGCCAATGCGGCAATAAGACTGCCGCTATCCTGCAACGTCGCAACGGTGAGTTGCATGACTTGGATGCCGACCACGGGGAACCGAATCCGACAATAATACCACCGGCGTTCACGTTATTGCAAGCAGGTTGGGCAGAAAACAATGCTTAGGAACTGAAGTGCACGGCAAATGGGCGGCACAGCGCGTCGCCGTCTTGCCCGCTTTAGCCCACGAGCGCTCGAGCAAGTTGCGTGGAAGAGTGCGTCTCGGGGCTGCACTAGGCTTGAAACATGCATGGTGGGGAATCTGAGGTTTCGCCATACAATGGCCCGTGGCTCGATGCGCAGTGGGCACGCCGCTCGCGCAGATCGCGCCCCCCCAGGGAGCTCCGCCCACGGCCCCACAGGGCGGTCCCCCGCCCATTCTGGCAACCTCCTTGGAAGGGCTTGTGCCCCACAGGGAGCTCCGCCTACGATCCCAATGGGGATGTTGACACGAGGTCCCCAGCTTGTTATTTCGGCACGCCGCTCGCGCGGATCGTGCCCCACAGGGGGCTCCACCTCTGGCCCAAGGGGGTTTTCGCTTGGGGTGTCTCGCCTGTTTCGGCACACTTCTCGTATGGATCGTAGGGATGGGCTCGTGCCCTACAGGGAGCCAGTGGGGGTGTTCGCACGATGCTCCCATCTTGGTAGTCGGGCACACCCCTCGCGCGGATCGTTCCCCACCTACGGCCCCATTGGGGATGTTGACATGGGGCCCCCAGCATATTTCGGCACACCCCTCGTTGGGGTTCGTGCCCTACAGGGGGCTCCACCTGCGGCCCCAGTGGCGGCGTCCGCATGAGGTTCCCCGCCTATCAGTTCGGTTGACAGCATTTGGTTCCGATTGACAGCATATGATATAGATTGTTTGTATCTGATGTTTGGAATAATTTGTAATCTAAGCCGTTGCGAGGATTCTGGTCAGTGGGGACCTCGAAGCTAGCCTAGCGAAGGGCCCAACCTCGCGCGATGGCGCGTGGTGTAGGGGGGCCGCCCTGCCCTCATAGACTGCGCGCCACGGGAGGCAGGGGCCCCTCCTCCTCCTCCTCCTTCTCCTCCTCCTCCTCCTCTTCCCCCTCCTCCTCACGCTACTGCTCCTCCTCCTCCTCTCACTTCTCTTCTGGATAACTCCTCCCTGCCGCATCCCCAGGCCAGTCGACAAGGCGGCTTCTTGTGGGGCACGAACCTCTACAAGAGGTGCGCCGAAGTGGGCGGAGGGGCGCATGTGAGAACCCCACGATCCGCGCGAGCGGCGTGCCGAAATAACAGGCTGGGGACCTCGTGGCAACATCCCCATTGGAATCGTAGGCGGAGCTCCCCGTGGGGCACAAGCCCTTCCAAGGGGGTTGCCAGAATGGGCGGGGGACCGCCCTGTGGGGCCGTAGGTGGAGCTCCCTGGGGGGGCACGATTTGCGCGAGCGGCGTGCCCACTGCGCATCGAGCCACGGGCCATTGTATGGCGAAGCCTCAGATTCCCCACCATACATGTTTCAAGCCGAGTGCAGCCCCCCGACGCACTCTTCCACGCAATTTGCTCGAGCGCTCGTGGGCTAAAGCGGGCAAAACGACACGTTGCGCCGCCCATACGCCGTGCACTTCAGTTCCTAAGCGTTGTTTTCTGCCCAACCTGCTTGCAATAACGTGAACGCAAGTGGTATTATTGTCGGAGTCGGTTCCCCGTGGCCTGCATCCAAGCCATGCAACTCACCATTGTGACGCTGCAAGATAGCGGCAATCCTATTGCCACATTGGGGCACACAATAATTGATATGTGTGTCGTGTTGGGTTGCCTTGTGCGTTGGCATGGGCTTGCCACCTGGCCTCACGGACTACCTGCTTCCAGGCGGCTATCAGTTCAGCGCGCTTTTTCTTGCCAGCCGCCGCTTGTCCCGTCAGCCAGCCGTTCATAATTGTGCACGCCCAACCTATCGATGTTTGATGTTATCCCCAACCGCCGTCATTCATACTGCGCACGCAAAATAGCACTCGTAGCTGCAAGCGCCGACAACCATTTTGAACAGAACCACCTCCCTTGAATTGAACGAGCTCTGCCTACGAATGCAACATTCGTACGCAAGTTAAGCAGGGCTTGGTCGCGTAATACTTTCACCTGTGCTGATTTGTCCACGTGTCAAGATGCGTGGTTTTGCCGACCATGTTGCCCTTCACCCAATACCATCGATACCATGTGTGGTTATATTGTTTTTTGTCCGATCTGAGGTCTGCCCAAGCCAAGCGTTCTACTAGCATGGTATGCCCCAAAACAGGGAAACACGAAACCATGCAACTTCCGATCCCAACGTCGCATTGTAATTATAGCGAATGCTTGTTCCAACCATCGTAAGAGACCATGTTGGCCCCGCACCTCGAAGTGTTGCAGATGTCTGGGAACATGTAAAGCACTTTCTCATTGGTAATTCCTTCGTTTACCCTGTGCACCGTCGTAAGAAATGTATGTGTGATAATATGCCGTACGATCCCCCATACATCCATTCCCACGGCATGGACCGGCACGGTATCAAGCATTTGGGGAATTCCACAAGCACGATTTACATCTCCTTGCGAGGTGGTGGGCAAAGGCCCTTGTGTCGTCATGGCGGGGCGGCCTGTTGGATTTGAAATGTTCTGGCGGTTGCAGTGTAAATGCGCCCCTGACTCGTATGATGATGATCCCGTCGTCGTCACCACCGCGTGGAATTCTAGATTTGTTACGCTTCGTGTGTCCCCACCAGTCCAACCCGAAACCAGCACATTTTGCGACGCACGCCGGCTGTCGTGGTTTTCGGGCGTGTCTTTTCAAATGGGACCTCGCCATCCCTGGGGGGCTGCGATCTGTGAAACTGTCGCCACTTTCGAGGGCTGTGGGGGGCCCAGCACACTGGGTACTCACCGCAGATTCAAGTTAAACCTCGCCATCCCTGGGGGGCTGCGATCTGTGAAACTGTCGCAACTTTCGAGGGCTGCTGGGGGGCCCAGCACAGTGGATACCCACCGCAGGCTCAAATGGGACCTCGCCATCCTTGGGGGGCTGCGATCTGTGAAACTGTCGCCATTTTCGAAGGCTGCTGGGGGGCCCAGCACAGTGGGTACGCACCGCAGATTCAAAGGGGACCTCGCCATCCCTGGGGGGCTGCGATCTGTGAAACCGTCGCCACTTTCGAGGCCTGCTGGGGGGCCCAGCACAGTGGGTACTCACCGCAGATTCAAATTAGACCTCGCCATCCCTGGGGGGCTGCGATCTGTGAAACTGTCGCCACTTTCGAGGCCTGCTGGGGGGCCCAGCACAGTGGGTACTCACCGCAGATTCAAATTAGACCTCGCCATCCCTGGGGGGCTGCGATCTGTGAAACTGTCGCCACTTTCGAGGCCTGCTGGGGGGCCCAGCACAGTGGGTACCCACCGCAGATTCAAATTAACCTCGCCATCCCTGGGGGGCTGCGATCTGTGAAACTGTCGCCACTTTCGAGGCTGCTGGGGGGCCCAGCACAGTGGGTACCCACCGCAGATTCAAATGGGACCTCGCCATCCCTGGGGGGCTGCGATCTGTGAAACTGTCGCCACTTTCGAGGCCTGCTGGGGGGCCCAGCACAGTGGGTACGCACCGCAGATTCAAATTAGACCTCGCCATCCCTGGGGGGCTGCGATCTGTGAAACTGTCGCCACTTTCGAGGCCTGCTGGGGGGCCCAGCACAGTGGGTACCCACCGCAGATTCAAATGGACCTCGCCATCCCTGGGGGGCTGCGATCTGTGAAACTGTCGCCACTTTCGAGGCTGCTGAGGGGCCCAGCACAGTGGGTACTCACCGCAGATTCAAATTAGACCTCGCCATCCCTGGGGGGCTGCGATCTGTGAAACTGTCGCCACTTTCGAGGCCTGCTGGGGGGCCCAGCACAGTGGGTACCCACCGCAGATTCAGATTAGACCTCGCCAGCCTTGGGGGGCTGCGATCTGTGAAACTGTCGCCACTTTCGAGGGCTGCTGAGGGGCCCAGCACAGTGGGTACTCACCGCAGATTCAAATGGGACCTCGCCATCCCTGGGAGGCTGCGATTTGTGAAACTGTCGCCACTTTCGAGGGCTGTGGGGGGCCCAGCACAGTGGGTACCCACCGCAAACTCAAATGGGACCTCGCCATCCCTGGGGGGCTGCGATCTGTGAAACCGTCGCCACTTTCGAGGCCTGCTGGGGGGCCCAGCACCGTGGGTACCCACCGCAGGTTCAGATTAAACATCGCCGTCCTTGGGGGGGCTGCGATCTGTGAAACTGTCGCCACTTCCGAGGGCTGCTGAGGGGCCCAGCACAGTGGGTATTCACCGCAGGCTCAAATGGGACCTCGCCATCCTTGGGGGGCTGCGATCTGCGAAACTGTCACCACTTTCGAGGCCTGCCGTGGGGGCCCAGCACAGTGGGTACCCACCGCAGATCCAGAATAGACCTCGCCATCCCTGGGGGGCTGCGATCTGTGAAACTGGCGCCACTTTCGAGGCCTGCTGGGGGGCCCAGCACAGTGGGTACCCACCGCAATTCGTTCTTGTATGGTTCTCCTGCGCATCGTGCCATAGGCGCGTGTCCCAAGTAGCTTACACATCAAACAACGGTTCCTGCAATTTGATTGTCCGTGCAAGTTTCGGCCCACTCCTCGTTTCCCATGGTACAAATGGGTTGGGTACGTCACATGGTAATTTTCCAAACCCTCCTGCGTTGAGTTCTCGTTTTGAATAGAGCACTGCTCGCGCGTTTCCTTCCTTCCTTCCTTCCTTCCTTCCCGCCCCTCTCTTCCCCCCCTGCCTTTGGCCTCGCCACCCCTGGGGGGCTGCGATCTGCGAAACTGTCGCCACTTTCGAGGGTTGCTGGGGAGGCCAGCAGAGAGGGAACTCACCGCTGATCCAAACGGGACCTCGCCGTCCCTGGGGGGCCGCGATCTGCGAAATTGTCGCCACTTTCGAGGGCTGCTGGGGGGCCAGCAGAGAGGGCACTCACCGCGGATCCAAACGTGACCTCGCCGTCCCTGGGGGCTGCGACTTGCGAAACTGTCGCTACTTTCGAGGGCTGCTGGGGAGGCCAGCAGAGAGGGCACTCACCGCGGATCCAAACGTGACCTCGCCGTCCCTGGGGGGCCGCGATCTGCGAAACTGTCGCCACTTTCGAGGGCTGTTGGGGAAGCCAGCAGAGAGGGCACTCACCGCGGATCCAAACGGGACCTCGCCGTCCCTGGGGGGCCGCGATCTGCGAAACTATCGCCACTTTCGAGGGCTGCTGGGGGGGCCAGCAGAGAGGGTACACACCGCGGATCCAAACGGGACCTCGCCGTCCCTGGGGGGCTGCGACCAGTGAAATTGTCGCCGCTTTCGAGGGCTGCCGGGGGGGGCCAGCAGAGAGGGTACACACCGCGGATCCAAACGGGACCTCGCCGTCCCTGGGGGGCCGCGATCTGCGACACTGACGCCACTTTCGAGGGCTGCTGGGGAGGCCAGCAGGGAGGGCATTCACCGCGGATCCAAACTGTACCTCGCCGTCCCTGGGGGGCCGCGATCTGCGAAACTGTCGCCACTTTCGAGGGCTGCTGGGGAGGCCAGCAGAGAGGGAACTCACCGCGGATCCAAACGGGACCTCGCCGTCCCTGGGGGGCCGCGATCTGCGAAACTGACGCCACTTTCGAGGGCTGCTGGGGAGGCCAGCAGAGGGGGTACACACCGCGGATCCAAACGGGACCTCGCCGTCCCTGGGGGGCTGCGACCAGTGAAATTGTCGCCACTTTCGGGGGCTGCCGGGGGGGGGCACCAGAGAGGGTACCCACCGTGGATCCAAACGGGACCTCGCCGTCCCTGGGGGGCTGCGACATGCGAAATTGTCGCCACTTTCGAGGGCTGCTGGGGAGGCAAGCAGACAGGGCACCCACCGCGGATCCAAACGGGACTTTGCCGTCCCTGGGGAGCTGCGACCTGTGAAACTGTCGCCATTTTCGAGGGCTGCTGGGGAGGCCAGCGGAGAAGGTGCCCACCGCGGACCCAAACGAGACCTCGCCGTCCCTGGGGGGCTGCGATCTGCGAAACTGTCGCCACTTTCGAGGGCTGCTGGTGGGTCCTGCGGAGTGAGGCGCCGCGCGGACCTGAGCGGGACCTCGCCGTCCCTGGGGGGGTGCGATCTGCGAAACTGTCGCCACTTTCGAGGGCTGCTGGTGGGTCCTGCAGTGCGAGGCTGCTAGTGGGTCCTGCAGAGCGAAGCACCGCGCGGACCTGAGCGGGAACTCGCCGCCCCTGGGGGGCTGCGATCTGCGAAACTGTCGCCACTTTCGAAGGCTGCTGGTGGGTCCTGCAGAGTGAGGCACCGCGCGGACCTGAGCGGGACCTCGCCGTCCCTGGGGGGGTGCCATCTGCGAGAATGTCGCCACTTTCGAGGGCTGCTAGTGGGTCCTGCAGAGTGAGGCACTTCGCGGACATGAGCGGCACCTTGCCATCCCTAGGGGGCTGCGATATGCGAAACTGTCGCCACTTTTGAGGGCTGCTGAGGGGCACAGCAGAGTGGGTACTCACCGCAGATTCAAATTAGACCTCGCCATCCCTGGGGGGCTGCGATCTGCGAAATTGTCGCCACTTTCGAGGGCTGCTGAGGGGCACAGCACAGTGGGTACTCACCGCAGACTCAGATTAGACCTTGCCATCCCTGGCGGGCTGCGATCTGTGAAACCGTCGCCACTTTCGAGGGCTGCTGAGGGGCACAGCACAGTGGGCACTCACCGCAGTCTCAGATTAGACCTCGCCATCCATGGGGGGCTGCGATCTGTGAAACCGTCGCCACTTTCGAGGGCTGCTGAGGGGCACAGCACAGTGGGTACTCACCGCAGACTCAGGTTAGACCTTGCCATCCCTGGGGGTCTGCGATCTGTGAAACTGCCGCCGCTTTTGAGGGCTGCTGAGGGGCACAGCACAGTGGGCTTCCCGCACGTTTTTATCTTGCTCTTCCTTCCCGACTCCCCATGTCCTCTTCGAGCCTGTAGTTGTCGCCCCTCGTTCTTGTATGGCTCTCTTGCGCATCATGCCATAGGCGCGTGTTCCAAGTAGCTTACATATCAAACAACGGGTCCTGCAATTTGATTGTCCGTGCAAGTTTCGGCCCACGCTTCGTTTCCCATGATACAAATGGGTTGGGTACGTCACAGGGTAATTTCCGCGTTTCCCGTGCCTAGTTAGTCTCTGCGTGGTCCGCTTTGACCTGACGCGCCGCCGGCGCGCTCGCCCGCGGCCGCTGACTAAAAAGTATCCCTGCCAGCCTGGGCGCCCCCGTCAACACCGGGTTCAGCGTCCGCGTCCTTATTGACGGTCGCGCCCCCTCCCACGTGAAAGGTTGCATGCAGTACCGTGTTTGCCGCTTGCGTTGGGTCGTTGGCTAGGCTGTCGCCCCCGTGCGGTATCCGCCTCGCCGTGGAGTCGCATTCCGTGATCGCCGGGCATTGGCGCGACGCTGACGTGTGGCGCCATTCCAATTCATTCGTTATTTTGGCATGCATCGAGGCCTTCCCCCTGGTTCTCGTCGGCTCCGGCTTGGAAGACCTGTTTTTCAGCGTTGTTTTCGCCGCCTGAGAAGCGTCGCCCGCTCCTTCTGCTCACGGAATTCGCCCGTTGCCCCGAGGGTTTTTTGGGCTCGTTGGCGGCCTTCTCGGGGGCCCCGTGGCCATATCGAGCCGTCTTGGAACGGTTTCGAAGCCCCTTGGAGCATTGTGGAGCCAGTTTGAGCGTATATTGAGCCATCTTGGAGGTAATTTTGGGTTCTTTGAGGCCGTTCGGGTGCGTGTTGGAACCTCGCGCGGCGCTCATTGATCCCTCTTGGTGGCCTCCTGGGAGCCTCGGTGGTTTCGGGGTGCATTTTGGAAGCGGTCAGTCAAACGAGTGCGGTCGTCAATGTAGCTCCCCCCCACCGGAGGGAGCGATCCAAGGCTTCGGGTTTCGTTCTTCTTGATTTTCAGGTTTTGGTTGCATTGGGAGGGCGACAATTTGCAGGCATATGTTTTGGTTTCGAAGAAATAGGTTGCGGTTTTTGGTTTTGACGTTATAGGTGTCAATTTCACGGCGATCGGTTTCCGTTCTGTTGTCACAACATGCATTGTTGCGGTTGTGTATTGGTTGATGATGTGCGCAGTTGTTTTGTTTATGTTAGTATGTTGCCGTCGTATCATTTGTGTTACTTGTTTCATCCACCTCGTTCTCTATGTCTTTCGTTTTTGTCGTCATTCTCTCGTCGTTTCATCCTCGCCCCCCCAACACTCGTCAACAACAGTCGGGGCCCTGAAGAAGGAACCCTTTTCGTTGGGGAAGGGCTCCGTGCCCCTTAATTGTTTCACTGTTTGCCTTGGATTGTTCTTAGGTTTTCAATGCGAAATCGAAGTTCAACTTATAAAACATAGAGGCCTCGTTCCTCATTTAAAAGCGGCATCGTCTTCACTGCTATCGGCGCGCAAATTGCTTTTGCCAAGTTCGCGGGTAACGGGAAGCTGCAGAAAAGGATAATAAAAACGACGATACGGGAGAGACACAGCAGTAAAAAAAAACGGGGAGGAAGGAACATGAAAAACGAGGGGGGGAATGCATTAATAGTTGAATAATTTTGATGTGGGCCTCTCGCCGATTTCATTCTCCAAATTTCAAATTGGATACTGGCAGACGTCGATGAAAACCGCCGGACACCGTCAGCAAACCGTCAAAAACTGCCAGAGACTGCCAGAAGACCGCCGACATCATCCAGAGCACCGACGGAGGCAGTGGGCAATGAGAGGTCCATCGCCGAATATGACACAATGTACTATGTTTTTCTTATTGGGGAAAAAAGAAAAATCAAGGTCGTCGAAAAGTTGCTCAATATCGACGTTGTCGAAGATAAAACGACGGCGCATATCGACGGCAGAATGGCGCTGATTCGTGCGTTCACGTGGGGGTACCCCATTGCGACGCAAGAAAAAATGAACGGCATCTGAGAAAAATAGCAAATCAGAAATGTACGCGAATTTTTGCGGTCCGACCTTGCAGTAACGCCTTTTTATCGCCGTACTCTCGCACGGATTCACCTTTTTTACCACAATGCGCGCTGCCTTTCTGCTAACAGAAATATGGAAAAACGGAATATGTTGAAGCATGATGAAGCTATGTGTTGCAATCGCCTTTGCATACGTTATGAATGCAATAGATTCTAAGCGTTGATATGTTGATGTTCTTTCGATGTATAAGCAATTTGTATACGAAGAAAACGAGATGTGTAATTCATACTTATTGTAATAATCTTGACAGTCTTGAAGTTGTCCTCTCCACTGCTCGTGCAAACATCCCACCCTCCCACCCGCAACTTGGGCGCAAGACCTCTTCAGACAAGACCGTGACGGTAGGTACCACATGGCATTTGGCCACGACACCGATGCCGACGACGACAGCGACATCGACGACGACGGCGCCGCCGACAGCGACTGCGACGACACCGACGAAGTCTCCAATGTTTTCGACGGCGACAACGACGACGACGACACCGACGCCGACGACAACGACGCCGACGACGACGACGAAGACGACGACGACGTCGCCAACGGAGACGACGACGAGGGAGGAGAAATAACGACGACGGCGACAACGACGACAACGACGATGGAGGAGGGAAGACGGCGACGACGCCAACGACGAAGAAGGAGGAAGGACGGCGACGCCGACGACGACAACGACGAGGGAGGAGGGAAGACGACGACGATGACAACGACGACGAAGACGACGACGACGGCGACGAAATGAAAGGACGACGACGAGACGCCGACGACGGACGACGACGACGAGGGAGGAGGATAACGACGAGGGAGGAGTGAAGACCACGACGACGACGACGACGACGACGGCGACGAAATAGGAGGGACAACGACGAGACGCCGACGAAGACAACGAGGGAGGAAGGACGACCACGGCGACAACGACGACGGAAACGACGACGACGCCAAGACGACGACAACGACGACGAGGAAAGACAGAAGAGGACGACGGCGACGACGACGACGACGACGAGGGAGGAGGAAGGACCACGACGACGACGACGACGACGCAAGAGCGCGCGCGCGCACGCTTTTGTTGAAAATCCGTGTTGCGAAACCGTGGGTTCTTGTAGGTTTTTTGGACGCACGCTTTTGAAATCCTTCTGAAACCGATGGTTTTTGAAGGATTTCGGCATACGCCCGCGACGACGCGCGCGTCTGCACTTCGTCCCATTTGTTGCAGAGGATTCTCGCGACGCCACACGCGCAAGGGCGTTCGACAGATTTCGACATGCGCGCGCGAAGCCCGTTTGGTAGCATGTTGTGAAAATGTTGGAAAACCTATGGTGATTTCGCAAGACCTCACGCGGAAGTTTGTTTAGCAAATCAGTGTTGCGAAACCATGTGTTTTTGTATGTTTTTCGGAAACTCGATTGCGAAATCCTTCCAGCACCGAAGGTTTTTGAAGGATTTCGGCATGCGCGCGCGACGACGCGCGCGTGCGCACTTCGTCCCATGTTTTGCAAGGGATTCGTGAAACAGTGCGATGTTAGAACAAAAAATGTCACCGCATATTGTTTTTTCAAAGGAACCCCCTGCGGGGAACCCGGCTTGGCTGGGATGGTATGAGTTCATATTTAGGATGGACATGTGATCAGAATCATATGTAATTTACAGCACGCGCGGGGGTCCCGATAAGTCCGGGGGGGGGGGTGTAGAATCTATTAGTCTTTCAGAAAGGAGAATCAACGTCGTCCCAACGGCCCACTAAATCCACGGCGATATCGCTGTGCACAAAGCAAATTGGACAATGAAACGTTCAATACAACATACGGCATCATGAAACAAATTTACATGACATGTGTCCATGATCCCTTAACGCTCATCCCCATAGATTCCACGTGCGCAAGAAAATACCTAATCAACGTAGAACGAAACATATTTTCAGTTCCGACGCGCGAGAACATTTTAGTTTTGTTTTTTTTGTTGATGGCATTTGTTGGCAGCCAGGGCCCAACGGTAACATTATAACCCTACATGAGGGGTACTTCTGTATTTGGCGGTGAGCATGGTCAAGATGACAACCAAAACGATATTGAATTCTCGACGTAGATTTCGTGGAATAATAATTTATTACTCCACACAGCAGCGTGTAACATATTCAGTAAAACACGGGCATGCATGTCGCATTGAATTGTTTGCATTTTGATTCACTGCGCTGTATAGAATGACGAAATGGAGCCCCGCAGTCATGGACCAACAAAATTGAAAATCGTCTTCTTGAGCTGCTAGAAACGAAACGGTGACATACAGCAGAAAATTAATACAACAGGTTTTGGGATAAAGAAACAATCAAGCAGGTTCCGGTTGTAGTCAAACGACAAAAAGGAGATAATATCACACAAAAAAACGCACGCATTCGACAAATACATGCTTTGCGACTACAATATCGATGGGCAGCGTTGTTACGGGTAGCTCTACAATGGGTTGTAGCAGCCATTCTGACTGAGTTTGCGGACCTCTCTTGTATTCAGCAAGAGTTGGTTTGCCCCTTTCCTTTTTCCCCTCTGCTGTGCTTGTTAATGTTCTGTTTTTCGGCACCATCGTGGTTCGTTTTCGGGTGCCTCCGAGAAGGAATAGTATCCTCGCAACTCGGGACCAATCATCCATAAGCTGCCACCCACATCCCCATGATCTACCTCCATCGTGTTACTGCCACTCACCTGCTACCTTCTATTCACTGAACGCTTACATCTTCCTTCGACTATTTACGCTTATCCCCGGCGCGCGCCATTGTGACGGACAAAACATACCTAAGGAATGGTTGTTGTGGGATTGGAGCTCGAATATGGGCACATGGAATTGGGGATTGGATAAGCGATACTTCCACCAAAACGATGGCGAACCTTTCAAGATTTCCGCGCCAATACCATCCAGCAGCCATACATGATGCCGTTATGTACAACGGCGAAAACCCACAACATTCCACGATTCCAGGCTTCGGGCATACCTCAATATCTTTGAGACGGTTGGCGATAAGATTGTTGACGAGCGTATTGGCCACAATAATCACCTTCACCTTCGAGAAGAGGTTTACCCCTCACCCGTCCCTTTCTTTACGTAGCCCTAGAGATGGAGCGGGTCGCTAGGGCGTTCCTTGTCGGTGCCTGCGAGATTTAATTTTGTGACGCCCCTCACAGGGATCATGGCCCCAAAGGAGGGGCAAATAAATACTTTCGGCTTTTCTGACCGATCTCCTCCTGGATGGCGCTCCCAAGGCCCCCAAGAGCGCGCCTAATATGTTTTAAAACGGCCCGAGGAGCCAGTACGGCCCAATAGGACCTCAAGAGAACCCCAACGAAACCCCAAAACGCTGAAGAACGAGCCAAGAGAACCCTTACCGGTTCCAAAACCACACCAATATCGTTCCAATTGGCCGCGGAGCTTCCCGAAGACGCGCCCGAGAAGTTAAAACGGCCCAAGGAATCCCCCAAACACTCCAAAAGAACTCCGAAATACGCCCGAAAAGAGCGCAAAAAACATAAAGCATCGACTTCCTGTGGGCATTTTGAATATTTGAGCGTTCCTGCACTCTCCGTTCCCCGACGTTCCCAGACAGGACAAAATGCATGCAAGAATACCCCAAGACGGCCTAATATGCTTTTGGCAGCCCATACAGCTTAAGAGGGCTCCAAAGCTCGAAAAGGCACCGAAAAACAACCCAAGAGAGCGACAAAAATTCCAAATCGGGTCGAAATGGCTTCTAATTACGCCCCGGAGAATACAAGACAAACACCGAGAAACGCCCTGAAAGGGCTCCGCCAAGCCAAAATCACATATTTTCCCTCAGTAGTTTAAATACAATGTTTTAAACGTTCGCGTCCTTTCGGTGTCCCGACGCTCCAAGACAGCAGAAAAAAAAACGGCAAGAACTCCCACAAGACAACCCAAGAGGCTCCCAAGACGGCTCGGGAGGGTCCCAAACGGCCCGAAGAGCGCCCATTAAACGCCTATGAACGGCCCCATAAGGCGATATTTCGGGCCGCGATGGGGGTACACCAATAAATTCTCTGTCGGTCTTTGCCCGATAGCCTCCAAGATAGCTCCAAGAGACTTCCCAAACTTCAAGTAAGAGCCGCGAAAGACTTGCAAAATTTCCAGAAGAGCCGAGCCACGGGCATGATTCCTTGAAACCCCAAAGTGATCCCAAAATCGCACGGCAATGCCAACAGAAGGATGAGGGAGAGGAGGAGGAGGAGGAGGAGGAGCACGAAGAGAAGGAGCAATGAGGACACGGAAAAGGAAAAAAGGATGGATCCCGAAGAAGATCCGGTTGGGGCCCTTACGCTGATTTTCTCACCCTGGGTCTGGTTACTCTTCCGACTCCCACGTTCGATCTCTTGGGTCTGGACGAGTTTCCTGAGTTCGCTGTCAACCGGATTCCAATCATGGGTTTTCTCTGCCCGGGTACATGGTCGTATACATATTGGATTACACATTACATGTGTGTCGGATGCCTTATTACATACGGCAGTACAAGGTTACACCACATGCTGGGAAAAGGATCGGGGAAGCAGCGCATCCAGGGCCGCAGGTAATACAATTATGCTTGCGATGGTGTGTGGCATTCCATATTGCAGCAACGCCTCAAATGCAACATAATAGAATGGTGCGCGCCATGGTGGCAATGGCCGGCAATTGCAACCAACTGCTGCCCGACGTGGTCCCGATGGAGGTATCGATTCCCCACTTTACGATGCTCGGCATTTTCAGGCATACGAGGACCACTAATATCACCATGGAGATGCCTCAGGACCAGCTACCGCAAAATGCTGGCACCTATGGCACAACCAACATCCGTATGGTAGGGGCTTTTACTTACAGGGTCCGGTTTTCTACGTCATATTTGGGGACATGCAACCGACGAGTGCTGACTTACGTTTGGACGCGCCCTGATAAGGATATCGACTCTATAAGCCAACAACTCTGGTTTTACGCCGCTACCGCCATGTTTGCGAACGTCTAACTCCGTCCGTATTGCAACATCTCCCATACAAATTCTCGCCGTATGCAGGTGTGCGGATAGAGGAGGCTGCGCATCCAGGTCCACCTGGACTTGACAGAGCGTTGCAACTGTTGGGGTTGGGCCCCACAAATGGAAATCGTGCGGCTGAAGATGGAGACCGAGTTCCATTTACGTCACCCGCACCACGACTCCGACCACGACAACTTGGCGACGTACCACCAACTACGGTGTCATCCGGTCCGCTTCCCCACCTTTCTAACGTAACCCCCTACCCATTCGTCCACCCTATCCCCATGCCCGCCCCTGTCCCCCTTACCTCGGCTCCAGAGCCACTATCACCAGGAAGGGCAGAATACGACCCACCGCCGCAAGTACCCCCTATCGACAGGGCCCTTGAGGTCTTGCATCTGGGGCCTGGGGTGGGCACTCACGACGACGCTCCCATTCCAGCCCCAACTGAGACTCGCGAAGCGGCCCGCATTGCAATTTCAGCAGCACCAATGCCCGGAACCCTTACCTCAATCCCAACCCCTGCGGGCACACCGCCCGGCCCTCCACCTGGACTGACCTTCCCTGCGCCCCTCCAACCTGGCCTTGACCAACAAGCTGGTGCAGACTCTTCTCCCTATATGGGGCCAGCTTGTGCAGACCTCGCAACTGGACCAGCCCCTCCAGTCGGCGATCGTTCGGACGATGATGACGCGGCGGTGGCCATCTTTCTGCCAGAACCATCTGCCAGACGAAGCGCACGCTCCATGATACGCCTATTGGATCGTGCAAATGCGTCGGCCACGGAGGAGGAGACAATGGAGATTATCGGCCACCACCGATGGTCAAAATTCTTGGAGCCTATTATTTGGACGGCTGCGGGAGATTCTGTAGGCTTACGCCACATCCGCCGACCCCTTTTTTTCCGCGTGGTCGTTATCACGGCTTCTTTGCAAGCTGCGGGAAAGATTCAGGGGGTGACCGTGAACTGTGTTCGGGTGCTGTTGGGCGGGCCGTCGCGCATGGGCGCCGTTTTGGGGGCCCTGTCGCGGGGGGTATCAGGCATGCACTGGGTGTTTGGGGGTTCTCTCCGAGGGTTCCGTGGTCGTCCTTGGGGCTTTTCGGGTGGCGGAGTCGGGGCAGTACGTTGCACGCCGGTGACATCTCAAGGGTGTCGGCGGATGCCGTCCGGGAGTACTGTGGAGTATCATGGTCGGGGTCTTTCGGGTATTGTGTTGCCAGGTGACGAGGATTGTCCTGCTGACACGACGGCGACCATGACGACGATGGTGATGCTGCTGATTGATGATGGCGATGATGACGACGTTAATGACAATTGCGACGACGACGAGGAAGATGATGGTGATGATGATGGTGGTGGTGATGATGATGATGGGGAGGGTGAAGATGAGGGCGAGGATGAGGATGAGGATGACGAGGAAGAGAAAGAGGAGGAGGGAGGAGGAGGAGGAGGCAGAGCAGCAGGATGAGGAGGAGGAGGAGGGGGGAGGGAGGGGGAGGAGGAAGAGGAGGAGGAGGAACGATGATGAGGTGGAGGAGGAGGAGGGGGAGGAGGGATGAGCAGGAGGCAGAGATTGACAGTATGGGTCACGGGCCCCCGCGATAGGTTTTGTCGCGTTGTCGGGGGCATTCGTTGCCTTGGCTGGACGCGGCTCGAGTGTGTCTTGTGCTGTGAGGCGGTGCTTGGCCCGTTCTCATTGATCAAGGCACAGGCACGAAATTGTTGGTCAACCATTTCGTTCCTTCTGCGACAGGGTTTCCCGTTCCGTTTTTGGCGCGGTCCGTTTTGGGGGTCGGCGGCGCGGGGAGTGCTGTCTCACGTCTCGCGTGCGGTGAGCGCGCTGATCTCTTTCAGCAAGCGGTGTCCCAGAGCAGATGGGACAAAGGGGGGGCAGGGGTGTGGCTTGGGCCACATTCGTGACAGTGTCAGACACGAATGGGAAGCAATTGGAGACGTGCTTGACGCGTCCCGTGCCCCAACCAGCTCATCTAGAAACGATGCCCATGCGAGTTGGTGCGATCAGGCAAGTGCGGGAGCAAGGAGGGGCAGTCGTTATCATTCGAAGCGGGAAGGTGATGGAGGAGGGAGAAAGGAGAGGGAAGGGGAAAAGGCACACAAAGAGGAGGTTGGCGAACAGAAAAGCCAGTGGTTCACTGGATGCATGGAGGTTCTTGGGACATCTCTTGAGGGCTTTTGGGGAGCCTACCCAGGCATCTTGGCGACTTCTCCGCGGTTCAGGTGACATTTCGAGCCGCTTGGCAGCTCGGGGGGACCCTTTCGGGCCCCTTTGTTGCCTCTTGGTAGCTTCTTTGGTGCGTTTTCGGCGCCTCTTTTTTTTTTGCAATGTTTCTGGGGGCCGCGTTGGCCCTCTTGGGGCGATCATGTACGACATTGAGTGAAGAGGGGGAGCTGCAACAAATGGCTGCCCGTCGATAGCCTACGCGTCGCCTTCTAGGGGCGCTCTTGCGCCTGGTTTGGGGCCACCTGAGCCCCTCTTCGGTTCCCCCTGGGTGCTCTTCAGGCTATCTTGAGGCTTCGACGACCATTGGCAAGGGGGAGATGGTTACGCCAATAGTGAGCGTGACGGCTAGCGGGCGGGCAGGGGTCAAGCTATCCATTCCGTCTGCTGGCCGTCTCCCTCACTCCCACCCGCCGTCCTGTCTCAGAAGGTCAGCGCAGTAGCATGTCTACGAACCGTTCCAGACGACGATGATGACGAGGATGCTCATGATGATGATGCGTATGACGGTGATGATGATAATGCTGATGATGCTGGCGATGATGGTGATCATGGGCAGGACGATGAGGATGGATGGAGTGGGGAGACGATGACGAGGAGTTCGCGGATGATGGTGATGATGATGATGCTGATGACGGCGGCGGTGGTGATAACGGTGATGATGATCACGACGATGATCATGATGATGAGGAGGTGAATGGGGAGGAGTCACAATATGATGGATCAGAGATGATCGATCAGTATGATGAGTAGGTTGCGGCAGTGAACAGACGGAGTAAAGGGCTCTCGACTCCTCTCTGGGGGTCTCTGTGGCCACTTGGACTCATACTGGCAGCCATCTTCAGTCGCCAGGCGCCGTCCAGAAGTCGAAAAGGTGCCAGACTGTTGTCGCCGGTGCCGAACTTTGCGCGGCAGTTTCGAGCTCCCATGAGAGCCAGGTGCCGTCGCCACGTGCCCCAGTACCCATGAGTGACGGGTTTCGCAGTGTGTAAGCGGCGGCGACATGTGGTGGCTTTGATTCGGCCCAGACCGCCACCGTGCTCTCTTCGGGTCTTTGCGGTCTTTGAGAGTACGCAAGGCTGCTCAAAAAATGGTTCCGGCGCGGAGTAGTCCTTGGTCTCACTCCAAGGGCTCCAGCTCGGCTTAAGCCAAAAGGTATCACGGGGGTCCCAAGAAGGGTTCCAGAGGACTGCACTTGGCCCCCAAAAGCGGCCCAGGAGGTCAAGAGATTTCCAGGAGAGGGGGGCCCACTTTAATCCAGCTGCCTGCGGCAAGTCCCGCCACCGTGGCAGTCCACCAGGCTCGGTGGCGATTGTTCGAGAGGGTGCCGGCAGCATCCTGGATGTTCGTTGGGATATCGTGGGAGGCCTCCCGGGAGCTTATTGGAGGCAGCTTCGCGGCCTCTTTGGGGCAGTTTGGGGGTTGTTGGGGGCCTCTCGGGGCCCCCTCGGGGCTTCTCGGACGCCTCTTGGGGCCTCCTGGGGGACTCTTCGGGCAGAAGGATCGAATTGTCGGTGTGCGTTCCCCTCTTGGGCCTCTCTTGGGCCTGTCAGGGGGGCAATGCTGTGTGTCATGGGCGCCTGCGAGGCTCTTCTGAGGCCCTCCTGGGACGTCTAGAGACCCTCTCGGAAGCTTCTCGGGCCATCATGGGGCGCTCATGGGGGCCCCTGGAGCTGTCTTGGAGTGTCGGAACTCGAAGAGGCGACAACGTGATAAACATTTACTAACATAATGATAATCAATTGTTTTTGTCTCTTGGGCCCTCTTGGGAATTTCCTGGGGGTCCTCTTGGAGCGCTCTTGGGGCTTTTTGGGGCCTCGTGGGCCGTCTCGGAGGCATCGTGGGCCATCTTGGCGGCTTTGGTAGCCTCCCAGGTCCGTGTGGGATGCCATCCTGGGCGTCTTGGACGCCTTGGAGAGCGGCAGGGGCGTGTCAGGGCACCGATAGAGCCTCGAAAGAAGAGGGCGGTGCATGGGCTCGCGTGCGTGCCAGGAGGGCAGGGGGCCCTTAGCAAGGTTACAGAAACCCTACCAGACTGAACTTGGCATTTTAGCACGCGTCAACGTGCCAGGGGGCACGATTGCAGATCAGGTGCACGGCGGTGCCGAAGCTGTTCAACAGCGCTTCTTCAGAATTTGAAGGCGCGGGCAGCGAACCGAAGGAAAGCCCGCAAGTCTTCAAAAGGGTCCCAAGTTCGCCCCAAGCAACCCCTCCAAAGGTCGAAGACGCACCCAGCCATAGAAGAGGTATCCACAGATGACCTGCTTTTTCCAGATCGCTTTAGTTTACATCCTCCCCATCACTCTTCTTCCCACTTGTGTGACCGATGGTTTTCGGGTCATACCTCGGGCTGCAGCAGCCGCGTGCCCCGATTCAGATCCGCTTCGAACGCGCTCGGCGACGCACTCTGTTGGAAAGCGCTCCGGGGCGACATCATTCCCAGGAGTGAGCGAAAACTTCCGCAAACCTTGGTTTCGACGTCTGCCCCCTGAAATTCCGTAGGGGTGGAGTGGAGCCATGTGGCTCGCTTTTTCTACCCAACCCTCAGGCGGTTGAGGTACTTGTTTTGAGTAGAGCATTGTGGCGTGCACCTCCTTTTCCCGCCCTCGAATCTTCTTGTCCCGTGCACGATGGATACCAAGAGGATACGGAGGCCCACCAGAATGGTGCCGCGCCCAGGTTATCATAAGACTTCCCTGGCCCTGGGGGGCTGTGCTCTGCGAAATCGACGCCACTCTTGTGGGCTCATGGGAGGCCCGACGGAGGCTTGTCTTATGCAGGCCATCAGGGCACGTCGCCGTCCTTGGGGGGCTGCGATCTGCGACAGTGTCGCCGCTTTCGTGGGCCCCTGGCACGTACAAGTGCAAGTGCAAGTCTTCGTTCAGTGTTTGCACCAGTATACCCCCTTGCACGGACTGCTACAGCTGCCGACAGATGTTCTGAAGGGGCTGGTACAAGAGTACAAGAGGTACAAGCGAAACGCGAGTCGTCAAGACTACTCCGACGTAGAAGGCTGGAGGGGTAGGAAAACGGAGGTGGATAAGGCATGGCCCACGTACCGCGAAGCCACAGAGCTGGTCGCAGCGCCGGAGTACTTACACAGCGGCCAGACGAATGGGTTTGCAGAGACGGAAGGCGGCGGTAGGGAATCAACGAGCGGCAATGGGAGAACAGGAGACGGAGACAAGGGCAACGAGGAAGGGCGAACCTGGCTGCAAGAGTACCTCGGCGTCTGGGTGCAAAAGGGGCAGGAGTTTCGACAGAACCACGTGCGCCAGTGGAGCAAGCGTTTGCAGCGCGTGGTACCGTTGGCACATTGTCAGAGGAAAGACGACATGACGCAGTGCAGAAGCTTTCTCCCGCGCGCGTCGTGGCTCATAGATCGCGCAGTGGTGTTGCGCGAAGGGTTTTTGAGAAAGCGTGACGTGCCGCGAGCAGGGAGGAGGAACATGACAGGGTGCCTGCACGGGCCCATGAACGAACGAAACCTGAACGGCACGTTACCAGCGATGCTAAGCGGCGCGGTAGGATTGAATTTCAACAGCGATTTGCAGATTCCTCACAGGTTCCCAGTGACGGAAGCGACGCACGATAGGTGTGTGCGAAGAGCGGCGCTGGGAGACGGATCGACCCGTCGACATGGTTCTGGCGGCGCAAAGAGCGCAGAATGCAGCAGCGGGGTACGCGGCGGACTATCAGTGCAAGCGGTGTGCCCCGTCGTTCAACGAGGCGAGGGAGATTAAAAAGGGCCACCACGCGCTGGCGGAGCAGACGAAAGACAGGACCGCGGCGTACCGGGCGAACAGGCACATGAAGAGGTTCCTGAGTGACATGTACGGGAGAGGCGTGGTGCGGTCAGCGCAGGAAAGTGCGAATCTGCGAGCGTACCGAGACCCCAGAGACGTGACTGGTGCCGGGAGTATCAAGACCGCGAAGCCTGCCATGATCCCGGGAGCAGAAGCCGCGCGTATGGCGGAGCGGCTCTGTGCTGACGGGGACGGTGTTACCGTAGCAGCGTCGGGGATTCTGGAAGCGGACAAACGAGAAGGGTCGAAAAAGGTTCGAATTGTGTCTAAGAGTCCAGTGTACTTGTATGGCATGCGCCCGCTTGACGCTCCCGGTGCGCCCGACTTGGCACACCTATCGTTGCATGAGTTATTGCGATATTGGCGCGTCGAGTTGGCAGCGTTTCCCCGCAGCGGAGCAGAGCTGGCAGCCGCGGCCAGCAAATTAGTACCAGGCGGAGCTGACGCTGTCCGGGATGCAGAAGGTCCGCGAAGCAGACCAGCAGAGAGCGGATACCGACGAAGGCGGTGCGCAGGCTGGACCCCAATTGAAAGCCGGAGTGGATTATGTGATCAAGGAGGGATGGGGGAGTTCTTCGTGGGTGCCATTCCCGGATGTTCCGGAGTTGGAAACTCTGAGGCACACGTGGGTGCTGGTGCGGAACGAGCGCCCGGGGAACCCCAGTTTTCACGGAGCGCCGCAGCCGAAGCGCGGAGCGGGGCAGGAGGGTAGGAACGGGCTTTTGTTGATGGTATATTTTCGGGCGTGCACGCTGCGTGACGACGTCGAATGTGGAGTGCCGCACCTGCGGGACTTCCGCGGAGCGCAGGGGTCGTGGGCGGAGGCGTCATTGGAGTGGTTAAAGAAAGGCATGCCATGTGAAGAAACAAAGAGGTACGTGCAGAACTACATGGGCGTGGTGGATCTGCGACCAGTCACGGACGAAGACCTGGTCAAACGCGAGGACGAGCTGCACAGCGATGAAGAACTGGATCCGAGAAGTGTCGACGCGGCGACAAGGCGGAAGACGCATGCGGGAGGTGCGTCCATGGAGAAAGAGGACAGGCGGACAAATGTAGATGCGGAGTGCGAAAAGGAGAGGGGCCGGGAGGCCATGGCCAGGAGCGACGCCGCGTGGGGAGTGAGCACTGGTCGGATGAACGGAAAGCGCAAGAAACGCGGAGGGGGCGGTGCGTTGAGGTGGGATGACGCGGAGGTGCAGAAAACGCAAGCGGTGGCCGCGGCGTCGAGGGCCGCAGAAGGCAGCGGCGCGGGCGGGGAGGAAGGTGCCCCGGGGGGTTGTGGCGGCCAAGAAAGCAACAGCGTCAAGTGTGCGGAGATGGAGGGAAGGGCTTGCGGAGAACGGGTTGAACGCGGGACAGCGTAGCGTCGTTGAGAAGGTGGCAGATCGCGTGTTGGCGCGAGAACTCGGGAGGTCCGCGAGCGGCAAGAAAACAGGCCAGAGCGGTTCTGATATGCAGCCCTTCGTGTGGATGTTGCATGGTGGCCCGGGGACTGGGAAGAGTTTCGTCATGAACAAGATCCGGAAGGAGCTGTTCGAAAAAGAGCTGGGGTGGACGCGCGGCATAGATTTCCAGGCGGCAGCGTTGCAGGCTACAAACGCGTCAGCTCTCGACGGGAATACGATTCACAGTGCATTTGGGCTCGGCGTGAACAAAACGAAAGAGAAGGACGCGGCGGGCGATGCCAACGCAGAGACAAAGAAGAAAACGAAGAAAGAGCAAGCAGCGCAGCGCATGTCACAGTGGAAGTGGCTGATTGTGGACGAGGTGAGCTTGGTCAGCGCGAACTTCATTGCAGAGCTAGACTCACACTTGCGGTCGTGCATGTCAGCTGCAAGCGACACGAAGGTAGGTGAAGACGGCGTCGCCAGGCCCTTCGGGGGCGTGAATGTGCTGTTCTGCGGGGATGTCTATCAATTGGAGCCGCCATCTGGGACAGCCATTAATGCGCTTCCCACGTCGTATTTGAAAAAAGCGAGGAAATACGCGCCGGGTGCCACAGAGGACCACGGACAGTATATCTTTTGGGGAGCGGGCGGCGATGGCGCAGTGCAGGGAATGACGGAGTTGACGGAGTGCAAGCGCGTGGAAGACCAGGACGATTGGTTTCTTGGAGTGCAGGGCGAGTTTCGCCGAGGAAAGTTGTCTGAACGCACGCGCAATTTCTTGCGTGGCAGACCGACGGATGTTCCGGGGTCGTGGGTGAACGGGGCACCGGCGTGCGGGAAAACGCGCTGTGTCGAAGACAGAGATGCAATTGCGATGCGCAACGAGTTAGAGTGCGAGGCTTGCAAAAGTGAGCGGGACAAGAGGAAGCTCGTCGCGACGTCGGCAGAAGACGCGCGGTTTCGGGGGGAGAAATTTGTAGAAGTTGTCGCCATTTATGCGAACCAGGACATTCGTTGCCACGTCGGGGAGCAGAGAGCTGTGCAGTGGGCCAAAGAGCGAGGAGAACAGTTGCTCTGGGTCGCAGCCAGGGACCGCCCTTGCCATGGGGGGGAACAGGGGCGGCCGTACACGGTGGAGGATAAGGTACGTTGGTTGGGTACCACGAGAAGGAGTGTGCAAGCCTGCCCGGGTGGCTGCCACTGGCCAAAGGGATGCCCGTGGCTTTGGGAGATCACTTGGATCGATCAAAGAAGAAGCTCCTGCGGGGGCGTACAGCGACGATCCATGGATGGGCGTTGCACGAGGACGAGGTCACTGGGGATGAAGACGAGGAAGTGTTGTTGCATCTACCGAGAGTGATAGTGTTGAGCTTCCATACGAAGGAGTGGCACCTGCCAGGGTGGGGGCCAGGGCTGCATCCGATCTTCCCATCGAAAGGGCGGCAATGGTTCTTGGACGGGCATCGGAAACATCCAGTGTTGAATGTGAAGCGCACGCAGTTTATGATAACCCCGTCTTTGGCAGCGACGGCGCACTCTGCGTAGGGCCGGACCATGGCCGCAGTGATAGCTGACCTTGAAAGAGGGCGCGGCGTGAGTTGGATGTCCAGCTACGTTGCCGTCGCGCGCGCGCGCAGGCGACAGGACCTTCTGATTTTCCGGCCTTTTGACAGGAGACCGCACAACGCAGGTGAGATGGAGGGCGCGAAAAAACTGCTGCAGGTGCTACGAGGGGAGATCTTCGATTGGGATGAATGGGGGGCGGAACTAATGCCGCGAGACCGGTGCCAGCGCTGCCGGCGGAGGTTTTTGGTAGAGGCGTTCACGAAGTACGAGTTCCAGAGGAAGGACAGACCGGCGTTCTGCAAAGAACGCACGGAGGAGATGAAAAACGCAGGTGCAAAATGGTGCACAACGTGCAGTGGGCGGGCAATGAGAGCAGAGGGCGACGACGCGGCACTGCAAGGTAGCGGTCGGAACGCGGACGCGGCGCTCGAAAACGGGGGGACGAAAAGGATCAGGACAATGTACTGCGCAAGGTGCAGGGATGTCAAGGCGAAACAGAGCACGCGCACTGGCAGCGCGAAGTGGAACGAGAGTGTTGGAACAGCGCGGTGTTCGAACGATAAGTGCCTGTCGCTGTATGACGACAAGGCGGAGATGTCGGAATCTCAGAAGAAGCAGAACGCAGCGGGCCAGAGGTTGTGTCGGAAATGTGCGGGAGAACGTCAGAGGGCGACGCTTGCGTCGAATAATAAAAAAAACGCGTGGTCACATTGCGGTGTTCCAACGGCGGCTGCCTGTCGGATTCCAAGAGGGGGCGGGGATGTCCGAAGCTCAGAAGAAGCACAATGCTGCGGGCAGAGGACTCTGTCGGAAATGCGCGGAAGAACGAGAGAAAGAGGTACGACGGGGGAATGCGGAGGCAGCGAATCGCAAACGGAAAGCCGAGGCGGACGCGAAGGCACTGACGCGCGCGGCGTGCGGTGGAGCGTTCTCAGATACGAGACACTTGAAGCCGACGCAAGTGGAACATCATAGAAAGGCGAAAGGAACCAAAGTGGTGTGCAGAGGCTGCGAGGAACTCGGGTTCAACGCGCGCAGTTACCAAGGGTATCAGTGCACCGGCGCATGCAAGAGGAGACTACCGAAGTCGGCGTTCCCCGACCCGCACAATGTCCCGCGCGACGCAAAGAAGGGCACTCTGAAGTGCAAGACATGCACATGATGCCCAATCGGGCGCGCGTGCTGGGGAGAAAAAGGAGGACGGGGAGAGAATGATGGGGGGTGAGGCGGAGAATGGGGGGGAGAAGCATCGAAGAGGATGAGGTGAACCGGGGCAGGAAGAGGAGGAGGGGGACGACGAGGAGGTGGCGGAGGAGGAAGAGGAGGGGGGGCGCTGAGATCAGGCTCTGGGTTATGGGATGTGGGGTAGAGGCTTGTGGTATGTGTATGGGGAAGGAGGAGGCAAGGGAGGAGGGGGAGGGGGACGCGGAGACAAGGTGCTGGGTCATGGGTTATGAGTTAGAGGCTTCAAGTATGTGTATAGGGATCTCGCGGCACGCCTCTCGGGGGCTCGAGGAGTGCAGTTTTGAAGCCACTGGGGGGCCGTTTCGGGGCCTCTGGGGGACTTCCACGAAGGCGCTGCAGCGCGTCGGGCAGCGCGCGAATGCTGTGGACAGTGGGGAGGAACAAAGCAGGAGACGGAGATGACGGGGGAGGAGGAGGAGGAGGAGGAGGAAAAGAAAGGGTAGGAGGAAGAGGAGGACGAGGACAAGTGAGGATCTTGTCGTGGATTCTGAGAAGGATATTTCTCGAATGGCCCGAGGCGCGCCCCGCGAATTCCGCTGCCGTGCCGGGGTTCGTGCTGGGATCTCGTGGTCGGCCTCTCGGATACCTCAAGTGGTACCGACCAAGTACCACGCGATGTACGTCGTCCGTGTGCCTCAAATGGTACCGCCCATAGTTTTGAGGCCCTTTGGGGGCTATTTTGGGCCTCTTGGGTGCCTCTTTTGGGCCTCTTGGGGCCTGCTTGGGGGCCTCTTGGGGTTTTTTTGGGGGCCTCTTGGGGGACCTCTTGGGGCTTCCTGGGGGCGCCTGGGGGCCGAAACCTCGAAATGAGATTTGTTTCCCCCCTCTTGGCCCCCTCTTGGGCCCGTCTTGGGGCCCTCTTGGGGCGTCTTCGGCGCCTCTAGGGCCGTCTTGGGGCCATCTTGGGCCGTCTTGGGGCCATCTTGGGGGCCTCTTGAACCGTTTCGGGGCGGCATTCAGGGCCTCGGGGGCCGTGTTGGAGCGTCGGAAAGCCGAAAAGACGAAAAGGCAACAAACACTTTAAAACATAATGGAAATCACCAGTTTTAGCATCTCGGGGCCCTCTTGGGAGGCTCATGTGGGACCTCCGGGGCCGTGTTGGAGGCCTCGGGGCCCGACTTGAGGCCATCTTGGGCGTTTTCGAGCGCCCAATTGGCGTCTCGGGGGCCTCGTGGCCCGTCTTGGAGGCCACTTGGGGCCTTCTGGGCCCGTCTTGGGGCCCTCTTGGGCCCGAAAATGCTCCGTGAGTCGCTCGTGCCGGGCCGGGGGGGGGGGGCCATCAGGGGGGGGTCGAATCGCCGGCTTGGGAGTCCCAGGGGGGGACTAGAGGGGGGGAACTATCTCACGCGCCTAGAGACCCACAAGGGGTCGGCGGATATCATATCTCATCTTGCCCTAGATTAGCTTTGCGTCCTTATCTGCCGACTCGCGACCAATGCGCAATTCAACGGCCAACCACTGACACCAGAAATATTGCGATTGGCATTTCTACGGCTCCGACAGTTCTTCCGCGAAGTGGGAGGAACGAATGTCGACGAATTGGGCCCGTGGGTGTTCAATGAAGGCGTGGCTGACGCGAGCGCGCAAGCATGGCAATACTTGGGGCCAGAGGCACACAATCACATCATCGATAGGGCATGCCGACTATCAACGGAATGCGGAGCGCTGGAATCCGCATTTGTTGCTGCGGCACGCTGCTTGCACGACCACCCAAATGTACGACGGTATCTCTCAGGGGCTGTACAGAATCACGGTTCAGATCTGCATGAAGATCCGCGGCTTCCAGCCCCCTTTGCACCAAATAACGACGACCGACGGCGGGCCCCCCAACCACCACCTGGCGATGATCCCCTGGGGCCGGCGGCGCCACTAGCGTGCGACGTGGAGGGCATGAGCGATATCGATGATGACGGCATCGATTTCGAACCAACCCGCCATCCACCAGAAGCCCGCGAGGCGGCGATCCAACTTTTGCGATTGGTAGATTCGATACCTCTTGGGGCAAGCGACGCGACAATCGACGACTATGTTCTGCGACGCAGATGGTTATCATTCAACATACCGATATTTTGGATGGCAGCCGGGACCAACGATAATTCAGAACTACTCGGATGGATGGAATCAATGGTGCAATTCTGCATGGACGAGTTCCCGTTTTTCCACACGCTTGTGTCCGTTCAGACCATACGGGATGCATTCACCCACATACGGTTTGGTATGCGGCAAATGGGGATTACAAATGCAAGCGGGCTGGTTCTATGGCTCCAAGCGAACGGGGCACGACACGCTGTAAACGAACATTTTCCCCGAGAATTGCAAGAACGACCGATGGACAATCTAGCCGCGTCGACTGCTATGGCAAGGAGGATGGAAACGGTTTATTTTGCGATGACAGTGGGCATGTACAAAACGCCAGATCTGCTACACTTTCTCTCCCAAGTATTGCAACCCAATCTCCAACCAAGGGCAACGCCGCCACTCCCCAGAGAATCCGCGATCCCTGGAGAGGCAGCTCCAGCACCTCGAGGCGGGCCCTCACAAGCAGCCACGCACAAGGGGGGACGCCCAGGCATTGCTCGAGTGCCGAACGGATGGAGACACATCGACGCTGTGGACATAAAAGAGGAAATCGACGTGCAGGTGAAGACACTCAAATCGATCCCAAAATGCATCAGGGGCCCATTCCTGGGCATCTTGACTCAATGTTTAGCTGAAGTGGAGCGGGCACATTTGTCTTGGGACAGAAATGACACTGCCGAAAGGGATTGCATCTGGGCGTTGATCTTATTTCTTCTCCTCCCTCGCATGCTCCTGCACCCAACCACACACGGAGGGAAAGCGGGAGAGCGGGATCTCCGAAGACGTGTTGCCCTCTTCGATTCCGGCGAATGGGGGCAGTTGTTGGACCGAGCACGGCAAAGAGCGACCAAACCACAGGCGCGCAATGCCAGCCGCACGAAGACCGACACTGAAAACGACTAGGCTAAGATCAACGCAGCGATTTCTCTAATTCAGAAAGGAGAACTCAGCCACGCGGCCCGCCTGCTAACTTCCAAAGGTCTTGCCCCAGGCTCACGGGCTACGTACGACGAGTTGGTGAACCCACTGTTACGACCAGCAGAACCAGCTGAAGATTCCCCTACAAACCTCGAAGACTTCCACACTGAACCAGTTGAATTGGATAAAGGAGTTTTTGCGCAAGTTCTCCGCGAATCCAGACGGGGTCCCAACGATCAAATTTCTCCCTGCGCACCTCCCGACTCCAAATTAGTTCGACTCAGGCGTCAGCCTGCCTCCTGGTTCGCCCCCAGGTGAGCAGAGCTTTCCTTTTCACTTACATCTTACATCCACCCTTTCACACGCCTCCCTCTACCTACCTACCTACAGCAACTTGGACGCATTGCGACGGTAATCGATACGAATGGCATGGATATGGAACGCCCTCAACAGGGTTCCGTGGGCGGGGTTGGGGAATGGGATTTATCATGCAGGGGCATTCTTAGGAGGTGCAGCTGGGCGGGCTACGGGTGGTGCATATGTGTTCTTGGCTGGGTTGCCTACGGAATGTTACCAAGCCAGTGTTCATGCAGCGCTCGCATGCCAGGGCAGTACACCACAATGCGAAATGGTGCCGGGTTTCGGCCCTATCGGGCTTGGGTGGGGTTGGATGGTGCTTGGATGGGGTATGGGGATGAACATAGGCATTACAACTACGATTATCATTATGGCAATTTGGAAATGCATGCGTGCAGATCCCCAGCCTATCCCACCCATAGCGCCGCAGGACTTGAACAAATTGGCATTGATTCGATACGTGCAGGAAGGAGGCCGGCCAGCACTTCAGGAGATGGCCAACGAATCGGGATTGAGCGAGATTGGGTGGCTTTACCGTTTGGCGGGCCTCCCTGTGCCACCAAGTGCACACCAACCACCAGGTATATTCCAATGATGTCGGCTGCTCTGCTGGCACGGGGAACAAAACGTAATGACAATCGTTGTTGTGGTTCCCATTTCTACCCCTTCTTACCTATGACTCCTCCTTCCGACACGATCGCTCCGACTCCGGCTTCCGACGCGATCGCTAATCCCATCCCCATTCCGATTCCCCTTCCCCCGCCCGCCCCCCCCCCCTCCGTCTTCCCGCCCCGTTTCCCCCGCCCGCCCCTCCCTCTCCCGAAAACGATGCTGACGATGACGACGTAAACGACGACAAACGTTCGATAATAGCAATGCTATTTCTGATTTCCGATCCCTCCTTACCAGATGCAGCCAGGAAGGTCGTCAGGACCCGAACAACGGCTCCAACATCGACTCCTTGCACGCCGACTTCGGCACGTCTTACGGCAATTCCGGTTTCGCCGCTTACGCCAGTCATCAGGATCCCGACAACGGCTCCGACATCGACTCTCATGACACGTTTTACGGCCATTCCGACTTCGGCGCTTATGCCGGTGCGGGGACCAAATCTCAATAATATGTTATATTACGTTTGCAATGGTTTCTGCCACCACCCTTCTTTGACCATTACCTCTGTGTACTACCTTACCCTCCTACCGACTCCGGCCTCCAAACTATCGGGCCCTCGTGTTCCGACTCCGGCTTCCGACCCGATCGCTAATCCCACCCCCATTCCGATTCCCTTTCCCCCGCCCGCCCTTTCCCCCCTCCGTCTTCCCGCCCCCCTTCCCCCGCCCGCCCCTCCCTCTCCCGAAAACGATGCTTACGATTACGACCAACACGACGACCGACGTTCGACAATACCGAATCAATCTTTGGTTTCTCATCCCTTACCAGATTCAGCAGGGAAGGGCATCAATTTTCCAACTACGGCTCCGACATCGACTCTCAGTACGGGGCTTTCGCCTCCCAGCGCGGCGACTTCGACGCCAACGGCCACTCCGACTCCGGCGTGTATATCGATGCTTCGTAACTTTCGAACTCCACCGTTGGAAAATATCAGAACTCCCAGTGCGGTTCCACCATCGATTTCTAATGCGACAGCTTGGACACCGATGATGGCCATCCTGACTTCCGTACCCACGCCATCTACAAATCCAACATGGATTTCCAGTATGGCGACATGGATACCAACGGCCATTCTGCCTCCAGCACCGACCGCCAAGAGTTCGAGGGCCACCATTGCGAGAACGACGAAAAGCATGACCGGGACTATGAGGCAACAGTGGGCCTATCCTCAACGGGTGCTATCAAATGGTATATGTCGGAGAACTACGCGGACGACGACCACGGAAAACTTACATTTCAATATGCAAGTACAACTTGCGTCGGAATATTGGCCGCGCAATTGGTATGCATGTGTTGTTCAATCTTCGGAAATGCGTACGTTTGCCTACCGAATCATCTTCATTCCCACTAAATGCGGGCTAATACAACGGATTTGTAAACGGATTACGGTAGGAACACGTGTTCCAGTGTGCGACAAGCGCGGATACACTATCCGTAAACAATACATCCAAATCTACACTCGGTTGCAACGTCAATACGTACTACCATACAAATTGGCGCCGTATTATGGAGTACGGATTGGGGAGGCAAAACATCCGGGGCCACCACCACCACCACCACCTGACCTTCGTGGAGCGCGACAACGCGCCTTAGACGCTCTGGGAAATTTGGGGTTCCGCACTAGACAGCCGCAACAGACTGGAGTCGAACAATTTGTCGAAGCAGTCCTTCGCGGCCCACCGCCCAATCCAGGACTACACGTTTCTCCTGAAGATGCCCCACGACTGCGAGCACATGATCTACCATCAAGCATTCCACCTCCAGAACAGCCAGGTCCATTTGCATGCGATGTGGGGGCTATAAGCGACTTGGAAGATGACGATGCGGACGAACCACTCTCTCCAGGCAGATGGGATTACGAGCCCCCGCTGCGCCTACTTACCGGCATGACCCACCCCCCACAGGCACCGAATGCTGCACCAACAGGTCCTGACTTACCGGCGCAGCCCGCTGAAGGCCAACGAGAGCGCGATCAGCCTCAGGCACGCCCACATCCGCCACAAAGGGATTGTTCACCAGGCCTGCGCAGACCAGGTAACGAAGCATTTGGAAGATTACGACCAAACCCTACCAGGGACACTCGGGCGGCAGTGAATTCTATCATCAGATTGGTCGGGCGGTTACCCCGGAATGCCACGGCAGACGAAGTCCTCGATGAGGTTATGGAGCATCAGTGGAGTGCCATTAACGTCCCGCTCATGTGGGCCGCTGCTGGACACGCAGACGGACACCCACTCTTGGAATGGATGTGCGAACTCTTGGATTTCGCTGGAGACGGGCTCGAAGTGGCAGGAGAAAACATGACTTCAGGAGCTCTCCGGAACGGTTTTCGAGATCTTCGAGCTGCCATGCGACATTTCGGCATCATGACCCCAGCTGATGTTGCGCCTTGGCTTAGGACACGAAGCAGCAGCAGACGGAGAACATCTTAGCCAAGAAGCTCAAGAATTCATTCTCGAGAGGGCAGGTGGATGGTCCAGAGAAGTATTGGCGATCGATTCGGCGAAAGCCGCAGCAGCGCTGATAGTCCACCACATGCCAGATTTGCGGGCCTTTCTGGCAAGAGATTTGAGGACCAACCCATCGTCAGCCCCCCCGCCGCATCAGCCTGATGACCCTCCGCCAGTTCGATCTCCCCGGCGAGGTGGTGACGACAATTCAGACCAGAATGCATATCCACCAGGCGTCGCCCGATTGCCGGACGGATGGAGGCACCTCGTATCGGTCGACGTGGAGCGCGAGGTCAAGAGTCGGGCTCGCACAATGAAAGCAATCCCGAAATGCATCAGGCCACAATTCACTCGAATATTGACGCAGATTTTGGTTGGGGTCGAAGTTACACAAAAAGCATTTGAACGGGGAGCTGTCGGGAACAACGCCCGGCTCCAAGCATGGACATTGTTTCTGATGTTACCTCGCTTGCTGTTACACCACACAAAGCATGGCGGGGAGGCAGGCGAGCGTGAGCTCAAAGCACGAATCGCGGCGTTCGATTCGGGCGCATGGGATAAACTCCTAACCAGCGCCAGGGCCGCAGAGAACAAGCCGTTCAAGCTGAAGGCCGACACGGAGGCTCGCCGGCTGGAGAAAGCACAGGCGTTCATCAAGCAAGGCGAGCTCAGCCATGCAGCCAGAGCCTTGGACTCCAACAGCCTGGCACCAGGGACAGCAGCCACCCTTGCGGATCTCAGGGACCCCTCCCTCCGCCCACGACAGCCAGCTGAACTTCTGCCACCTGCCTTACGTGACTTCCAACCTCCAGAGCATGTGGAACTCGACAAAGACGTTTTCGGCACAGTCTTACGGCAAGCGCGAAAGGGATTGAGCGCTGGCAAATTGGGCAGCAGATATGAGTATTACAAGGTTTGCCTGGAGGACGAGAAGGCTTTCGACGCGCTACACGCTGTGGCCCAGAGGCTTGCACGGGCTCAAATCCCAGATAAGATTGCGCGCGCTATGGCTATTTCTTCGTTGACGGCCCTCACCAAAGCCAACAATCGGGTTCGCGGTATTTCATCGGGGGACACATTCCGAAGGCTCACGGCCAAAACATTGGCACGACAGTTCCAGGAAGTCTTACGTACGAGTGTGGCGCCTTTCAACTTTGGTCTATCAGATCGCAGCGGCACCGACTCAGCAGTCCATCTCTTGCAATTCGTCACAGATTCAAGGCCTGACCGAGTTGTCCTTTCAATTGACGGGGTGGGAGCATTCGATCATATATGTCGAGCCCGGATGTTTGAACAGCTCCTGGCAGGTCCAGCGCTCGCTACGCTAGTGCCCTTTGTCCGCCAATGGCACGGCCGTCCCTCGACGTTCCATTGGGAAGATTCCGATGGCAAGACACACGACGTCCAACAAGGAGACGGTGGAGAGCAAGGCGATGCGTTGATGCCGGCACTGTTTTGTCTGGCCTTGCACCCAGCGCTCTTGGATATCCGGGCCACGATCCCAGCAAACGCCGACATCATCGCCTACCTCGACGACCTGTACATCGTATGCGACGCTGCTGATGCGGCTGCTATCTTACGGCGCGTGCAAGTGGTATTGGCCGAAGTCTGTTACATCGACATCAACATCGGAAAACTGAAAGCGTGGAGCAAAACCGTGGCTCCGTGTCCACCTGGGCTCCACGAATTCGGGAATGATATCTGGAAGGCGGATGGGCCGGAGGCTGAAAGAGGTCTAAAAGCATTGGGAGCACCACTGGGGACCGAAGCGTTCGCAGAACAATTCGCCATCAAGCTCTTGGCGGACACGGAGAAGCTAATCAAACTTATTCCTAAGCTCCCGTGTTTGCAGCAAGCTTGATTGCTGTTGTACTACTGTGCAGCCCCACGCCTCAACCACCTCTTACGCACCACCTCCCCTGCCCGAGTGGCGGCTGCAGCGCGAATGCACGACGACCACGCGCTACGGATATTCCAAACAATATTCTCCATACCACGTGCTACCGACTGGATGGGACAATTGCACGGGTTACCGTTTCATGTGTGGGTAAAACAAGCTCGTCTTCCTCTTCGCTTGGGCGGAATGGGCCTACGTGGCTCCAGCAGGACGGCGCCGGCAGCATATTGAGCCAGCTGGGCAGACGCTTCACCGAATATCAAGGCACGATTCCCAGATCATGGAGAAGACATCACAACGCATCTCCAACGACTTCAAAACCTTCGCCCAGACGAGCTTCACAGATGGCCCCACTGTCTTCAGGAAGCCGAACTGACAGGAAAACGTTGTGAAGAAGCTGGATGGCGAGATCGCCCTCGATGGGTGGCAATCGCAAATGGCGCAAGACCCCCTGAACGGTCAGATGCCCAGCAACAAATTCTCGGTGAATGGCAGCATGGGTGGCAATACCACGCCTCTAACATTGCGGAGACTACGGCACTACAAACTTTGGTGCGCGAGCTTGGAGGGCCCCGCACGAATGCAGCCACACTGGGGAAGGCACGACTACAATCGTGTTCTGGGCCGTATGCCGCCATCTGGCTCACGATCTGCCCGACGACGGAGGCGCTGGAGTTAGAGAACTCGTTCATGGACTTTGCTGTCAGACGGCGCCTAGGCATTGCAGTTATGGTAGACGGCGCGGACGTTCACGGACATGCACGTCTGTGTGACAACCTGGGAGCGCGGTGGAACGCTCGGCATTCTGGCATCCTTGCCGCATGGCGGCAAGTGTTCATGGAAGCAGGAGGGCATGTTCCAGACCGGAACGTGGAGCGCATGCTCAGGACCACCCACATTCCGACCGACGTGGACGACAACAGGAGGCTGGACATAGTCGTCCCAGGACTGAGCGTAGCCCGCGGGCGACCGCTTTTCTGCGACACGACTGTTGTGACGCCAATATCCCGGACAGGCCGGCCGCGGGGCGGGACGAGTAATCGGGGTGGCCGGCTTCTGGAAGAAGCTGAACGCAGAAATAACAATACATACCACGAAGTAGTATCATCGGGCTTGGGCGCATTGTACAGCTTAGGGGCAAAAGTGCACGGACGCTGGAGCGCTCAATGCGTTGAGCTCGCGCCGGCTCTTGCACGCGAGCGGGCCCGAGGCCTTCACCCTCGAGTCCGCCGGGGCACAGCCCTCGGCCTGCAACATCGCTGGTGGGGCCTGCTCGGAATTGCCCTCCAACGTAGTGTAGCACACAGTGTTCTGAATGAGTGGGCCGACCTCCCGCGTGAAGTCCGCGAGCCACCGGTGTGCCTGGCCGAATTGCACATGCCGTAGTGCATGTCATTCGGCACCCTCCCTCCTCCTCCTCCTCCTCCTCCTCCTCCTCCTCCTCCTCCTCCTCCTCCTCCTCCTCCTCCTCCTCCTCCCTCCTCCTCCCCTCCTCCTCCTCCTCCTCCTCCTCCTCCTCCTCCTCCTCCTCCTCCTCCTCCTCCTCCTCCTCCTCCTCCTCCTCCTCCTCCTCCTCCTCCTCCTCCTCCTCCTCCTCCTCCTCCTCCTCCTCCTCCTCCTCCTCCTCCTCCTCCTCCTCCTCCTCCTCCTCCTCCTCCTTTGCGTCTGCTTAGCAGATATTTGTCCGCTTCCCTTGCGCATAATTTTTTCCAGCGCACGCGCCACTCATCTTCCGGGCCTCGCACGTTTCGTTGTGGTTCGCCTGCGCTTTGCAAAAACAAAAAAAAATCCAGACGGGGTCTGAGTGGTGGCTCATGGGGTAGCCGATACGAATATTACAAAGCATGCCTGGAGGACGACGCGGCCTTCGACTCTTTACACGAAGTGGCGCAAAGACTGGCGAAAGCAGAAGTCCCGATTGTCATAAGAGATGTTTTGTTGGTGTCCTCACTGACGGCCCTTCTCAAACCCAACTCGCGGGCACGGGGCATCTCAAGCGGGGATACTTTCAGACGGCTGGAAGCCAAATCATCGGCCCGACAATTGCGAACACCTCTACGTGACGCAGCATTGCCATTGAATTTCGGGCTACACGATCGCAGTGGCACCGATGCAGCCATCCACTTGCTCCGGTATCTCTCAGATGCAGACCCTGATAAAGTAGTTCTCAGCATCGACGGGGTCGGAGCCTTCGACCGCATCTGCAGGACGAGGATGTTCGAGGAGCTCATGCGTACACGCGAACTTCACGGGCTTCTACCGTTTGTGAGACAATGGCACGCCGTGCAATCCAAATTCAAATGGAGAGATTGCGACGGGAAGGTCTACACGATACGGCAAAGAGACGGAGGGGAACAAAGCGACGCGTTGATGCCGGCTTTATTATGCCTGGCTTTGCTTGACGAGCCGAAATCCTTCACATCAGTAATTTTGGGTCTCGGAGCCCACAGGGCGGTTTTTCATGTTTTCCATTCGACGTTCCATGAAGCCCGATGTCATTCCGAGGCCGCGCGTCGAACGTTTTCGATGGCGCGTCGCGTTATGCGATGTCACGTGCGTTGGGGTCGTCAAAGGCTTGCGTGCTTGTTGCGGATCGGTTGATGTGGGCTGGGGTTTCTCAAGATTGTACATTTGCTTTACGCTGGGGCGGTTTCGACCCCCATCCCTGGCTGATCCACCCCGCGGGTAACGTCGCAGGAAGAGTTCGATCATGCCGTTCGTAGTGCCAGCGATGCTGTCGCGGACATTGGCCGCGCCACGGGGGGGGGTCGTCCAGAAATTTCCTACCATATTGCAGTGTTGGTTCTTCGTTTTGAAGAGGCACCGCCCCGCGTCATTCCTTCCGGCCCCCTCCCTCGTCCTCCCTTTTCGCATATCTGCCCCTGCTCTCCGCGTGTCTCCGTCGTCATTGTCCATCGTCATCGTCACCATCACCATCATCATCAGCATCATCCGCATTCTCGCCGTCTCCATCATCAATACCACCACCATCCTCATCAACGTCATCAAAACACCCCCCTTGTTCCCCCGCGTCTCTGCTTCGCCACATCCCCCGCAAGTCTCGTGGCCTTGTGAGGTGCTCTACCGAAGGCCCCATCGGCAGGGTCCTTAGTGCGCCGCCCAGCCCATGTCGGCACGCCCCTCAGACGCTTCGTGTCCCCATGAGGAGCTCATCGGAGGTCCCGGCGGCAAGGTCCACATGCCGTCGCCCAGGCCACATTGATGACACCCTCAAACATTTCGTGCCCCTATAGGCAGCTCCACCAAAAAAAGGTCCCAGCGGCAGGTTTCCCAGGCCGCCGCCCAGCATATTTCGGCATACGTTTCACACGCTTCGTGGCCCCACGGGGAGCTACACCGACGGCCCCACAGGCAGGGCCCACAGGCCGCCGCCCAGCCCATTCCGTCATACGCTCACAAGCTTCGTGGCCCCATTGGGGAGCACCCCCGATGGCCCAAGCGACAGGGTCCACATGCCGTCGCCCAGCCCATGTCGTCCACGAGTGGCGCCCAGCACGGCTCCAAGAGCGCCCCAAGAGGCGCCGAGTAAGTTGCACCCTCATGCAAATAGTTTTTGTCACTTGTGGGGGTCCTCTTGGGGCCCTCTTGGAGCATTCTTGGGGCCCTCTGGGAGCGTTCTTGGGGCCTTCCCGGGGCCCCAGTGGGCCCTCGGAGGGCCCCAAGAACGTTCCCCGAGGGCCCCAAGAGGGACCCCCCAAAGTGGTACAAAGAATTCGCGCGAACGTGCAATCTGTTGTAGGCCTTTCGGGGCCCTCTGGGAGCTCTCTTGGGGCCCCCATTGGTGGCGCCTTGGGGCCTTGGGATGGCTCCAAGAGGCTTCGGGATTGCCCCAGACCGCCACAAGACAGCTCCGAGACGG
Organism: Prorocentrum cordatum; assembly: GCA_963575745.1. Classification (NCBI taxonomy): domain Eukaryota; class Dinophyceae; order Prorocentrales; family Prorocentraceae; genus Prorocentrum; species Prorocentrum cordatum. Next base: position 209,907 of record CAUYUJ010022470.1, read on the forward strand.
CCGTCGAGCACCACGGGTGAAAGCAAGTGAGGCTAGGGAACAGGGCCTCTGGTAAGCCGCCACTGCGCCCCCTGGACTACCCAGACAGCGAGGGGACCTGAAACGCCCTGGGGCTCCAGGGGCCCCAGATTAGTGAAGTGAAGGTTTTTGCCATGCAAGCACCCCGAAATTCTTCACTTCACTAAACCGGACCCAGGACGAACTCGCTACGCTCCAGTCCCGCGGGAGATCCAAGACTCCCGCCGCCGCCCGGGGACGTTGCTGCATTGCGGTGCTCTGGTCACTGTTAATGGCTTCCGCGGGCTGCAGCGGCTCACTTCCATGACTACCCCGACTCACGAATCCAGTGGTTGGTCTGGCTCTATGGGTTGGTTTCGTTGTGTCGGTTGATTTTATGCTTGGTTGGCGGTCGGTGGATTTCGCGTTGTTCATTGGTGTCGTGAAGTGATTTGTCGTTTGGTTGGTCAGTGCCGTTTTGTTGATTCGTGCCGTTTTGTTGGTTGGTGTCGTTTCGTTGGTTGGTGTCGTTTTGTTGCTTGGTGTCGTTTTGTTGCTTGGTGTCCTTTTGTTGGCCGGTGTCGATTTGTTGGTTTGTTGGTTGGTGTCGGTTTGTTGGTTGGTGTCGTTTTGTTGCTTGGCGTCGTCCTGGCGGCGTGGCCGATAATCGGCGGCCTGCAATGGCGCCAGGATTTGTTTCGGGCCAGCCTTGATCGCCCTCATCATTCTCATATTCGTCAGCGTCAGCACTCGTCGCCCCCATCCGCGCACACATGCGGCCCTGGTACGGCTCTCACGCGGCCCTGCGAAGGCCTTCACTGTGCTCCCCAAAGCTTTCTGAGGGGCCCCCCAGAGGCCCCAAGAGGGCACTGGAAATTGTCGCTTCCAACTCCGCCAGGCGGAGGTCAACAAGGGTCTCACTGGTGCACTTCCAGGAATCGTCGTTCGATCCTCTTGGGGCCCTCCTGGGGCCTTCTGGAGCCGTCTTGGAAGCTCCGAGCGGCTCCATGAAGGCGCCCGGCGATATCGCTTCCAATTCCGCTAGGTGGAGTTAGACCAGGGGCTCATTGAGGCTCCTTTTTGCGCCCTCCTCTGCCTTTGATGAAAAAGCCCCGATGGGGTTCTTCAGTGCCGTCTTAGGGCCCCTCTGAGGCCTCCAGTAGGGTATTGAAGTTATCGCTTCCAACTCTGCCACGCGGAGTTGAGCCCAGGGCGGCTCTCTATGGCCCTTTCGGGGCCTTCTCAGAGCTTTTCTGAGGCCCTAAGTGGGCCCTGGGAGGTGTCATTTTCACGGGCGTTGAAAGTGACACCGCGGAGGGCCCTCTTGGGCTCTTCTTGGGGCCTCTCTTGGGTCCCTCTGGAAGCCCTCTTGGTGCCACCCTGTGGCCTTCTCGGGGCCTTCTTGGAGCCTTTCTGGTACTCTTTAAGTGGGCCCTGGGAGGTGTCACTTCCACGGGCGCTGAAAGTGACACATCGAAGGGCCCGCTTTCCCTCGTAGCGCTGCTCGTGGCCGGGGCATTGTGCAGCGCATCCCTCGTCGAACGTATTTTGTCGGACGCGTGGTCGAATTCCGCCAGTTCGGTCGAGATGGTGATCAAGCGGTTCGGTTGCAATGTAGCCATGCGGATCTGAGCTTACCATTTCTTGCCATTTTGGCGGGGGTCGCAGGAGCGTTTGTGTTGTGATCAATTGTGCTCGATCTATCCAGCGGCAGCGTTTCATCCCAATATATTATTTTGGAAAAAAAAAAGTCAGCAGGGGCCAAATTGCTGATGTGAAGCAACATAGGTCTCGCCTTACAACGACTTCAAAAATCCCTCCCACCAAGTTCCCACGCCGTCGCTTATTTTGACGACATATATATCGTTTGCAATGCGGCGGATGCCCCAGGTATATACGATCTAGCACGCAATACTCTACAGGAGGTTTGCCACATCCATGTGAACATTGGGAAACTTACGGCCTGGAGCGAGCATCCCAACCCGTGCCCGCCAAGACAGGCCCAGCGGGCGGCGAACGTATGGGTACACGACAAACCCGCAGCAGAGCAAGGTTTACGAGTGCTGCGCGCACCGATGGCACAGATGCATATGTCGAGGCCTTCGGGGCCACGCTGGCAGAGGAGAAGGCAAAACTATTACAAATATTACGTCAGCTCCCTTCGCTTCAGGCAGTATGGCTCCTACTCTACTTCTGCGCAGTGCCAAGGCTAAACCACTTGCTGCGGACCACGCCGCCACCGCAATCCAAAACTGCTGCCATTGCGCACGACAGCCATGTTTTGAACACGTTGAAAACGTTACTCGGCATCCCAAACCCAGAAGAATGGGCTGAAACAGTGTACGGAATCACTTATGACACGTGAGTGGCCCAAGCAAAGCTTTCATTGAAGTATGCCGGATTGGGATTGCGCGACTCCGTACGGTACGCACCCGCAGCATATTGTGCCAGCTGGGCAGACTCAATCGAAAGCTTGGTACAGCGGTTCCCGACGGTTGGTAGGGACATCATTTACCATCTGAGAGCGTTACATACAACACCACATCTGAGGCAGAGCGGCGAGCCAATTGCTTAAAGGCCGCGGAACTGGCCGGGCGAGTTTGCGCAGACATGGGATGAACCAGCCGACCTACGTGGGAGAACTTGGCTACTGGAGAAAGGCCGCCTGCCCCCGACCCACATCCTCATGCTCTCGGCGAATGGACCCATGGGTGGCACTTCCACGCATCGGACCCTATCGAAACATCCGCACATGCCGCACTATTTCGCTTGCTGGGGGGGGGGAGATAGGGCCAGGAGAAACATCGCGACGACGGGGAAGACACGGATCTTTTCCTGTATGGGCCCATATGCAGCAACATGGCTCACCATATGCCCCACTACTGACAATTTACGATTGGATAATAAGACTATGTCTTGTGCTATCCGCCGCCGGATTAATATTGCTGTCAAATATGACGGCCGGGGCCCGCATGGCCATGCCGTAATGACATTAAACCATAATGGAAGGCTCAACTCAAGACATACGCAAATGGTGAATGTGCAGCGACAGGTTCTAATGGAAGCAGGGGGGCAAATACCAAACAGAAGTGTGGAACGCTTACTCCGAGAAACGCACATACCGATCCCAACAGGCGACGACCGACGGCTAGATATCATTGTTCCTGGGCTCAATGTCGATCGAAAGTTGCCACTCTTCTGCGACGTTACTGTGGTATCTCCCCTTGCACGCACGGGAGGCCCGCGCTCCGGAACAAACAACAAAGGAGGGAAGATGTTGGAAAGGGCCGAACAAAACAACAATGTGACTTATCACGACGTTATTTCAAGAAGACTGGGGTCACTACAATGTCTGGGGGCAGAGATGTTTGGAAGATGGGGCAAACAACCCGTGCGGTTACTGCCCGCACAGGTACCTACATGTGCGAATACGGCGGGGTACAATATTGGGCCTTCTACACAGATGGTGGGGGCTCCTTGGCATTACTCTGCAAAAAGCCGTAAGCCACATGGTGCTGAGTGGTCAGATATCCCGACTCTGAGGCTTGAAGCCCCCTGCCCGCTGGACGAGCTCGCTGTCCTGTAGGCTGGAGGGGGCGCCTTCCCTCCTCCTCCTCCTCCTCCTCCTCCTCCTCCTCCTCCTTTTCCCTGCTTAACCGCGCGCCGGGGCTGTGCAGGTTCCGTCGTGTTTCACCCCGTTTGCGTTTAGCGAAGGGCACTTGGAGGTGTATGTGTGTGGGCTGCGCTGCGGGGGGGGGGAAACAAAAAAAAAAGAAAGAAGCCAAAAGAAGAGGACAAAAAAGAGAAAACATCTCACGGTCAGCCTGCTTTTGGATTGGGGATTCGCGAAGCGTGAACAATTCCTCCGTAGGCTTATTGGGCTCCGGAGGAGAGGTGCTCACTATTAGCTTGGTTGGCCCAGCGTTTGGCATGGGCCACCCGCGCCAACACCACCATTTATGATTCCGACAAGGGTTTCGATGCCTATGCCTTTACCAACCTTGAATTTTCTGCCGGCGGTTTTGACTACAATGACTAGCTTCACGCCGACAACGACGCCATCATTATCCTTAATATGGCCAGTGTCAATTTCGACGGTATTGCCGGTATTTCCCCCCCAGGAGGACAACGAGGAAGCCTTGATGGCAAATTCTGATGGCGGCCCCCGCGTCAATTCCAATATCAGCTCTACTAGCGTCAAACTTGACAGCGGCTCCGACGGCTGCTCCGACGGCGGTTCCACCTTCTCCGGTGGCGGCGGCTCTGCGGGTAACAAATTCGCTGGCCGCGGCTTCGACGGCGACTCCCACGATATCCCTGAAAGCACGGTCTGATGGCAGCTCCCACGGTCGGCAACCTCAACACCAAGCATCAACCTCAAATTGGACGATGGCGACACGAAACAGCACTCCAGTGCGGGCCCCGACGGAGGCCCTGGGCATCCATTTATTTCATATGGCACCCATTTCCCACGGTCTGACTATTGTTTCAACACAGTGATGAATACGATAAATCACGACGTTATGCACGGTATGATTCGCACGGCTTCCGCATGGACATACACGGGAGCCGGTTCGGAAGTCGTCGCCGGAGTTCAATGAAACGAAAAGGGTGCTGGTCGGCGGGCCTATTCCTTCGAGCGCCGCGGGTCAGAATGATGTGAGCTCTCGGGACAAGTTCCCGTAGACCATACCCGTTGCAAGGTGTGCGATCTGGATGCGAGGAAGGAGGTAAGAATGAGGATGACAACAGAGAGGATACTGGGGAGACGACATCGTAGGAGAGGGTGGAATAAAAGCACCGCTAGGCTTCATGTCAAATACATCCCCCTATCCAGCGAGCGAAAACATCTTGTACGGTGTGTGCACACCGGGCTAGCGGTAGCGGATCTCGTGAATCAGGCTCGCGCCTGGGTACCTGCCGCCACTTGGTTGGCAGAGGGGTAAAATGATGACGCGGAGCAGCAAGAGGACTGCGACCGGCCTTTTCTCTGGGAGCTGGTGGCAAGCCAGTCTGGGGTTGCTCACAACCGTCTCCAAATCCGCCTGGCGCCTGGTGCTGCCCTCGCGGCTTCCCCAGTCCCGATGCCGCGCGCGTGCTCCTCAGATACACCCAGGTGCTGCCGGCCCCCGGCAGCGCCAGCGGCACCTTCGCCGAGGCGTCCCCATGCGCCGCGCGCACAGCGCCAATCAACTTCGCCAGAAAGCTCCACTTGTGACCGGTGAAACGCGGCACCACACAGGCCCGGGTGGCAGCAGCAAGGGTCGCAGACTGACAGCAGACACGCGCACTGCCAGAGGATCCGAACACTGCGGAAGGCCTCGGCCTGGCTCCCGCGACTAGACGGCTACAGTCGGCCTTGATTGGACAGGACACGCGAGAGGACACAAGACCCTTCCGAGGGCCACATCGCCATAGGAGTGTAAGGAGGCACGTGTCGCGAGGCACAGGACACAAAGGTACCCTTGAGCTGGCAGGGTCGACCTACTAATCCGGGCCGACTGTACTGGATGGGGTCGGAGTAGATGGGGTCGGAGGATCGCGCCACATCACCGATGCTCGTCGATGTGTTGGCGATGCACCCGCGACGTCGGCGATGCATCGGCGCCGTCGACGTGGAGAAAATCAAGATCTACATCGAGCCGCATCGCCGATGCATCGCCGATGCGGTGGGACCCTCCGACCCCGTCTACTCGGACCCCATCTGGGAGGCCTGGGCCCCATCTGTTGGCGCGCACACAAGTCAGGGAGACGTAAAACTCGGGTTCGGGGGACTCGGGTTGTTGGCCTGACGGGGTTAATCAACGAAAACGACGAGACCCGGTCTGAAATTTGACGCGAGCTCCCGCTGCAAACATCCCACGAAAACTGGACCGTCAAAATCCAGGACGCGCTCGTCAAAAAACGTATGCAAATCCGAGCCCTGGCGTACTCGAGCCTTGCGCTTCCCCGAACAAGGTGGTAGGGTTAGGTCGGCCCTGTCACCCTACAGACCGAGAAAATAAAAAATACTCTAAAAATACCCCCATGGTCAAAAGTAATATAAAAATAGTCCCCCGACTATTTTTCCCCAAACAGCTTGCTGAACGGGGTGCTTCTGTGATAGAAGCTGACTCCGGCCGAGGGAGAGGGGAGCAAAGACATCCTCATACAAATCTGATGGTCCGGGCCGTTTCGCTTGGGACATCCTCACAACTCTCGTTTCTGAGTTGGCCGGGATTGGCCGTTTCGCCTGAGACATCCTCGAAAAGTTGCGCTCCCGGACGCCGCGCGAAAGGTGGTCCAGGCCGTTTCGCTTGAGACATCCTCGAAACTCGAGCCCCGAGGTGCCGTGCGAGAGGTGGTCCGGCCCGTTTCGCCTGAGACATCCTCGCAACTCTGGGCTCCGAGATGACGCTTGCGAGGTGGTTCGGCCCGTTTCGCTTGAGACATCCTCGAAACTCTGAGCCCCGAGACGCCGTGCGAGAGGTGGTCCGGCCCGTTTCGCCTGAGACATCATCGCAACTCTGGGCTCCGAGATGCCGCTTGCGAGGTGGTCCGGCCGTTTCGCCTGAGACATTCTCGAAACTCTGAGCTCTGAGATGCCGCGCGAGAGGTGGTCCGGCCTGTTTCGCTTGAGACATCCTCGAAACTCTGGGCTCTGAGATGCCGCGCGAGAGGTGGTCCGGCTTGTTTCGCTTGAGACATCCTCGAAAGTCTGGGCTCTGAGATGCCACGCGACAGGTGGTCTGGGTCGTTTCGCCTGAGACACCTTCGAAATTCTGAGCTCTGAGATGCCTTGCGCGAGTTGGTCCGGCCAATTTCGGCTGAGACGTGCTCGAAACTCTGAGCTCTGAGATGCCGCGCGCGAGTTGGTCTGGCCCGTTTCGCCTGAGACATCCTCGAAACTCTGAGCTCTGAGCTGCCGCGCAAGATGTGGTCCAGCCCATTTCGCCTGAGACATCCTCGCAACTCTGAGCTCTGAGATGCCGCGCGCCACGTAGTCCAGCCCGCCTCGCCTGAGACATCCTCGCAACTCTGAGCTCTGAGATGCCGTGCGCAAGGTGGTCCGGCCCGTTTCGCACAAGACATTCGGGAAATCTGAGCTCCCAGATGCCGCGCAAGAGGTGGTCCAGCCTGTGGGCCCAGAAGACCACATGTTACATACCACCCTGGGACCCTGGGACCAGAGAGCTTCAGGAGGCCGCAGGACGCCTAGGACAGGCCCAAGGGGTGCCCAGGAGATTCCCAGGAGGCTCCAGGGAGGCCCACGGAGACCCCCTATCAGAACGTGTCACGTTAATACACATCCGGTGTCGATTCGTTGATTTTTCCTGCTCTTGTGCCCCCCCCTTCGCATTTTGGGGGGCCCAGACGGCCACCTGTTAGATATCCCCCCCTGGGAGCCCAAGAGGCTTCAGGAAGCCCCAGGTGGGGTCCAGGAGGCCACAGGAGGCCCAGGAGGAAGCCCCAAGAGGTCCCCAGGAGGCCCCAAGAGGCCCCAGGAGGCTCCCGCAACTCGGAGCTCTGAGACGCCGCGCTCTAGGTGGTCCGGCCCGTTTCGCCTGAGACTTCCTCGCAGCACGTTTCGCCGGAGACATCGTCGCAACTCTGGGGTCCGAGATGCCGCGCGCGAGGTGGTCCAGCCCGTTACTCTGGAGACATCCTCGCAACCCTGGGCTCCGAGATGCCGTTCGGAATGAAGAGGAGGTGGAGGAGGAGGAGGAGGAGGAGGAGGAGGAGGAGGAGATGGAAGGGAGAAGGAGGAGGATGATGTGGAGGAGGGAGTGGGCAGTAGGCACCATGTTATCATGTGCAAACATCTCATATGCAAACATCACGTCATCATGTTCTAACATGCCATGCCAGCCCGCACTGGACGGGCACGCAATCGACCTTGTAAACCGCAGTGGGTAAAAAAAACCCTGTTTGGGGATACTGCACCCTGGCTATAATTTTGACTATTTCGGAATATCCCCCCTGTAGAGGGACACGCCCGACTCACTGGTAGGGGGAGGAGGGAAGTCTTCTCAGAAGGAGGCCGCTGCAGGCGCCGGCCCCTGCCTCTGCAGACAAGGCCAGCGCCTTCTGAGCCGCAGGGCTGCTCCCAAGATGCCCTCCCCCTCTCTCGTTTGGACGCCCGAAATGGGCACGGAAATAATGGGTACAATGCCCAACAACAAATGTTGTCCCAAACCAACAGCGGCCGCTGGTGGGCAGGCGGCCTCTCGCCTCGAATCGACACAGGCCGCGGCGGCGCGGACAGCGAGCCCTGTTCAAAATGAACAGGAACTGCTGTCGGGCATTGTACCCATTCTTTCCGTACCCATTTCGGGCGTCCAGACGGCAATTTCGTGCTGTGACGACCCTGGCGCCGGCTTCTGACACCGCGTGGGTCGTCCAACCTTTTGAGCAGGGACCGACCGTCCCGGCATTCCTATAGTCCTGCCACGACATGTTCTGAGAACCCAAATATGTTCTTAGAACAGAAACGATGTTCTTAGAACATTAACCCGATGTGTTCAAACAAGACATATCAGCCAGAAATGTTCTAAGAACATTTCGTGGAAACCACAAACGGTTCTTAGAACATTGTTTGGTAGGGCTATAGGCGAGCCAGGACGCTTCGCCACTGCTTGAGTCCAACCTTGACCGATCGGCGGCTCTCCGCTCGCTCCATACACAGGCCGATCCTGGGCCACCGGCGGCCTTCGACCTCCTGGCACGCCCGCGGCGGGGTCGCCGCCAGTCGACGCGACGCGACCCTACCGTACCCCACTCGTGCCCTCGGAACCCCCACCTTTGAAGGGGCCCTGGGACACACAAATAGATACACACACAAATCACAGGAATCCCCAATATTTCCCCATCTTTTCTGGGTGCGTGTCTTCCCCCCGCTTCCCGTATTTTCCCCTATTTTCTTGAACATCGTCCATTCATTGTGTCTGTGTGATTTTTCCCTCCTGAACTCTGGAGGCCTGGAGCGACCGTCTGGCAGCCCACCTGCCACTGCGCCACGCCCCCGCAGCCCGCCCGCGCGGGGCGCCGCGCCACCGCCCCCCCCCGTCACTCCACCGGCTCCGGCTCGGACTCGTCCGACCGCCTCGGCGCGAGCGCCCTGGCGCGGCTCTCCGCCGTCACGCCGGCGAGGGTCCGCCAATCTTGCCGCTTGTTGTGCTGCCGCGGCTTTCGGGCGGGTGGTAATGGGGGTGACCTAGCTGGGGGGTGAAGACAGAAGGCACTAAAGGGGCCCGTCAGGGCCCCTTTTCGGCACAAGCTGGGGCCCTGAAGGGGCCCGAGAGGGCCTCTTTTGGAGCTCTTTTCCTTCACCGCCCATTTGGGCCCCCCTCATTACTGGAGGCCTTCTGGACGGGGTCCGAGTAGATGGGGTCGGAGGCTCGCGCCGCATCGCCCATGCATCGGCGACATCGGCTATGCAATCGGCGCCGCCATCTTGGAGAAAACCAGGGCCCAACGTCGAGCCGCATCGGCGATGTATCGGCGATGCTGCGCGGTCCTCCGACCCGGTCTACTCGTAAGTCGGGCGTGTCCCCCAACAGGGGGACTTTGGGCGAAAAAAAAAAGTACTCAAAAAATACCCCCCAATTAATTACTCAATTAAAAAAACGCCCCAGACTATGTTTGTCAATTTTTGAACATCCCCCATGTAGAGGGACACGCCCCCGACTTAGGTCTACTCGGACCCCATCTGTCGGGAGCGGCCAAGAGGGGGGTGTCCAAGAGGGGGGGTGCAAATCATGACCGGCGGCATGTGCGCGACCCAGCGGGGGGGCCAGGGACGTAATGAAATAAGAGGAGGCGCCGTGATATCTGGGGAAATATCATGGCCCCCCGCCATGAGATCCCCCCCCCCAGTCATCACCCCCCTCTTTTCCGCCCCCGAATCTGGGAGGCCTGGAATCCGCCCGCCCGAGCTTGAGGAGCGGGAAGTCCGGCCTCGGCGTGCGCCGGCGCCCGCGCAGCGACGTCGCCTCGGCGCACGGCGGCTCCGGCGCCACCTCCGGGGGCTGCGCGAGGCCGCCTCGGCGGGCGCGCGCTCTGGCGTGGGCAGCCCGAGCCCGCCAAACCCCCCCCCGCTCGCCATCGCTCGGACGTCCATTCCGTGTGCTTTTTTCGGTTTCGTGCGTGGTTCCCCCGTCCCCAGCTCTCGCTCTCGCCCTCCGCTCCCTCTCCAGTCCCTGGCCCTCTGCCCCCTTCGCCCCCCCCTGTGTCTCCGCTCCTCCTCGAGCCCTCCCTTTCCTCCGTTCCCTTCCCTCCGTTCCCATCCCTTCCCCTCCCCCTCCACGTCCCCCTCACCATCTCCCACTCTCGCCCTGCCCCTTCCCCTCCTTCCCCACGTTTCCGAATTTCCCGGCCCTCCTCATCCTCCTCCTCCCCCTCCGCCTCCGCATCCCTTCGTGTTCCTGCCCCGAGCCGCCCTGCCCCTCCCTGCCACTGCCTTGTCATCCACGGTGCTCCCGAGAGAACAGAAAACACTGCGAACGCGCCGCCCTGAGTGAGGCTCCAGCACTCCGAACTCACCGACGCGAGTGATCGCACATTCGTGCAAAACGCCATTGCCCTTGCTACTGGCGCATCGATCCAGACCCGTGCCTTGCAAACCCAGGTGGCGTGCTCGGACATGGAACCTCAAGCGTAGCGCATACAATATTTGTTAATTCGGTATCCACTCTTGCCCAACGCTTGCCACAAACGAGTCGTGATGCGAAAAAAACATTGAATCGATACTTCGAGAGTTATGCAAACACTGATCGTGCGAGGTCCGTGGAGGGTTCGCCAGCCTATCCCTTCCGCAATTCAAAAATTGACCAATCCACCACCATGCCTCCTGGCACGCTCAAGCGTGGTATAATGTCAAGGGTTGTCTGGTCGGGTTTCTGTACGGTCGGACCGAGGTCGGTTCGGGGAGGGTACCCTATGCTCTTCGTATGTGCTGGATATTCTTGTGCACCCTGGGGAGGGTACCCTTGAATGTTCGGTGCGTCTTGGCCAGCGGAAGGTCTCGTGTTCTAGGTCCCCCCCCTCTCGTCTGAATTCCGCGTGCATGCCCTTCCCCCCGAGGTCACAATCCGTCGTTCAAATGCACTGGATCCGAGCTCCTGATGCCACGGTCCCTAGCAACAAGCTATGGATCCCCGCTCCCGAGGCCACGATCCCTGGCAATAAACGATGGGTCCCTAGGCCACGGTCCGTTTTCTAACGCACTGGGTCCGTGCTCCTCAGGCCACGATCGCTAGCAATGAACCGTGGAACCGAGCTTCCAAGACGGCCAAGGAAGGGAACCAAGGCCGCCAAGATGGCCCAAGAAGCCTCCAAGACGGCCAGAGATGGCTCCAAGCTGCCCAAGATGGCCTCAAGACGTTCTAAGAGGCCCCCAAGACGACTTAAGAGGGCAGCAAGAGGGCCCCCGGTTGGGCCCGAAGAAGCCAAAGCCATACATCGGAGGTTTTCTACAGATTTGGCGTCATCTTTTCGAGATTCCTGCAGCTCCAGACGGCACTAGAGGCCTCCAATGTTGCTCCGAGACGGCCCAAGAAAGCCCCCCAAACTGACAAATCATCTTTCAAGACTGCCTCAAGAAAACCCACGAGGGCCCCCAAACGGCCCCAAGAGGGCCCCGAGCTGGCCCAAGGGTGCCTCCGGACGGACCCAAGATGGCCTTGGAGGGCCCCCCGACAGCCCAAGACGGCCCAAAGACGGACACACGACGGCAGGCAAGAGACCCCCAAGGCGGCCAAGAGGGCTCCAAGACGGCCCTTCAGAGCCCCAGCACGGCCCAAGAGGGCCCCGCGAGGGTCCGAAGTGGCCCGACGGACCCCCAAGACTGCCCCGCAGGGGCCCGAGAAAGGACGGGCGAAAAGGATGAAGTCGACGAGTACGGGAAAACCGACGACGAAGGTGGCACGGCGAAGCATCGTCGCCGTCACCACGCACAGCTGAGCTGACGGCAGCCAGTTGGAACGCGGGCGCGATGGCTCCGCCGACCCTCGCTTGCTGGAGGTGGAAAGCTATGAAGAAAATCCACTCTGTTTTCGCCCCCCTCCCCCCTCCCCCCTCCCTCCTCCTCCTCCTGCTCCTCCTCCTCCTCCTCCTCCTCCTCCTCCTCCTCCTCCTCCTCCTCCTCCCCCTCCCCCTCCCCCTCCTCCTCCTCCTCCTCCTCCTCCTCCTCCTCCTCCTCCTCCGACCCGATTTACGTCAGATCTACGTCGGATTTACGTCGGGTCTACATCGGATTTACGTCGGGTTTGCGTCGGACTGACTCCTGTGCATCGCCGCGCGAGCATCGACCCATGGCTTACGGAACTGGCAGGTGGGCTAGATCGTACTACTATTACGCGCCGCGCGAGGCCTCCAGGATTTTCCTCATAAGAAAAAGCGTGTGAAGTGGTTTGTGTCACCCCTTCCCTTGGTGGGCCCTGGAAACGGCAAAGCAATTTTTTCACCGTTTCCGAAAACAAGTCCCTTGGAAATGGAAACAACAAAAAAACGGCGACCGGAAACGGCAACAAAAACGGCTCCAGGATTTGAACCGGAGCGGGAACCCGTAAAAGAACAGCGTCGGAACCGGTAGAAAAACGGCGTCGGAACCGGCAAAAAACGGCAACACGGAACCGGTAAAAAAACGGCTCTGTCGTTTCCAGGGCCCACTGAGGCTGTCACCCCTCCCCCCTCCCCTGGGGCCAACATCCCGTCAGAAGAGGTGGGGGGCACGAACTCCCCAATGCACTTCTGGAGCCCTCGGAGCATCCAAATAGACGCTCCGTGGCAGCCAAGACTCCCAAGATGCTTTCTAAAATGGCCCCAGGAGGGCTCCAACACGCCGGAGACGCCTCGAGAACACTCAAAATAGCCTCAAGACGGCCCAAGACGCTGAAAAAGGGCCTTGAGAGGATCCCCAATAAGGCCTCGAGAGGCAAAACTCACTTGCTTTCCTGAGGTTGTCGAGTGATTGCTGCGTCGAGAGATGTCCAAAAGGGGGAACCCGCAGGGACACCTGGAGCCCCCCTCCGCAAGATGGACCCCAGGACTCCCCAAGACCCCGAGCACAACCCCAAGAGGCCTCCAAGAGGTCCCCAGAAAGCTTTGAAAAGCTCCCAGGAGCCTTGAAAAATCTCCACAGGGCCGCTCCCTCGGCCTCCAAAAGGCCCCCCAGAAGCCCCGCAGCAGACGCTCAGAAAGAGGCGGAAGACTCAGCAACCAGTAGACGCAGGCACGCAGGCAGCAACTCGGGAGTTGGCAAATGCCACAAACGAAATCGGAAGCCGCACATATCCTCTTCTGCAGGTCGGCGGAATGGAATAGATCTCTTGACAAAAAAGCTACGGTAGAGGGAAACAATAAGTGGACACACTCCCCCGCTCCCCATCACTCAAAGTTGGCGCGCGCGGGGAAGCCTGCGGTCGAAGTGCAGCTCGTTCAACCCACCGCCAACATTAGTCATTGGGGGGGGTATTGATAGATGAATGCGGCATGGGTGTTCGCTGATTTCTTCCGAGGCCTGTATGATGATCAAACAAACAAAAAACGTGCGCTTGGCCAATTAAGCTGGACAAGAGGCGGCACACGGGCGATTTAAAAGAGCTGCGATGCTCTGGCGCATTATGGTTGCGGACGGTTCAGGACGTGTACCGCCGCGAGAGGAGGGGGGGAGGGGGGGGGATTTGGGCTGAAGGCATCTCGGAGGAGTTGCAGGAAAATCATGAACAAGAACAAGGGAAGGACCACCACTGCGGACAAGCGTCAGGGCCTTGTTGAGACCAGGTGGTTGAGGATGAACACGAAGGCGAAACAGGGAGGAAAAGGAGAAACTAGGATGAGGAACAGGACGATGAATATGGAGGAAAAGCGAGGATGAAAAGGCGAACTAGGACGAAGATGAGGGAGGGGCAAGAGGGAGGGAAAACGAGGCAGGAGGGAGAAGTGCAGCAGAAAGGTGCTGATACTCCCCCGCGCAATTCGGTCACTCACCTCGTCTTGCGAGCTTGTCTGACCGTGGAAGACGTGAAGCCATCGCGACGCCACACTGCACCGCACGGTGTCGCACAGCAGGTTTATGATTAGAGGAAGTGGTGGAGCGGGAAGGGGAGGTAGGGCCACTCTGGGCTGCTGCCCTGGACGAGTGGCGGCTAAGCTTGCATCCTCCTCCTCCAGCCCACCTCCTGGATTCGGCGGCGAGCCCAGGGGGGAAAAGAGAAGGGCCAGGCCTGCGACTGGGCCTCTCAGAAGCCGCCCGGCCTTCTGAGAAGCCGCCTCCGTCTGCGGGGAAGGCTTCGCAACCTTCTATCGGGAGCGGCCAAGAGGGGGGTGTCCAAGAGGGGGGGGGTGCAAATCATGACCGGCGGCATGTGCGCGGCCCAGCGGGGGGGCCAGGGACGTAATGAAATAAGAAGAGGCGCCATGAAATCTGGGGAAATATCATGGCCCCTGCCATGATATCCACCCCCCCTAGTCATCAACCCCCTCTTTTCCGCCCCCGATTCTGAAAAGGCCCGCTCTCTTCCTCTCCCCGGGCCTCGCCGCCGATGCATGGCCGGGTGCCGCCAGGAACAAGCCCTGGCCCAGGGTGCCGCCAGGCTTCCCAGGGAGGCCCCCAGGCTTTCCAGGGAGCACCCCTCGCGAGGCCCAGGGCGCCCCCAGGGGATGGGGGCCCGAAGGGGGCGCGAGGAGAGCTGCTGGGGGGGGGGGAGCCCTGGACCCGAGGAGCGCCTGGCAGCCCCCGTTTTATTTTTGGCCAGTCCTCCTCCTCCTTCTCCTCCTCCTCCTCCTCCTCCTCCTCCTCGCTCCTCGCTCCTCGCTCTTCGCTCCTCGCTCCTCGCTCCTCCTCCTCCTCCTCCTCCTCCTCCTCCTCCTCCTCCTCCTCCAGGGATCAATCTCGAGGCTGCGCGAGAGAGGGGGGCGCCCTCCTGGCATCCGCTCCGGCCCGCCCCTGCTCTCGCCGCCCGGGCTGTCGCCCACGTCCCTGGGCGAGCCGAGGTGCACCTCGGCGCGGGCCCGCGGGCGGGTGGGGGGAGCCACGCGCGCGGTCACCACCACGCCAGCAGGAGCTCGGCCACACGCCCTGAGGCCCCAGGCTGTCCACTGAGGTTTTTGGTGCGGGAGAGTCGCGCTCCCCACTGGCCATCGCTCGGACGTACATTCCCTGTGTTTTTTGTCGGTTTCGTGCGTGTTTTTTTTGCCAAATGATCAAGGATGCTCCTCAAAGGTCCTCGCCGAAGGAAAAATGCACACGTCCGAGCGATGCCAAGCCCATCGTGGACCCATCGGCGCCAGGAAACCCAGGGCGAACACGGAAGGGGCCCAGGGACTCAAATCGACAGACACCAATGCCGGGACTCCCGAATTTGCCTTCATGTTCTGGGTTTTCGTCTTCCTCCTCCTACTTCCCATACTTTCCCATATTTTCTGGGGAGTCGGCGATAAATTGTGTCTGTGTGATTTCTCCCCTCCTGCAACACGCGCACAATCCACCTGGGCATGCGCCATCGCACGCAGGCGCATTCACGCGCGTGCGCGTGCGCATGCACATAGGCACACGAATGTGCCCCGAATCAGCGGCGAGCGAGGGGGGGGGAAGTTCCGGGGGGAAGGGAGGAGGAGAAGGTCTTCAAAGAAGGCTGTGGGGCTTCTCAAAGCCCTCGGGCCACCTGAGTGGTCTTCTGTGTCTTCGGGGAAGGCTCGGACAACTTTTCTGAAGTCCTGAGAACTTCCGAGCCTCCTGAGAAGGTCAGCCCCTTCTCACCTCGCCCCTGGGCTCGCCGCCGAACATAGGCATACGAGCGTGCCCCGATAGCACTCGCGCTCTCGCCATCGCACGCCCAACGGTGCGGCAACTACACGTGGACAAACGTACTCACTTGTCCGTAAACACTCACGCCCGTGCACGTGCACGTGTACGCACATGCAGGTCTTACTCACGAAGCGCTGGTTGTTCAGCGTGCAGCAGGTTAAGCAAGCGAGGGCAAAGGAGGCTAAGCCCATACGAGGAATGGCTCCACACTGCGAATATGATGACCAACAAAAAATACAGCCAGTCATAAATCCGCCGACGCTGTCGGCGTGTGTGAGGGGCTTGTTCGTTCGAGTCGTCCTCTCCGTAATTTTAGGTTCGGCAATAGCGACTACAGGCGGTCCACCGCCATATCGGGCGAAGAAACTCAGACTCAACCAAACAACTTCAAAAACTCTCTACACCAAAACCTGCCGAAATCTCCAACTATAAGAAAACGTCGAACACAATCTAAGCCAAAACCTGCGAACAACTCAAAATCTAAAACAAACTGTAAAACATATCTAAGCCAAAACCTGCCAAAATCTCAGACTCTAAAACACTTCAAACACTCTAAACCAACACATGCGACAATATCATACTCTTAAACAACTTCAAAAACACTCCGGAGACAACTTAAAACCGGAACTCGAAACAACTTTTGGAAAGCGGTAAGACAACTAACATCACTCTAATCAAACTCTAAGGCCCTAAACATTCCGAACAACTAACAAACAACTATAAAGAAAGCTCCAAACGTCTAACGACTCTAACACAACTCTAAACCAACTCTAACAACTCTTAAAACAACTCTAAGCACATTTCTGACTGCCTGGCGAACTCAAACATAACTCTTGGAACACTCTAAAAGACACTCTAATGCAAACTCCGGCTTCAATTTTGAGATGTTCGCAGGTTGTGGTTTTGACTTGGTTTGGAAGTTGTTTTAGAGTTTGAGATGTTTGCGGGTTTGGGCTTAACTTTTTTCAGTTTTTGTCAGAGATTGAGATTTTCGCAAGTTTTGGCTTAGAGATGTTTGGAAGCTTTTTTTGAGTTTGCGATTTCTGCAGGTTTTGGCTTTCCTGCTGAAGATTTCCCAAATATTTCGGATGGTTTTCTCGGTGGACCTCCTGAACCGCAATTCGTTAGTCGTTGTCTCTGCAGGCTCCTTTCCATGCGGCCCCCATTTCCCTGGGCCCGTCGCCGCTCCCCCCCTTTTCCTGGGCCCTCCTCCCCAAGCGCGCTAGCCAAAGCGAAATTGCGCAACGTTGTAATCCAACCGAAAGGAAGGAAGACCCCTCCCTTTGATCCCTCCCTCGTCAAGGGGGGGGAGGTCCCGAGGGGGTGTCCCCAGGGGTGTCCCGCGGGGGTCCCTGGAGGGGTCCCGTGGGAACTTCCCCAGGGGGGGTACTGGGGTGGGTCCCACAGGGATCGCCACCCAGATACGCCTCTCGCCTGGGGGGGTCCCGGGCCAGGACGCGTCAAGAGAGCCCGAAGAGGCCCCCGAGACGGTCCAAGAGGGCCCAGCATCGCCGAACGATCTGTCCAAGACGCCTTCACGGCCTGAAGGCCCATCAGGCCTGCAAATCGCCCCAAGAGGCCTCCAGGAGCACTCCCGAGAAAACACCCAGAGGTGTATTTCATGAACTTCCATTGGGTTTCTGCAGAATCTTGGCGTTCTCCCCTCTTCCGCTTCTCGACGGTCTACCACGGTCCAGTAGGTCCCCAAGATCGCCTCAAGACGGCCCAGAGTCTTACAAGGTGTTCCCACAAGGGCCCAAGAGGGCCCCAAGACAGGCCAAGAAGCATGCAACACGATTCCAAGAGGGTGCCCAGACAGGAGACCCGAACGGACATCTCAAGCCCTCGCCCACGAGAAGCTCTCAGGAGGCCCCACGAGGCCTCCATGACGCCCCCAAGAAGCCCCCAGGAAGCACCTGCAGGCCCCCAAGAGGCCCCCATGAGTCTGCCAAAAACCAAACCGCCCTCAAGATGCCCACCACAGGCCCCCGAAAGCGTTCCGAAGAGACCCCGACAAGCATCCCCTCCTCCCCCTGCTCCTCACTCTCCTCCTCCTCCTCCTCCTCCTCCTCCTCCTCCTCCACATCGTCCTCCTTCTCCTCCTCCTCCTCTTCCTTCTCCTCCTCCTCATCATCATCATCATCAGAACATCAGCATCAGTATCAACACCATCATCATCATCATCACCATCATCATCATCATCATCACCACCATCATCATCATTATCATTATCATCATCACCACCACCACCATCATCATCATCATCATCATCATCATCATCATCATCATCAACAGCATCATCGTCATCATCATCATCAACATCATCCTCATCCTCATCCTCATCCTCCTCCTCATCATCATCATCATAATCATCATCATCATCATCATCTCATCCCCATCCTCCTCCTCCTCATCATCATCATAATCCTCCTCCTCCTCCTCCTCCTCCTCATCCTCATCATCATCATCATCATCATCATCATCACCATCATCATCATCATCATCCCCACCCTCCTCTTCCTCACCCGTTCCCTTCTCCTCCTCCCCCTCCTTCGCATCCTCCTCCTCAGCATCCCCATCCTCCCGATCATCCTCCTCATCATGCTCCCCCCTTCTGCCCCGCGTGCTCTCTTCCCCCGGGTGCTCCGCAACCTTACCTCGACCCTTTCCCTCCCATCCTCCTCCTCTTCCTGCCCCTCCTCCTCCCCCCCTCCACGTCCTCTTCTTTCTCCTGCTCCTCCGACTCCCATTCTCCTCGTCCTCCTACTGCTCGTTCCCCCCCCGTCCGCCCCCTGACCCTGCTCCTCCTCCTCCTCCGCACCCACTTCCTCACTTCCTCCCCCATCCAGCTGCTCCACCGCGTCCTCCGCCTCTTGCTCCTGCTGCTTCTCGTCCCCTCTTCCTCGTCGTCCTCGTCGTCGTCTTCAGGGTCGGCGGCACCGGCTGTAAGGCCTTTACAATCACAGGAACACGCATGCAATCGTATACGTGCACAAGAAAAACACATCGGCAAAGTATCCAGAAACACGGCACATCGGGACTTACATATCGCACGCCCGTTCGGTGTGTCATAACCTGATGCAGAACATACGCGCAGCACACGAGTTTGCGGTTATCAAGCGCGCGTGAACACACAGAACTCGCACAAAGTGGTACAGTCAACCATGATAGTAAGGATGGGGCAACTTGCCAAGGCTACCCTTGCAGCCTTGCCCCTGCAGTATTCGGCATCCTCCTGCACTCTGCTGCGCTCCGCACGGAAAACGCCAACATGGCGTTCCAAGGCCCTTGCATCCTCACCGCGCATCCTCACTATCCTGGTCGAGCACGAGCCCATGCCGCGTGCTCGGTGGATCTCCACTGGCCCATGCACAGCCGCCCCCACCGCGCCCGCGCCGAGGAGCAGGCCGGGCTCTGGCCGCCCTCGCCCTCGCCGCGCGGCGGCGCCTCGGGGGCGGCCACCCCTGGCTCCTGCTCCTGCCGCTGCCGCCGCCGCGCTCGTGCTCCTGCGGCACACGTGTGTCGCCACTGATGCGTCACGCGACGCAAAAGGACGTACCAGCACTATGATGAGCCTGATTTCCACCACCACCACCACCATGAGTTGGATGGGGTGAAGGAGGAGGACGAAGAGGAGGAGGAGGAGGAGGAGCAGGAGGAGGAGGACCCCCCCCTCCAACTGATGGTGGTGGTGGTGGAAAACACGCCCATCACACTGCGTGTGCTCCTTGGGGGCGCGAGTTCGACCAGATCATACAGTGCATCCACCTTATGGTGTCGTTACCCCCAGCGGTTTGGCCAGACAACGCCCGCCACCGAGCATGTACTACGAGATTGATGGGGGCCCCAGGGACACGAAGGTAAGTACACGCAAATCCCAGGATTTCCCATGTTTCCTACTATCTTCTGGGTGCTCGTCTATCCCCCCGCTTC
This sequence comes from Prorocentrum cordatum, assembly GCA_963575745.1. Lineage (NCBI taxonomy): Eukaryota > Dinophyceae > Prorocentrales > Prorocentraceae > Prorocentrum > Prorocentrum cordatum. Next base: position 229,624 of record CAUYUJ010022470.1, read on the forward strand.
CCATATTTCCCAACCATCCTGTGGTGTTGGGTCCTCGTTTTGAAGAGACGGTGCCCCGCGTTCCTCCTTCCTTCCTTCCTTCCTTCCTTCCTTCCTTCCTTCCCTCCTTCCCATGTTTCCGAATATCTTCTGGGTGCTCGTCTTCCCCCCCGCTTCCCATATTTTCCCATTTTTTGGGGGGAATCGAAGATTCCTTGTGTCTCTGCCTTTCCCCCTCCCGAGGGGTCTCTGCGCCCGCGCGTCGCCCCTTCGGGGAGCCCGCGCGCACACTGTGCACGCGCGCGCGGGCACACCGACGCTGCGCTCCTGGCGCTGGCCACGCCTCTGATCTGGAGGGGGCCCTGGGACACACAAATCAGTACAGTCGGGGCGTTGACCTAAGGAACCCTAAATAAGGAACGATGCCCCTATTTTCCATAAGTTGGACTTCGATTTCGCATCGAAAACCTAAAGAAAATCCAAGGCCAGCTGCGAAACAATTAAGGAACACGGAGCCCCTCCCCAACGAAAAGGGTTCCTTCTTCAGGGCCCCGACTGTACACACAGATCACAAGAGTCCCCATGCTTTCCCATATCTTCTGGGTTTCTGTTTTCCCTCCCACGTCCCATATGTTCCCATATGTTCCTGGGGATCGACGATTTCATCGTGCCTGTGTTTTGTTTTCGCCCCTGATACTCTTACGACTGGATTTGATCAATGGGGGCCTGGCCTCTGAGAATACAGTCAACCCGTGTAATAAGGATGCGCGGTAAGGATACAAAGGGCCTTGGAAGGCCATGTCGACACTTTGCGTGCGGGGCGCGGCCAGCGAAAGCGGCCAATGATGGGCTGGAGGGGAAGGATGCAAAGGTAACCTCGGAAAACTGCTCATCCTTAATCTGTGGGTTGACTGCAACATCTCTGCTCCCGCGAGGCTCCTGGCCTCCTGGGAGGCTCCCGTGAGGCCCCTGTGCGGCCCCTGCGAACCTCGGGACAGCCATCGGGACAGCCGTAAAGACAAGCTGGAAAAGCCAGGAAAGCCTGGGAAGGCAAGACATCACCCAAAAGGAAACCCCATCGGGACAACCATCGGGACAACCGTCGGGACAACAATCGGGAAAACCTCAAGCACATAGGGGAACGGCCGGAAAAACCCGGGAGCGAAAGACATCACCTGGGAAAAGGCCCCATCGGGGTAACCATCGGGAAACCATCAGGACAGCGATCGGGACAACCATCGGGAAAAACATCGGGACAATCATCGGGACAACCATCGGAACAACCATCGGAACAAACAGGAACGCGAGACATCACCCGGGAGAATGGCTCGTGAGCGCAACGCACCGCGAACAAAAACGAAGGAAGCGGTGCAGGGCGATGGAAAACGGAGTAACGACCCCTGGCACACGCCCGCACACGCAACCGCACGCACGTCACGGACGGCACGAACCGAACCGAATCCGAGGTTTGCGGGCACCTCACGACTCACTTCGGTCTCCACCCCCAAACTCCGATTGTACATCACAAGCGTGCGGGCACCGTGAAGAGACAACGTCCCGCGTGTACCGCAACGTCCCCGTGGACTCGACGGATGGCCCGCTGATGATCGCATGATGACTCACTCGTGGCTGCTGTCTTACTTGCGACGACGGCCCTGCCTCACACAGCCTCTGGACCTAGTCATGCACGAACGCTCTTTGCAATTGCGGCAGCGCGGGCGACAGATGAGGGGCGAGCCATTCGGAGATCATTAGTGGAGAATCGTAGTGGGCCAAAGTCATTCGGTGGTCGTTAGTGGGCCATTCGTAGGTGGCCAACTTCATAAGTGGGCCATTCGCGAGGCCATTCGTGAGGCCATTAGAGAAGCAATTGCGGGCCACTAGTGGGAAACTAATGGGGCGAAGGATGAGGGAAACGCCACACATGCTCGTCACTGGGACCATATACTTTCCGAAAATGGGCCACACCTTTTGTTGCTCTGAGGGGATGCCCTCCCTGATCCTCGTGAGTATGAAGTCTGGATATTGTTCCTGCTCTCCTCGTCCATACCACAGGGAGAAAAATCAATGGCGAGTACGGGAAAAAAGAACCCACATAGAGAAACTATGCATGGCATGTGCTCTCGGAATTCCGATGACCCCAATCCACGCAGGATTCTGGACATGCCGCAGAAAACGGTACCAGCTCCACGAGGATTCATCATGCCCTTTTACGGGCGCGGAACCGGAGTTCCTCGCAAGGACGACGATCACTTGACTCGCGAATACCTTCCCACACCCACCAAAACAATGGGAACCTCCCATGCTCCACCCAATACTGCCCCGCAGTGTGACCCGAAACGCCACGGGTAACCAGAGGGGGCGAGGAGCGGTGGACGGGGGTCCGCGGGAGTGGACGGGGCGGCGAGCGGATGAGCGGTGGATGAGGTCCCCGGGGGGGAGGGGGGGGGGAATGGTGTGAGGCAGGACGATGCGGGAGATGCCCGATCTTCGGCCTGCAGCATCTGGCCGACTTGGCCGGCGAGAGCCTCCTGCTCAGACCTCAACGCCACGACGAGATCCTGAAGTACGGCGCGGGGGGGCACGCGGCGCTCCGACGGCGCAACTCACCTGACCACATTCGAATGCGAAGTACTTCGGAACTCGTCCAACTGATAGTGTTGGCACGGACGAGGCGTGGATTATAAACACTGAGGATGGCCGTCGGCAACACATTCCCACGGTTTCAACAGTCAGACGCCCGACCAAGAACGACATTACTTAACGGCAAAACAGTCAGACGCCCGACCAAGGACGACATTACTTAACGACAAGCGTAACAACCATTCCTTCCGATCCACCAGTCCTACAATGCAGGAGCTGTCGGTATGTTGTGTCCATGTTGATAGTTATTATTATTGTTGCTATTATTGACACAAGATGTTGGCTAAACTTCTAGAGCGGCGAATTCTTCGCTTCAATACGTCGGCACCTGCCTGCAAGCTTTCTGGCGGGCTTTCCTGCAGAGAGTCAGGTCACCAGGAAGTAGTGCTAGAGGTTCAGAATTGTGGGGACTACTGGCTTGAGTTCTTTAGTCGATTTGATGGAAGCATCGGAACTGCTTACTTTTTGGGAAGAATTGGAATTCCAAGTCGGGCCTTCAGCTGGAGTCCCGAGACTGGGAAGGCCACCAGGAATGTGTGGAACACAGTCGGACATTGCATGCAAATCGAAGCGGCCAGGCAGAAACCTGGAAAGATATCTACGTGATCGAACGATGCTGGCCAAATCGTAGCATGAGAAAACTTGTTCGACAACTTGAAATTCATCATGGTATGCACCGTGCGCCTCGTCGAAAATTGTTCGCAAGCGCCGCCGCCGCCCATATCAATCGCGCAATGTCCGAATTGGAGCCGACAAATCTTTGGGCGACAGAAACAAACCTGGCTCCGAGAGATCCAAAGACGAACATCCACCCGGCTCGGTTCAACAACAACGAACGAATACAAAGTGGTGGAGAGTCTCCGCTTTCCTCCTATCACTACAGCGCTAGGAATCTCTTTCAAGCGTGCGGAGGCGGACGCGAAGGCGGCAACAAAGGCGGCGGGGAGGAGGAACACGAACAGGTTGTACGGGTGTCCTGAATCAACAACAACTAAATCAGTATACCTTCCGTGCAGCGACACAGGGGACCAGACATAGACATCCCGATTCTGAGTGAGACGGTAGGGTACACGTGTATGTGTGCATACATGCAGTCGGGTTTGATTGGAGAAGGCACGCGAGAGGACGGACCAGACACAGACTTCCCGATTCTGAGTGACACGGTAGGGCACTCGTGTATATGTGCATACACACAGTCGGGCTTGACTGGAGAGGGCACGCGATAGGACGGACCAGACATAGACTTCCCGATTCTGAGTGACACGGTAGGGCACACATGTAGATGTGCATACACACAGTCGGGCTTGATTGGAGAGGACACGCGAGAGGACGGACCAGACACAGACATCCCGATTCAGAGTGAAATGGCAGGGCACACGTGTATCTGTGCATGCATGCAGTCGGGCTCGACTGGAGAGAGGGCACGCGGGAGGACACCAGACCCTCGCGAGGGCCACACCGCCCCGGGAGTGCACGAGCCACGGGCCGCGAGGGACACAGGACGCGAGGGTATACCCTCGATCTCCCAGGGTCGACCTGCTGATCCGGGCCGCCTGTGTGTATACATATATATATATATATACACACGTGCAGGGCAGTTTCTAATACATAGGGTGTTTAACCATATAGGATGTTTACTACATGATTCATGCATGAATGACTTTCTGCATGAACTCGTCGTTGTTTTCACTACTACATCCCTGCATGTTTAATACACGATCCGCACGCGGAGCATGTATAAAAAACGGCACTGTATACATGTATATATATATATATACATATAAATATACACATAAACAAAAAGCAAGGCGAGCCCAGGCGCTCAAGAGATGCACGAGGCCTGGCCAAGGCTCCAACATATTCTAGCGCATCGCGAGTAGGTCGCCTCCGAAATCCCTGCAAAGCGGTACCAGGATTGGCGAAGGAGGTACGAGGAAGGGAAGGCATTTTTAGCGGCCACTTGGATCAGAGCAGCGGTACTGCAGGAGCTCGACCACAATAAACCTTCCACAAACAACCCAACCCGGAGACCGCAGGATGTCCGTTGATTTTCGGTGTGGGAACGTCGAGCTTTCCATCGCAAAACCATCGACACCCAAGAACCCCAGGGTACCCTGAAGGCAAGCAGACTGGTTTGCGCTGTAGGGCGACGGAGGGACTGAACGGAGCAAAACTGGACGGGTAACAGGGGAGATGTCGACCCCTGTCCCAGGCTTCGTGGGTATCTCGAACGGACCAAACTTTGGGGCCCAACCCTGGGATATACGAGGGGGGCGCCCATCCTCGATAAGGGGTGCGTCCGAATAGCCCCCTGGGGGTGCATCCCAGGGTTTTCCTCCTTTTCTTGGCCGCTTCGCTTTCGTCGGGAAGCCAGGGGCTGGGATAGAAACGTCTCCTGCGAGAGGGGAAGCACGCGGGGACGAAGGAGACTAAAAAGGAGAGACCATCAACAGAGCCGCGCCCCCCCCCACGGCGGCGGCCGGGCGGGTCGGCTCCTCTGCGAGGCCAGCCTCCTGGAGGGCAGGCAGCCTGGAAGCGGCGGGGAGATCTCAGAAATAAGCGACCCTCGTCCCTCTCTCCCTCCCTAGACCTCTCGCTCTCTCGTGCTCGCTCTCTCTCTCTCTCTCTCTCTTTCCCACTCTCGCTATATATATATATATATATATATATATGTACCGATCTCTCTCTCTCTCTCTCTCTCCCGCTCTCTCTCTCTCTCTCTCTCTCTCTCCCGCTCGATCGCTCTCTCTCTCTCTCTCTTTCTCGCTCTCTCCTGACCCCACTGCCTCCAGCCCCAATCTTCACTCCTGAAGGGTCCTGGCGGGGCACGGAACCCAACTTGCCCGATCTCCCGGAGGTTGGCGCCGCTTGTCGGGGGCTTCCCGCGTCTCGTCGCGTGAGATGTTCGGACCCAGGAGGGCCCCAAGACGGGCCAAGGGGGGCCCCAAGGCTCCTAAGACAGTCCAAGATGGCCCCGAGACGCCCAAATATCGCACCCAGACCGCCAAGATGGTCCCAAGACGGCCCAGAGACCTCCGAGACGCCCTAAGAGAGCCTCAAGAGCCTTCCCAAGAGAGCCCCGCGAGGTCAACATTATTGATGTTCCAGTGAGCTCCCGACGCTCCAAGACGGCCAAAAAGACCTCCTAGACGCACTAAGAGAGCCTCAAGAGCCTTCCCAAGAGAGCCCCGCGAGGTCAACATGATTGATGTTCCAGTGGCTCTTCAATAATGTTCCCCAAGAAGCCACAAGGAGGGCCCCAACAAGGCCCAAGAGGGCCCCAAGACGGCCCCAGAGCTGCCCAAGACGGCCCAAGAGTGCCCAAAGACAGCTCCAAGAAGGGCCCAAATGGGGGAAAATCCGCGTCTTCCGCCCCAAGAGGCCCCCAGGAGGCCCCAACAGGCCCCGAAAAGACCCAAGCAACCCCAAACTGGCCCCCGAGAGGCCTCAAACGGCCCCCAGGAGGAGCCGATGCAGGACAGAACCGGCGGCGGCAAGCAGCGGGGAGCAGGGAGCGGCGGCAGCGGCACCCGGGCTCCTTCCTCCTCCTGAGCGTCTTTTGCCACCTTCTCCATCTCCTTTTCGTTTGTCTCCCCCTCCTCCTCCTCCTCCTCCTCCTCCTCCTCCTCCTCCTCCTCCTCCTCCTCCTCCTCCGCCGCCCCCCGTCACCGGAGCGCCCGAGCGGCCTCTCCCAGGTGCCGCCGTTGGGCCGCTGGAACTCCCAGGCCAGGGGCTCGAGCTGCGACGGGGCGCAGCGCACGCTCCAGCCGGCCGCGGCGCCTCGTGGGGGGGGGCGCTCGGCCCTCGGGCAGAGGCCGTCTCTGGCCGCCGCGCCGCCGCGAGCGCCGCGCGGGGGTGGCCCTCTGTGGCGACTCGTGCGTGCCCAGATCCTGCCAGCGGCAGCGCGGCCTTCCTGCAAGACCCCGGACTGGGAGCCCAGAAACTCCGCCCTCCTCTTCCTCCTCCCTCTCCGCCCCCCAACCTCTTGGCCCTCCTCTTCCTATTCCTCCTCCTCCTCCTTCTCCTCTGTTCTTATGTGTGTTAACATTCGGGTTAGTATGAGTAGCATTAAGATTGCTACTATTTATATTCTTACTAGTCGCCGTCGTAGTCGTAGTAACAACAATAGCAATAGTAGTGGTAGTCGTAGTCGTAGTCGTAGTCGTAGTCGTAGTCGTAGTAGTAGTAGTAGTAGTAGTAGTAGTAGTAGTAGCAGTAGTAGTAGTAGTAGTAGTAGTAGTAGTAGTAGTGGTAGTGGTAGTAGTAGTAGTAGTAGTAGTAGTAGTAGTAGTAATAGTGGTAGTAGTAGTAGTAGTAGTAGTAGTAGTAGTAATGGTAATAGTACTACTACTACTACTACTACTACTACTCCTCCTACTACTACTACTACTACTACTACTCCTACTCCTACTCCTACTACTACTACTACTACTACTACTACTACTACGACTACTACTACTAGTCTGAATGCGATTAGCATTATCACGATTATTATTATGGCTATTAGTATGAGTCGTAGTATGATTCGAACCATTATTCTGACTACTACTGCCACTATTCGTATCATCATTCCTGTGCTTAGTATTTGTGTGACTACTGCACTTGTTAGTAGTCGGTCAGTTATCTTCCTTCTTCTTATGAGTAGTAGTGGCATGCTTAGCGATGTGATTATTGCTACTACTATTGTTATCATTAATGTATCAGAATTATCAAAACTAGCATTCTTCGTCTCACTAGCATTCGTGCTTTTATGTTTTGTTACTTTTAGCCTCATATCCATAATACAATGTGCAATATTATGTGTATTATTATGATAATTGTTATGACTATCATATATGTTTCGTTTCTTCTTAGTACTAGTACTCGTATCAGAACGATTTCCCGACTTCCTTTTCCTTCTCCTCCTCCTCCCCCTCTTTCTTCTCCTCCTCTTCCTCCCCCAACTCCTCCACCTCCTCCTCCTCATCCCCCTCTTCCCCCTCCTCCTCCCCCTCCTCCTCGTCCCAGTCCTCCTCGCTTTCGTCCTCCTCCCCCCCTCTTCCTCCTCCTCCTCCTCCTCCTCCTCCCCCTTCCCCTCCTCCCCCTCCTTCCTCCTCCTCCTCCTCCTCCTCTCCTTCTCCTCCTCCTCCTCCTCGTCCTTTCCTTCTCCTTATATATAGTTCCTCACTGTCGCACCCCGAAGCCAATGTTTAAGGCGGGCGGGGTGTTTCGCCAGAGACTTTCTCATCGTTTGACCCTGAAGCTTAACAAGTGAAAACCGTTTCGCAAATTGAAGGCGGGTCGTTTTCAAAATGTGGCTCTCGCCTTAGCGCGGCGCACATTCGTTTCAAACAGTTGCAAGAACTTCACGGATTGAGGGCGGGCCGTTATCAAAATGTGGCTCTCGCCTTAGCGCCGGGTTCCGTCGTTTCAAAGTGTGACTCTTTGCTCCTTCTCCCGGCTTGCCCCCCCTCTTCTAGACGCTTCGCGTGGGGGTACGCGAAGCGTCTAGAATTTGTCCCGGGCCTCTTTGTTGCTGAACGTCATAAACACGATGCTGTTGAAATCGCCCTTCGTGAAAACATCGAAGGGGTCAGGCGGCGTGATGCGTTCAAACTGCTGTTTCAGGAAAACCACAGCCTCATCCATGTTTGAAAAATCACTTAGGCCTCCAACGACAGCGTTGCATTCGTGGTGCTGGATCGTGGTGAATGCCGCCATGTGGCGTTCGAGCTCGTTGATATTCGCCTCCATGGTGCTGTCCATGCTGCGGGCGGAGCCGGTGCCAGTAGAAGCTGGGCATGTCGGTTGGGTATCAACTGCTGTGACCCTCTGGGGAATGTCGTCGATGGCTGTGCGTAGTGGCTGCGCTGTATTTCGAAGGTTTTGCTGGGAAGCCCCGTGCTGTTTTATTGCCCGGATGTCATTTTGAAGAGGTTGAAGCTGTTCACGAAATACCTCTTTAAATTGTCCAACTGTGGGCCCTTCCGCTTCGGCAGCTGCATGTATTCCTGTTGATGCTGCCGACAAGCCCGATCCAAATCCTCCTCCTTTGCCTCGTTGTCCGGGTTCTCCTTGGTGGGGTCCGGCCGCGGCCGCCAAGTTGTCCTGGAATTGACGTTGGAGCACAGATGCAGCCTCCGGGGGGTCCTCGTCGGAGGGCCAGTCCATCTCATGGAGTGGGCTGTGGATCCTGTGTTGCTTCGCTCTCCCCGAGAGGGGCTTCAGGGCGTCCTTGACGGGTGCGCCGGCCCTGCGAGTGTGCTTCGACGTAGGTGGGGACGACATGTTTCCACGAGATCAAGCAAGCAGACGTATAGATCAAAGCGTATGGGATGGAAGCTAATCGGAGATGGGAATGCAGAGTATGCGGGAATATGCTGCCCTTGCCTCTGCCTTCGGCGACATAGGCGCTTGCGACAAAATGGCTACGGCCCGGCTTAGATCTGGCCACGGGCTGCACGGACGGGGCCCAAGGGCACACAGGTAGACAGACACAGACCCCAAGATCCCCCATGCGTTTCCACAAACTACTTGGACGCCCGAAGTAGGTACGGAAAACATGGGTACAATGCCCAACAGCAAATCCTGATCATTGTGAACAGGACTCGCTGTCGGTGTCGCCGCGGCCTGTGTCCATTTGGGACAGGAGGCCGCCTGCCCCACAGCGGCCGCTGTTGGTTTGGGACAACATTCGTTGTTGGGCATTGTACCCATTTTTTCCGTAACCATTTCGGGCGTCCAAAGACTAGGTTCGCGGGGCGTCGACGCGCGCGAGTGGTTTTTGACACCGCGTCGATCGTTCAGCCTTGAATCGATCGCGGCCCAAATCGTTCCGGTTCGAATTCTGTCGTGTCCCAGTGGCATCACCGTGTCCCTCGGTGCTTCCGCGTCGCGGAGTTCAACCTTGAACGCATTCGCCGGCGTCGCCGGCGCGCCATCGCCGCATAAGCGGCCGGTGCCGCAGTCCCTGGGCAACGACCCCAACGATGGAAGAAGAGGCATGCGGGAAGGCCAAGATCAGACGCAACCAAGAGTGCCCAGGCAACAAAGAGGTGTCCAAGAATCCCCACGAAGCTGGGGAGGTGTCTGGCGAACCTTTTGGGAGCCTCCCCGGGCTTCCTTGCGGCTCCTTTAGGGCGCTTGGGCGCTTGGACCGATAGTTTGGCGATGGGCGCCTTCTTGGACCATCTCGGGGGCCTCTGGGGGCATTCTCGGCCTATCTTGGTATTTTCTGAGGCCCCGGGACTCCCAGGGGGGGACGCTACACCCCCCCCCTGCCCTCCCCGGGACCTCCCCACCCACCCCCCACCCACCCCCCGAAGGGGGAGGGATTCAAAGGAAGGGGCTTCCCTTCGACTCGATTCCGACATTGCTAGATTTTTCTCTCGCGGGGGTCCAGGGGAAAGGGACGACCGACGGAGACAACGAGTGACGGAGACGACGACTCGAATAGACAAGCCCCTCGCACACGCCGACGGGGGTCGGCGGATTTTCTGGACGCTCGTCTTCCCCCCGAGTTACCATCTCTTCCATCTGTCTCATAGAAATCCACGACTACAGAAAATATTTACCCCAAAATGGATCTTCTCGCCAAATCTCGGATAGATACGTGAACAGTATACGTATTGATTTGTAGATTCGACGCGAGTTTCACTTTGGGGATATATCAACTTCGCAGCCGATACCTTACTCGAACTATTTGTGTAGAGGCCTCCTAAGTTGGGTCCGAGTAGATGGGGTCGGATCGCGCAGCATCGCCGATACATCGGCGACGTCGACGTGAAGCTAATCGGGTTTCACATCGAGCCGCACTGGCGATGCATCGGCGATGCGGCGCGCTCCTCCGACCCCATCTGGGAGGCCTGGATTTAGGTCGGGTGCGTCCCTCTACAGGCAGATGTCGAAGGAAAATACAAATTGCCAAGAGATACCCAGACATGGTAGATAACATGTCGAAAGCTCGCCTCAAGACTATTCTTCAACTATATTTGAATATATCACCTGTAGAGGGACAGGCACTGCATCCGGATGCAATTGCTCATACCCTTCATCCTCCCAACCCCTTCCTCCCAACACGACGCTTGTTATCCTCGGACGATCCCCGCGGTGTCAGAGACAAACGCCGAAGTCGGCACGACACGAGCTTGCCATAGGCTCACGGAGACCTTCATGTTTGAACATTATTGAACTGTTCTTGAACTATTACTCTTAAACTAGAGTTATGTTGTTCCCATCCGACTTAAGGACCACATCCCAGAAATAATTTCGAGCACCCAGAAGAGTGTCAAAAGAGTGTCGAAACAGTGTCGGGCGAGTGTCTCCCAGGGCCCGACACGTGAAAACCCTAGAGTTTTGGGGTGCGCTCGAAATCGTTTCTGGTGCTCAAGGCCTAAAGTCGGTTGGAACATCAGAAATCGGCGGTGGACAAACCTCCCTTTAGTAAACCTCCCCTCAGCGAAAACGGCCTTGGACCGAAACTGGCGGACCTGGACCCGCAAAAATGACGGCCGCGAAGCCCTCTTCGCGAACCGAAAACGGCCAATTCCTTAATCGACGTGCAGGGTAGGGGGTCTGTCCACCCCCGAAAAAGTCTAGAGGGACAGGCCCGACTTCAGCCCGGACTTTACCAGCCTGGAACATATCCCTATCCCTATGCTGGGCATCTCCTCATCACGATGCCAATCGTAGGGATTCCCTTATGTTTGGAGGGCGCCTCCCTGGGATTGTCATCGCATTTTGGCGTGTCAATCTTAGGGATAGGGATACGTTCGAGGCTGGTAATTTTGGACGCCCGAAATGGGTACCGAAAAAATTGGTACAATGCCCAACAGCAAGTGTTGTCCCAAACCAACAGCGGCCGCTGTTGGGCGGGCGGCCTCCTGTCTCGAATGGGCACAGGCCGCGACGGCGCGGGCAGCGAGTCCTGTTCACGATGAACAGGAACTGCTGTTGGGCATCGTACCCATTCTTTCCGTGCCCATCTCGCTCGTGCAGAGTACTGGTGGTCTCCAAACCAGGTGGTGAGACACCCGGTGGTGACCCCGATTCCCCCAAAAAATAATTCTGGGTCACCACCGGGTTTGGGGACACGCGGTCGCCACGAGGTTTTGCGTTTCCTGGGCCAGCCAGCGCTCGAAAACCATTACCCAAATCGCCCTAAACTCACCACCGGGTGTTCTCACCACATGGACTGTGCCTGTGCTCCGGGGCATGGCCCGCGGGAGCTTCCGCGGGGCGGCGCGGGCCGCGGGGGGCGGGGGCGGGCACCCCGCGTGATCCGGAGCACCTCCCGCTGCGGCGCGGCGCCGGAGCCCGCGGCGGCCGCGGCCCCGCACTGCGACGGGCCGCTGGCCTGGCCAGCCGGCCCTCCGCCGCCGAGGACGAGGACGAGGACGACGACGAGGAGGAGGAGGAGGAGGAGGAGGAGGAGGAGGAGGAGGGGGAGGAGGAGGAGGAGGAGGAGGAGGAGGGGGAGGAGGAGGAAGAGGAGGAGGAGGAGGAGGAGGCCAGGGCGAGGACAGGGCCGGGTGGGGATGCATCGAGGATCTCGGAGATCCGGCGGCTCTGAAAGGCCGCATCGGGCGCCGCGGCCTTCTCGGAAGGTTCACCATGATTTTGGAGAGATCGAGGCTGGAAAAGCCCGAAATCCCGATTCCCGGCTCTGTCTGGCGCCCCTGGGACTCACGGCGGCCCGGAGGATGGCGGGAACCATGATTTTGGAGAGGTCGAGGCGGGAGAAGCCCGAAATCCCGGTTCCCGGCTCTGTCTGGCGCCCCAGGGGGCCCAGAGGATGGCGGGAACCATGATTTTGGAGAGATCGAGGCTGGAAAAGCTCAAATTCCCGGTTCCCGGCTCTGTCTGGCGCCCCAAGGATTGGGTTCGTCTGGGGGGCTGACCCCCCCTTCACTCTGGAGAACGCACCACGGTGGGTGCGTCAAGAGGGGAAATCGCTAGGGCCACCAACTTCTGATTGATGCGCGCCCTCGGGCCGTCAACTTCGAACTGTTGTCGGCGTTGCTTGTCGCTTGCAAAGTGTTCGAGCCATCTTGGGCCGCCTTGGGGTCCGATTGGGGCCCTCTTCGGGAAATGTTGGGGCCGCCTTGGGCTGTCTTGAGCCGTCTCGAGGCCGTCTTGATAAGTCTTGAGCCTACGAAGCCCACCGCGCGATAAGCATTGTTAAACAACATGAGCGTTGTAGGGCGCCCGTCGGGATAGAGTGGTTGCAGGAGCAGACAGAGAGGAGGATGAGGATGACATGATATAAACGCGTGTAGGACAGAGCTCATAAGTCTTGGGGGAGCATTGTACTACTACAGCAGGCAGGGGGCACACATCCAACATCAAAGTTGTACATGAGACATCGTTGTGGCCATGCCGAGTTGAGAGTCACCTGTAGGGAAAGTCGTGCAGTACGTTAACGAAAGTAAATATTGTTCCAGTCCCGCCCCCCCCTGCACTCCCCACTGTTATTTCCACCATGGGGCCCATGATAAATGCATTCGGGGCGTTCTCCAAATCAAAGGGGCCCATGGGCCTTTCTTCGGAAATCCATTGGGGGGGCAGTCGGCTTCAGAAGGGGACTCTGCAATAGCACACCTTTGGAAAACACACGTTGCCTGCGGGACGGACACCGCCAGGGCGTGAAGCCCTTGTCCATAGCCATTTTGGCCGCCAAGAGTTCCAAAGATGATTCCATATAGATTTTCATGTTCCGTGTGCCTCTTGGCACACCTCCATATATGCAGCTCGCTCATCATCATGAGCCACGTTGAATCGCCGCCCGATCGACCTTGCAGCGCAGCCTGTCCAGACATTGCCGTTGCAGCGCAGATCGACCTTCCACCTGCGCTGGCCATTCCACAAGACCTTCCATCATCAGATGACGCAGCGCAGATCGACATTCCACAGAGGCTGGACATCCCTATGATAGCAGAGGCAGAGGACAGCCTGCAGATCATCATCCCTCCTGCCGCCCTCGTGCCAATGCAGATTGAGCAGCGCAAGTTCACGAACCGAAGTTGGCAACACATCGCACACGCTCGAGCGGCAAAGAAGGCAAAATACGACCAGAGAGTGATCCTTCATATGACCAAGCAACTGGCATCAGCAGAAACTCGACTTCATGCTGCCACATCGTTGGTCCCATCAGTATCGAGGATTTTGGGTTCGAAGTCCAAGAACATCGGCAGGAAGCGCATTGACCTCTTGGAGCCAGCAGATTTCATTGTACTCAATCGGGCATGTTTTTTACCACCATCATCGTGTCTAGCGCTGGGCGTGAAGCACCAGCGAGTGATCGCAGCAGCGGCGACGTGCATTCAGAACAAACAAAAAGACGGGCTCGCCGCAATGATCGCCAATGCAAAGACCATCGTCGATTTGGTGGGCGGTGTGCAGGCGCACATTTCATACACGCACTTGTGGGACGAGACGAGAGTTCGATACAGACAGCATGAAACAAAAGGACGGCAGACCAATATGGGAGTTCATGTTCAGACTATGGCGCAGCGTTCGTACATCAGGTTCACGCTGTTTGGTGAGAAGACGTCCCAGAGCAGTTCAACTACTGAGGTGTGGTTGGCACGACCGATTACTATCCAGGGTGCGAGTGCAGCCGAGATGCTTCCAGGGATTCAGCGACAGATGCCGCTCCAATTCGACGTGTGCAAGTTGGACGAGCTTGTGAGTACAGCACGGTCTTGCAGCCATATTACAATAATGCCGATGTGCGACAAAGCCTCTGGGAACCTGGTGCTGCTACGCCACTGGGGATACACGTTGCTTCAGATGCAGGCTGCAGCGCCAGAGGTGGGCAACAAAATTCTTTATTGGGCAGATTGTTGCGGAGTTCATCTTCGCCACAGAGGAAAATTTTCATTGAAGCAGCTTAGACTTCACACGATGCGGTCATACAGCATCGCCAGTTTGTATCGTCTCCCCGACATCAGATCACGCATGGTATCGATGCTGGAGGTTCACATTCGGGCCAAAGTTCAACGAGTAGTTTCAGCAGAGCCCCGAACTGGCACAGCATTGCGCACATTCGCTCGCATAGTGTTCGACCTCGAAGCTAATTACCACAGGCGGGGACATAACCACGAACGTCGTTCACAATTCTACAGAGACGTGGAACATCTGTGCGAGATGGTCAACTGCGACCTCGGCCCGAATGCGGAGTGGGTGCATTACTGCTCGTCTGGAGATGGTGACCAACCGTGTTGCGCGAGCCTGGAAGATTGCAAGCATCGCACAGTGGTTGCTTGCATCAATTGCATGTTCGGCAAGGCCGGCCCGATCCCAGGCGAGAGCCGATGGACTCATCTATTGCCAAATTTTCGCATGCTGTGTTTGCGACGTGTCGTCTTCAACGTTGGTCTGGAGTGTTTCGACGTCTCGGTTGGGGACCTGCCTGACACCGTGGATGGCCAGACGACAGTCGACATGGAGGCAACCGACGACTACCAAAAGAAGCTCAAGCAGTCCCGCGTCAAGAAGACTGCCGAGTACTACAACAACGGTGAACACATGATGGAGCTCCCGATACTTACCGTGCTGGTTGGCATCTACGACTTCCACTTGCTGTACCCGATGCTGGGCGACCCCACGAATGTGACAAACGAGATGGGCGAGAAGGGCAAGGCGAGCAAGCTGGACAAGCTGTTGCGCAAGAACACGAGCCTCATAGGTCAGTGCTCCGAGAGGCTGTTCGCTAGCATGGAGGCTTGGCGGCAAGGAGGCGATCGGAGGGGCCCATGGTGCGTCCTCGACATGATGGGCATCCCAGTTCAGAGTGCTGCCGTGATGCGTTTCGCTCGCAAGCAGACTTGAGATTGGCTGGCGTTGTGTTCAGGCGTTACGAAACGAAGTATTCGTCCAAGCCTTACGACATGCACGTTCTATCGCTTAGTACTACCACTGCAGAGCAGAAAGCGCCTTGCATCGAGCACCTACTGGCTGCCGACGGCGACGAGCTGGACCTGTACAGCCGCGGAATCCGCAAACTGTTTACTAAGGAGGAGTTGGGGTCGAAGGAGTGCGAGTCCCTTCTCAGGTCATATTTCATGACGCACGCTTTCAGCACTGACGTGATTGAGAGGCTGAACTCTGAGATCACCCATGGCGTGCCTAAGCGAGCTCCAGCGACCAATTTCACTCAAGCGGCGAGGAGGAACCTTCTGAGCCAAGCGGCCGCGATTCATGTCTCAAACGGTGGGCGGCATCCAACGAGACCCATCAACAAGCCACTTACTTCGAGCATGGAGGAGATCGAGCGCCCACTGTTGCTGTGCGACCCCTCTGACGCAGTGGAGTGCGTCATGGCACAAGCCGCCACCGACTCGGCCCTTGTCCATCCCGAGCTGGCGGGTTCATCGGCTGCGGCGGCGCTGCCAGCTGGCCCAGGCGCCGCGGCGCAGGTGTCCGAGGATGGCGTCGCTGTCGTTCCTGTCGGGGACCAAGGCGGACCAATCTTCCCACCTTGTCGAACGGTATCGGAGTGCATCGACGTCCTTCCGCACGAGAACCCAAGTACTAATAGTACTGGCAGGTTTGCACCTGGCCTCAACCCTTACTTGTTGGAGAAGAACCAGTGGCTGCGTGCTGCGAGGGCGCTGAGAGACTCTCCGATGACCGATGAGGAGGTGAAACAGGTGACGGAGGAATTCCATGTCTTCTGGGAGAACGTCGCCGACAAAGATTGCCACAACGAGGCGTACGACGAGTGGGTGCGAGAGAAGCAACAACATCATGAACGAGAGCGCCCCTACAAGTACGTGCAGCAGTGGGGGGGCGGGAGCTTCGTCTCGCCAATCAGCAGCGACGAGTTCTGCAAGCACATCAAGGGTTCAAAAGGTTGGCCAGGCGATGCCGACGTCACCGACGCCAACCACGAGGAGGGCCTCGCCAAGGCAAACTACTTCGTGGATTTCGGGCCTTCGAAGAGCACGAATCTGTGGAGCCTCGGAGCTCGACCCCACAACGTGAACCCGATGAAGGTCGCGGGGGGGAGGTTGAAGTTCACGCTGGTCGAGAAGGGCATCAGCAACGTCATTGCCAGGCTGAACAGGACCAAGGTGGAGTCTGGCGACGTTATGTTGATAGTGGAGGGCCCGGGCATTGCTGGTGGTGGTCTTTATCATCGGCTACTCGTCCAAGTCATCGGGTCATGTTTTTCACCTCTTGTGTTTGATTTCGCACGCCACAGATGGGACAGAGCTTCGTCGGACAGCGATCGCCCTTTACTTTGCCCTCGTCGGGCTGTCTTGGAGGGGCGGGCATCAAGGATAAGTGATAAGTTCAAAGTCGTGAACGCGCAGACGTCCGATGAGTTTGTCCGCGAGTGCTGTGAGTTGTTCTCGGCGATGGAGCTTTGCGAGGTGGAGTGGGGCCCCATCGACGTGGACGGTACTCTTCTGTGGGTGGAGGTGAAGTCCGCGACCGCTCTCGGCACCTTGTGGAAGGAAGGCTTGCGCGTCCCACTGGGCAGCGCGGCCGCTAAGCGAAAGGACACCAGCGCCTCGACCTTCAAGAAAATGAAGACGGACGACCCCCTGAACCCATCCAGCGACACGGCGAAGACGTCGTCATCGTGCGCCGCATCGACCAAGGCTGCCAATGGGAAAGTCGATCCGACAAGTGCATGCGGCCCGATCGCAGCAGCAGTTACAGGAGGACCCGAAGGAGCATTGGGCAGCGATGCGGCCGTGGCTGCGTCGCTCGGCGCGGCAGGGGCCGCCGACGCAGGTGCCGACGAAGGCTTTCAGCTGGGTGCTTTGGACGGGGAGTTCGCGGTCGCTCTCGACGAGATGGACGTGGCGGACCAGGAGGACGCAGAGATCCATGGCGGCGATGACGACATGACAGAGCTGCTCGACACCTGGGGCGGCAACCAAGAAGACCACCATGACGAACGTCCAGACGATGGCGAGATCGACCTCGACGACCCCCATCCTGCTCATGTCGGGGCGCTTGCCAAGATGTATGAGGACGCAGCTGGCGGCGCTGATGTCCCCAGTGGCGGCGCCGACGCTGGAGTTGAAGATGGGCCTCTTGCCGAAGATGTTGCTGAGCCTCCGCAGCCTTGGGAACAACTTGGGGAGCCAAGTGCGAGCGGATTCGTGGCGTACAAGAACCGAACTATCATGGGGATTCAGCGGGGTCGGCCTGCCAAGAGCGTTACCGTGACTTGCTACCGTCACACAGGATGTTCATTATGCATCACAGAAACGCGGCGCCCTGCGGACCAGGAGCTGTTCAAGTGGCTCTTCGGGGGCGACCCCAACAATGACGGCGATTCCAAGGACCAGAGGCGCGAGAAGGCGCGCATCCACATGGATTCGGCCAGGAGCAGGTGGTATGCGAAGAAGCCTGCTGCGAAGTGACTGACCAGAAAAATGAGACCTCAAGAGCCCCCCCCCAAAAAAAAAAAGATAACTCTGAGCCCCCCCAGCAGGGCCCTCAAGAGACCCCCCAAGAGGCCCCCAAGAGACCCCCTCAGGATAACTCTGGGCCCCTCAAGGGACCACCAAGAGCCCCCAAGAGATCCCACCAAACGAGCCCTCAGCGGTTCCCAAGATGCCACCAACTGGCTGTAGCGAGTCTCCCGAAGGGGCCCCGACGAGACTTCAACGCACACCCGATGAGTTTCAAACCAGGGTTGGGGGAGGCGGGGTGGGAGTAGTTAAGACGCCGAGCCCGACGAAGCTGACGGCGACTACGACGACGAAAACATCCTTGACGACGACGCCTCATTATTCGTCGTCGTAGTCGCCGGCCGCCCTCCCTTCATGCGCCTTGCACGGCGCGCGGCAAACCGTTCCACGACAGCCGCCCTGCCCCGCCGCCAGAGGGGGGAGGGGGGAGAGAGGGCGGAGAAGTTTTGCCGAATGACGTCGTATGAGAATCCACCTGTGCGCCCGTGGACCGTAGTGCTATCCTGTCTGAATTTTGAGGCGGCATGGTGCATGGGTGGGCCTGAGCGCGCGTAAAGCCGAACGAAAACAACCATGTGTAGCTAGGCCTGAGCGTGGCGAAGTGCGAATGTGTATGAGTCTGCGAATGAACAAGTCGGCGCACGCGTGAGTCTGAGTACGAGTGGGAACTTGGCTTGGCACCCCAAGCTTTCGGCCTTCAATGTTATTGCGTTGCCTGCCCACGAACAAGTAGGTGATACATCCCTGAGGCAGCTGCCCCAACCGCCTGCCCCCGACCTGCCGCCGCCCGCCAATGTCGCGACAAATGCTGGGCTGTCTGCTTTCGCGACTGGGCGCGGCGAAGAAGGTAATGGCGGGTGCGATGGGGGGCGGTTAAAGGACACTCGGCTCGCAATCAATTAAAGTTATTCCGTCGCGGTGTGCCTTCCTTCAAGGTCAACGCGCAAGCTTGCTGAGACGCTTAAGCTAACTGGTATTAAAAGAAGCACGTCGGCACGCGCAGCTTCGAGTGCCCCGTGAACGCGCTGTTCGCTGCTATCGCTTATCTATCGGCCACCTCTCCGCCGAACGCCCGCGTTCAAGGTTGGCGTGTGGGGGGGGGGGTCGGGGGCGATAGTCGGCCACGCGCGCGCTGCGCGCGAACGATAGCCACTTGATCCAGACCAAGCCATGCGCAACGTGATATGGCTGCGGAAAGTGAGGCTACGCGGCCGCGAAGTTCTAGCGCACGGATCGCCAGTAACGTCATTGGCATTGGTGACGCGCCGCCTGGCACAGTGCTGGCTGCCCCGCGCGGGGTGTTCCGCGGCCGCGCAGTCGACCGCGACCTTCACGCATAGGGGGCAACAGGGCACTTATGGCGCGCCCCGATGGGGCTCGGCGGATCGCCCGACGCTCAACCGTCGGCGATTTCGTTGCCCTAGTGGACATTGCCGCCCCCGTGAAATCACCGTTGCTTCTCTGGGCGCGGGCAGCGTAAACGTCGCGTACCCCCTTGCTTCTTTCGCAACAACTGCGCTGCCACGCGGGAGGCCAGCCGCTCATGACCCGAACGCCCGCATCGCCGAATCGACGGCAATTGCGCGGTCTCGGTCGCCGCAAGCTGCGCGCTTACGTTGAAGGCTTAGGGCTGCGCGAACTCAACATCTCCTCGCGCGCGGCTTGCGCCGCGCGCCCCCTGCGCATTATTCGGGCTAACGGCCCCGTGAGCGCACCCAGAAGACTCCGCCGCTGACGTTGCAGCGCCCGTCTGCCGTGGCGCTCCGTGGCGCGCCCGCGCGGCGCGCCGTCGCAGCTGGCGCCCAGCCTGCCGCTGCCCGCCCGCGCAACTCGCCGCGCGCCCCCCCCCCCCACCCAGCCTCTTCGCCCCCCATCGCGCATCCACGCGCACGCCATGCACGCGCGCGATCCAATGCCAGCACGCGCATTTCACGCGCACGCACGCAAGCACACGCGCACGCTCACGCGCAAAACTCTCACACGCGCGAGCGCCACGCCAACCGCCTCCACCCCCTCCCCCCCTCGCTCGCACGCGCGAGCTAAGCCCCCCCCCCCCTCCCGCCCACCCACCCACCCACCCACCCCCGCCCCGCCGCCCCGCCCCGCCCAACCCGCCCTCCCCCCGCCGCCCCCCCCCTCCACCGCGACCACCACCCTCTACATCACCACGCACCTCACTCCATCCCCACCCACGCATCCACATGTCAAGCTCCCCGCCTCCACCGCCATCGCCGCCGCGCGCGCGCCCCCGCTCGCCCCGCCCCGACTTGATTGCCCGCCGCCGCTCCATTCCCTCACCCCAAATGTCTTGTCACGCCACCGCCGCCGCCGACGCCAGTTAGCCCGCCCGCCACTGCTGCGCGCTGCCCCCCCCCTCTTCCCCAGCGCCGCCCGTCGCGCCAGATCGCGCCGCTTCCACCCTCCCAGCATCGGCGCATCACCACTTCCCATCCCGAGCCACCGCCACCGTCGCCGCCACCCCCGCTTGGCACGACCATCAAACGCCACCGCGCCCCGTTTCGCCAACGCTCCCACCGAGCCCCCAAGCGCGGCCACGACGGGGAAGCGGAACCCCATGCGCGCTGAACGAATGCAGGGACACACGTTGGACCCCCCCCCTCGCGCATGGCTATCGCCGCAGACGTCCTCGCGCCCAGCGCCGCTCGCCCGCCAACCGACCCGCCCGCGCCCGCTCGACGCTCGCTCGCCTCGCGCGCGCGCCGCTCGCCCCTTCCACCCGCCCGACAACGTCGCGTGCCCCCACGCTGCGCGCCCGCCACCGCCGCGCGCACGCACTCGCGCGCGCGAAGGCTCGCGCTTGCCCGCGGGCGCATTCACGCGTACGCACGCGCGCGCGCATCCCCCCCGTGTCTCGCTCGCGCGCACGCATGTTCGCTCGCTCATCTCCAAACACCGCCACCGTGATCACGCCAGCCCTCCGAGTTCGTCCACGCGCGCGCGACGCGCGCCATCGCTCGCCACCTCACAGGCGCAACCGAGATCACTAGATGGCCGTTGCAACGTCGGTGCGGTTTAGGTTCGCCGATGAGCCAAAAGAAGAGCGCGTTCTGGACGTGCCGCACCGACGCGAACTTACCTTGCGCAGCCAGCGCGTCGCCCGCGCGGCATTCCGAATATTCCGCGCACCCCCGCGGCGTCGCGTTTCCCAGGGCTGGTCATAACTTGATCGCGCGCTGTGAAAAACAGCGGCGGCTGCCAGAATTACTGCTCTGGCTAGCAACGCACGGCGCATGTGCTACAAGCCACCTCGCGCCTGCCACCGCGCCGTGTTGGAGGCGCCAAGTGTCCGCGACATCGGCGCGCGAACTTAACTCGCGGCGGCGAACGAGGGGGGGCGCAGTTGACTCCAGCGGGGCACATCAACTGGCACCCCCAACACGAGACGCCGACGTCAACCGTCAACGTCGACAGTCGACTAGGCGCGTCAAGACGTCAACAGGCGCAGTCGACAGGGCGCGTCAAGTTGCGTCTGGACGTCAACAGGCGCAGTCAACTAGGGGCGTCAACAGCAGGTGGGCCAGTCAACAGGGCACGTCGACGTCAACCGTCGACGTCGACAGTCGACTTCAACTTCGAGCCCAGCAGGCGAAGTCGCGCGTCAACATCGCAAATGCGAGGCGAGTTGGGAGTCGCTTCTTCCTTGAGCGAGTTGCCCAGACTCCCGCATGCGCCCCCGCCCCTCCCACTTCCCGTCCCAACAGCCACCGCCTCACCTCCCTTTTTCGCGCGCGCGCCACCGCCTGCCACGCCCATCCGCGCGCCCCATGCGCGCCTGAGCCGTCGCTCACCAGCTCGCCCACTCGCCCCTCGCTCTATCGATCCCACCTCCCCCACGCACTTACACCACCCAGAACATTACCGCTCGCCAGCATTGCACCGCTGCGCCTATTTCCCAAGCACCTGCCCTTGCCAACTTACCGCCCGCTCCCACGCGCACGCAACTCCTTCTCCTTGCGACCGCCCGCGCTCCCCACCGCCGCCACCGCAGCGCCCGCCACGCCCAGCCCCACTTCGCTCGCCCCTGCACCCACGCGCTTGCGCCCGCGTGTGCGTGCTTTGGTGGATGGGGTGGGCGGGTTGGTGGGGTGGGGTGGCGTGGGCGCGTGCGTCGGTCAGTGCGCTTGCGTGTGCGTGCGTGGGTGCGTTGTTGCTTGGGCTCGGGAGGTGGGCGCGCGCGTGCGTGCGTGGGTAGGGAGGTGGGCAGGCGCGCGATGGGCGCGGCGGGATGGCGCGCGCGTTGTGGGCTTGGGGGATGTTGTGGTGGTCGTGGTGGGGCGGGTGGGTGGTGGGGGTGGGGGTGGGGGGGGGGGGGGGGGGGGCGCGTGGTTCGGGATTTGGCGAGCGGCGTGGAGGGCGCGCGGGCAATGGTGGCGGCGGCGGTGGTGGGCGGGCGGGAGCAGGGTGCGTAATGCATGGCGTGGTGGGCGGGTTTGTGGGATGGCGTGGTGGGGCTAGCGTGCGTGGTGGTCGGGGGCGTGGATGTGGGGCATGGTGGTGGGGGTAGCGGGGCGTTGGTGGGGTGGGTGGCTGGGGGGTGGGGGTTGGGTTGGTGGTGGGAGGATATGTTTTGGGAGTGATTGGGGCGGGGAGGCGGTTGGGCACGGGCACAAACGGTGGCGGTGGTGATAAGGATTGGGTTGGTGGTGGCGGGGGGATACATGGTTGTCATTGATGACGCCGTGGAAACTCTGCGTTTTTGCGTTTGCGTTTTGGTGTCGCGCGCGTTTGGTTTTCCACCGTTTGTCGTTATTTCGGCGTTGTGTTGGGGGGTCGCGCTACCTTTTGTTGCCGACAAACGGATTTAAGCAATTCCCCATCCACGCGTCGGTGGCCCTCTGCGGGTCGGAGGTTCATTTACTCGTCCGTAGCCCCACAAAACTCGGATGGACCTTACCGTTTCGTCCCCTGTGGGTGATCAAAAGAATAGCTCGCGGCCGCGCCTGCAAACCGTTTTGCGTCGTGCCAGAAGCGGGAAAGCGAAGACCACACCGGGTAGGTTTGATTTTTCTGGGTCCCCGATCTCACAACATTGTTCCCGTCTACGAATGCCAGACCATCTTCTGAGTGGGGCTTGTGATACGCCTGGCATATATTGCTATATCGTGAGTATGGAGCGATGTTGCTTCTCCGATGTCAACTCCAGTGTTGCTGCCTTTTTCGGCTACTTTCAGGCAGCCCAATCATGTCGTAAGTGTTGGGGTTCAAGCTAGCCGCTGCGAGCGCATCCCGCGTTGTCCCCCTCAACCTTGCATTCACAGCGGCGGCGCTGGCAGGAGGCTCCCACTGCATCCTTGCATCTTCGGTTCGCCCACGCCCTTGTTGCCTCGCATCCTTGGTGCGCGCCGTCGCTGTGGGCATTGAGGTTGTCGCAGATCATTCCCTGAACCAGAGATGGCCGATGCGAGCAGCAGTGGCAACATTGGCATCAATTCTGTGAACGCCAAGATGTTGAAGCAATCCGTGGGCGCTTCCTGTGACAAGTGTATTGCCACCGCGCAACGTAAACTGAACGTCGACCATCCAGCTGTCAGGGATACATTGGACCGCCTGCATCGGCTGAGGAGTGAAAGCGACGCTCTGTCAAGGCGTCTTGTTAGGTTGTCGAATATCAAGAGTTTGCAGAAAAGGGCGGCCTCCACCAAGATAACGATTGCGCTGCCTGACAAGGGCCAGGGGGCGCCTCCAGCCATGGCTGAATCCGAATCTGATTAAGTTCAGCCCAGCCTTATTGTCCGCCTTGCGTGGGTTGGCTGACGCTGTTCGTGCGTATGCTGCGGTTCGCTTGATTTGCACCCGTGTATTTTTGCCTGTAGCCAGACTCGTGCGCTGAGCACCGAGGTTGTGCCAACGCAGCCTTTGCAAGTCTGCGTGAGCTTGTCTGCGTGTTTTCGTTCGGACATCTGCGAGGCGGGGAAGTCTCATATTTGGTTCCGTGGTGATGCCCTGAAACGGTTGAAACGCACCCTTGAGCGAATGCTTGAAGGAATGGAGGGGCGGGGGAGGAGGGTAGGGGCAGGCGTGGGGGAGGGGGCGGCAGCAAACATGGGAATGGAGGATTGGATGTGGTAACGGTTAATGGGGGAAGGCTCTTGGAAGGCCTTGGCTTGCCACCCGCTCGTTCCTTTACCCCCTCCCCATCCCCAGCTGCACGAAGCATGCAGCTGTCCTGCGCTGCGAGACTGGAGAGAAAGAACGGTAGGACATGGGAGAGAGAGAGGGAGGGGGAGATAGAGAGAGAGAGAGAGAGAGAGCGAATGAACCAACATGGCATAGACATGAAAAGAACTGGTTTGAGAACTTGTTGGGATCCGTGCTCCCCGTATTTATGTTTGCTCCTCGTCATCCCCCTCGTCCTCGCACGCCTTTCCTAGTCTTGGCAGGGTCTTGGAGAGTCTTGGAGCGTTGGAAGTGTTCGGCGGCGGGATCGCATTCTCTAAGCTTCTGGGGTTCCCATGCTTAAATCTGTGGTGCATCATTTTAGCTTTGAGGTCCAGGTGTCTGCTGAGGAGGCTGGACAACGAATGTCTCTCTCCCCCCGAGCCCACCATGAAAAGATCAGTTATATGACTGTTGTGGGTGGTAGTTTCGATGTCCCCCCAGAAGCGACGTCGCACTTCAGAAGGGGGGCGTTGCAAACCACGGGGGCCACCAGAACAACAACGCAAATGCCCAGGATGAGCAGGCTCAGACACACGGTGGGCCGAACGAGGCCATGGGCCCAAGGCGGCGCGCCCTCACCTCAGGGAAACAAATCGATGCCGAATGGGCACGTTCTCCCACGACCTCCTCCCCCCCCCCCGTATCTCCATAGCCATTTTGGCTCAACCTGGGCGATGCCACAGCCTCCTAGTATGGTGGCGTGCCCATAGTCATCTTGCGGGTTGGCAACGAATACCAGTGCACGCAGCCTCTTGCACCAGCTATCACATTGTCTTGATGGCGGCGGCAATCACGACGAAGGAAGAACACGAGCAGCTGGAACGGGAGTTGTTCGAAGACGGCTCGTGCGAGGGCAGCCAACAGGCCGCCAGCAAACCCAATGGCGAAGGCCCGAGTTCTTTTCAAGCCGGCCTGTTCGAGCAAGACCCTGCGCGTTGCGCCAAGTGTTTCGATGACTTCGCTGGGCAGAGTGGGCCCCCTCGGTCGCCTGGCGGACATGGTGTTCACCCTTCTTCCACAGACCACAGCACGTGCCAGCAATGCCTGGACTTGAAGGAGTTGGTGTCTGAGAAGCTGGACGGACCACTCGGCACGGTGGAGTTCCCCACCGACAGCGACGCCAATCAATGGCCATTTTTAGTACACTGCTACAGGATGCTTCGCCATGGGTCGGCCGACGGCACGGTGACATTGCACGAGTTGGCCATCGAGTGGGCTGAGATTGCGAGCAAACGGTGCCAAGAGGCTGGCGAGATCCAAGTTTCTGCTTTACCAGGGGGCGGTGAGAGCTGCATGCGCACAGACAATCCAGCATCGGAGCCAGGAGGGGCGAGAGACAAGCCTGTAGATGGCAGCGGCTCTGGCACAGCTGGCGAGATCAAGCATGAGGAGGATGCACTTGCACAACCTCAGCGTGTCAAGCAGGAGTTCGGGTTCCGCCGAAGCAGCTTGTCGGTGGCGGCGCCTGCCGTGGCTTCAGCGGCTTGTGAGACTGGTGCGAGTGAAGGCACGTGTGCGGCCGTCGGCATTGACGTGGACTCCGAGGACGACGGCGACTCAGACTCATTGAACAAGTTTTCCTTGACTGAGCGCTTGCCCAAGGGCCAGGTGTACATCAGCTTCGGGAGGATTCGTGGGACAATCAACCAGTACGTTGAGGCTCTGTCGCACCTGGGCTGGCTACCAGACTACAAGATACAGACCGTACAAGCACTCGAGCGCCGTTTGAACCAGCACAGCAGTGAGATCTCCCAGCAAGCGAACGTTGACATAAAGACTTCATTCAAACAGCTTTCGATGCGCGTGAAGACAACGATCATCCTGTTCAAGCTCTTCAAGACGTGGCACGACGAGAACAACGATGCGTCCTTGGTCCATGTGCTTGATGCAGTTTGCAAGTTGAAACCGTTCCTTCGTTTCCAGAAGAAGTCTGTGGGTGCCGACTTGGAGATGATCCTTATCTACGCGCAGTTCTACAAGGATCTGGCCAACGGCATGGGCATTGACGAGGCAATCAATTCGCTGAACTTCGACCGTCTCACTGAGTGCCACAAGATCGTAACCGAGAATGCTGGCAGATTGACGGGGACGATGACCAAGACCACCGACGGCGCGAAGGTCAAGGATAAGGACGCCGCCGATGGCACAGCAGAGGGCGAAGCACCACCTTCGAAGAAGCGCAAGCAGTTCACCATGCCGAAAGACGTGATCGCCAAGCGTGTATTGGTCCATCCCGTCGAGCAGTTCGAGAAGCTGGTGAGCGATTCCATGGCGAAGTACATCTTCACCTTGAGCCCCGACATCGTGAATGACCAGAAGGCGGTGCAGCATTGCCGTGAGTTCATGGGTAGAACGCGCCAGGCGTGGCTTACCAAACACAACGGCTGCCTCAGCAATAAGGTGGGCCAGCTTCTCGACGCGTTCGTGACGATCGCGCTGTGCGCGAAGTCGGACGAGATGGAGAGGCCCAGCGTCGACAGTGCGAGGTGGGCCAGGAGGACAGTGATGGCAACAGCGAAGGAGGATGTCCCATCATCAGAGATGGCAAAAGCAATGGCGGTCCACCCTGCAGGCATGGCGTTCATGAAACGGGCTCTCAGCCACGCCAAGGCCGGCATCGAGGATGAGGCTGCGGAGCAGCGGGTTCGAGTTCAGCGTCGACCGCTTCGAGGACTTGCTCGATCCAGTCTTCGAGAACGCAACCTCTTGGCTGAAGGCGGGGGATGGCGGCAAGCCGATGACCTGCGATGCGTTCGGGAAGTATTTCGAGGCGTGCATGGTGATGAGCGTTGCTTGCGCTCAGGCCCTCCAGCGCTGGTCCACGAGCGCCTTGGAGCAGCGCGCCGAGACTCTGGCGAGCGCTGGGCACGACTGATATCCACAGCCACTTCCACATCCCTATCCTTCCTCATCTAACTCCTCCTCCTCCTCACCCCCGCCTCGACTCCGAAACCGACCGCCACGCCAGCTTGCCTTTTTAATTGGGCCCGCCCTGCCTTCGGAAACTCGCCAGGGGGGGGATGGGAGAGGATGGAGGGAGGGGTGCGAACCCAAACGCGACGTCCCTCAACACGTTTGCTGAGTGCGCTGCTCGTGCTGCGCATGCTGTCGTTGCTGGTCGTGCTCGCTCTCGTAGTCGTCGCCGTCCCCCAGCTGTCGTCGTCGTGCTGCTCGTGCTGATGCTGGCCCCCCTCCTCGGCCTCCCCAACTCCCTCTGTTCTTTGTGTAAATGAAGTGGCTGTGTGAGTCTGGGCCACAGGCGAATACTGTATCAAACATGGTCGTCCTGTTGCACGCAGGGAACTTCGTCTACATAGATACCGTCAGAGGTTGGATCGGCCATCTCCTGGAGCAAGCTTCACAGGCGGGCATGGCAGATTCGTGTGCTGCCGCAGGCGGCGACAGTTCAGGCCCCATCCAGACAGAGGTCGTCAAAGCCGAGTGCGAGTCGACCCAGCCTGGCGGCGACGGCAATGTGCAGCCGACAATGCCGTTCTCGTCGCCAGCCCGCCTCTTCGCTCACATCCGTGAGATCGACGCCACTGTGAAAGCGATGCGCCCGCGCTTGAGAGCCTTCGTTGAGCTGATGCTGAAGTCTGCGCTGGGCGCCCAGAAGCTGTACAAGCTCGCGGCCACCAGAGTGGGCGGCTCTTGGCACGATCACTTCGACAAGGACGCGTCGGGCGACACTGTCCTGAGACATTTCAACCACAACGTTGCGGTCACCGACAAGATTATCATATACCTTGAGAGCCTTCACTTGCTTGCCGACCCAGACTGGTGGCTCGACGGCGAGTCACTTTCAAAGAGCAGCGCCAAGCCCGACGAGCAGACCCTCTGCAACTTCAGCAGGGTCCACCACGAGCACACCTCAGTCACGCCCTTCACCGTGCTGACCTCATCCACCCTCGATCTCCCCGAGGTCGGAGATGACATCGCAGCGTTGTTCGCGGCGTTTGCTGAGCATGTCGGCCAGCGCATGTACGACTTCAAGGCTACAGCGTTCTTGGTAGATAAGAGTTCTACGATTTCTGACGTGGAGGTGCTCCTGGGGAGCGTTCACGCCGACGTCTTAAAGGAGTGCGACGACTAGGCCCTGTATCCTCACTTGCTGCCTAAGGGCGATGCCGACAATGTTGCGAAGCTTGCGCCCATTGATGTTTCTGGAAGCAAAGGGGATCCCAAGGCGTTGGAGCTTCTCCCTCATAACCGAGCTCTCGAGCACCTGCGATGCTTCATCAGAGCAGTCATGCTGACGGAGATCGACGTCCCTGGCATGTTCAACTCAACTGTGGATGCACCGAAGCCCAGCATCGACCTGTGCATGTTCGCTATGGAGCTCAAGTGCGCTGTCGCCGACGTGGTCGCAGTCATTTCCTCAGCCGAGGTGGCTATAGGCAGGAAGGCTCGCTCCAAGGATAAGCAGCTCATGAGTCAGGAGTACCTCTGCGGGACGGCCACCTTCATATTGCAGATCCTCCACGCTGCGCTGCAGAAGCTGGACAGCATGGCCAACGACCCCAAGGCCATGGAGTTCGAGAAGACAGGCTGGCAGCTCCGCGAGTCGATCCACACCATGCGTCACTGGTGCTTGTTGGCGGCAAGAGTCAGCGGGCGTTACGAGAGCATGCTCTTGCTGGGCATGGCCGAGGTCTTGACCAACGAGGGACAGGCGACGGCAAAGGTCACCCCTACTTGGACAGCATGTTTCGTCGACGACGTGTTCAACGAGACGATGGCAATGGCGATGCTCAAAAACAAGCTGGACGTCGTGATCAACCGCCACAACTCACTCCACACCTGCATCAAAGCCTTCTCCACGTCAGCAGCCGTGCTGTCCATCAACCCCCGCGTGCAGGACCACCCGACGACGTCCGAGTCAGTGAACGTGGCACTCCAGTTGCTGAAGGACGCTGCGGGAGCAAGCGTGGTCATCAGGGGCGTCGACCTGTTGACTGCGTATCGTCATCGCCTTGAGGGGCCGACGAAAGCGACGGAGTTCTTGACGGAGAACGAGGGTCGCTACCCCAAGGTACCGCAGTGCTTCTGGCAGTTGTTCAAGGACCTGCAGGCGCACGCACTTCCAGCCCAGCCTTTGCCAGCACAGGCTGGCGAGGCGTTGGCCCCTGGCGCAGGCGCGTCTGGGGGCGGAGCCCACCTCACGCCAGCCAAGAAAAGCTTAGCGGACGGGTCTATTCACACTCCGACCCCAAAGAAGCCGCCTGCCCCGAGTTCAGCCGATGGCAGTCAGCACGTGAAGGCCAAGGCCCCTAGCGTTTCAGATCGCCCCGCCAAGGGTTTCAAGCGCGCCAAGCGCTCCTGAGCCTCAGGAGTTTCAAGCGCAGCAGGCACTAGCATAGCATGCAAACGTAATGCAGCATTGAGCAGACATAGACACATAAGGGATCAGCATATTGCATATATCGTGACACGCAT
Source organism: Prorocentrum cordatum (assembly GCA_963575745.1). Lineage (NCBI taxonomy): Eukaryota > Dinophyceae > Prorocentrales > Prorocentraceae > Prorocentrum > Prorocentrum cordatum. The sequence continues at coordinate 259,275 of CAUYUJ010022470.1, forward strand.
GCTTGTGCAAACACTCTGGGCCGCTGGTCTGCATTGGGCTGGCTGTGTTTAGCTAGGGTGCCGCAATGCAGTTTAGGTTTGGATTCTAATCTCGGCTGGATGCTCTCAGAGTGCGAGCCGACGTCGAGGCAACGAGTGAGTGGTGTTGAGGGTGTTGGGGGCGCGCCATGCGTCGGGCGGTCGGAATATCGACCCCGTCTACTCCGACCGTCGGAGTATCGCGCGATGCAGCGAGCGCACCGTCTACTCCGACCTCCGACGTACGGCACATCGGGCTCCACATCGAGCTGCATCGGCGATGCATCGGCGATGCGGCGCGATACTCCGACGGTCGGCGTGGCCATTGCTTCACGTGCCGTTGCATTCAATACCGTTGGCATATAAGGATCCTCTCACACACACGCGTAAACACATGTGCTTTAACCTGCGTGCCACTCGTGCGCCACTGATGTTGCCAGCCATTTTGTCTCATCACTCTTCCTCGACCTCCCGTCCTCCTCCTCCACCTCCCCATCCTACCTTTCTAATTTGTCCCCCGTCCCCCCATATGTCCTCCCAAGTCCCTATCTTCCCTTGCCTCCTCGTTCCCCTCCACCTCCCTCGCATCCCCTACCGTCCCCTCCTCGCCCCCTTTATCCTCACCCTTACATTCCTCACCCTCCCTCTCGCCCCCCTCCTCCCCCTGCCCTTGCGCCGCCGTGGATCGTGCGTGATTCTGGCGTTTTGGGAGCTGCATGCTAAATGCGCTTCGGCGCCAACGCGCTGATTTGCCGTTCAAGCTTGCGATCGGCGCGGAGTGTCCGAGTTGACCGCCCAAGCCCTTCCATCAACAAGGAGTTGGCGGACCCCCCTGCCGACCCGCCCTGACGTGCATTCGTGGGGTCCTTCCAGTCCAGCCCCCCCAGACGAACCCAACCCAAGGACCCACGGCGGCCCAGAGGATGGCGGGAACCATGATTTTGGAGAGATCGAGGCTGGAAAAGCCCGAAATCCTGGTTCCCGGCTCTGTTTGGCGCCCCAGGAACTCACGGCGGCCCAGAAGATGGCGGGAACCATGATTTTGGACAGATCGAGGCTGGAAAACCCCCAAATCCCGGTTCCCGGCTCTGTCTGGCGCCCCTGGGACTCACGGCGGCCCAGAGGATGGCGGGAATCATGATTTTGGACAGATCGAGGCTGGAAAAAACCCAAATCCTGGTTCCCGGCTCTGTCTGGCGCCCCAGGAACTCACGGCGGCCCAGAGGATGGCGGGAACCATGATTTTGGAGAGATCGAGGCTGGAAAAGCCCGAAATCCCGGTTCCCGGCTCTGTCTGGCGCCCCTGGGACTCACGGCGGCCCAGAGGATGGCGGGAACCATGATTTTGTAGAGATCGAGGCGGGAAAAACCAGAAATCCTGGTTCCCGGCTCTGTCTGGCGCCCCAGAGTCCACGGCGGCCCAAAGGATGGCGGGAACCATGATTTTGGAGAGATCGAGGCTGGAAAAGCTCCAAATCCTGGCTCCCGGCTCTGTCTGGCGCCCCAGAGTCCACGGCGGCCCAAAGGATGGCGGGAACCATGATTTTGGAGAGATCGAGGCTGGAAAAGCCAGAATTCCCGGTTCCCAGCTCTGTCTGGCGCCCCTGGGACTCACGGCGGCCCGGAGGATGGCGGGAACCATGATTTTGGAGAGATCGAGGCCGGAGAAGCCCGAAATCCCGGTTCCCGGCTCTGTGCTCTGTGCTCTCTGCTGCTCTGTGCTCTCTGCTGCTCTGTGCTCTCTGCTGCTCTGTGCTCTCTGCTGCTCTGTGCTCTCTGCTGCTCTGTGCTCTCTGCTGCTCTGTGCTCTCTGCTGCTCTGTGCTCTCTGCTGCTCTGCTGCTCTGTGCTCTCTGCTGTTCTGTGCTCTCTGCTGTTCTGCGCTCTCTGCTGTTCTGTGCTCTCTGCTGTTCTGCTGCTCTCTGCTGCTCTGTGCTCTCTGCTGCTCTGTGCTCTCTGCTGCTCTGCTGCTCTGTGCTCTCTGCTGCTCTGTGCTCTCTGCTGCTCTGTGCTCTCTGCTGCTCTGTGCTCTCTGCTGTTCTGTGCTCTCTGCTGTTCTGCTGCTCTCTGCTGTTCTGCTGCTCTCTGCTGTTCTGCTCTCTGCTGTTCTGCTGCTCTCTGCTGTTCTGCTGCTCTCTGCTGTTCTGCTGCTCTCTGCTGTTCTGTGCTCTCTGCTGCTCTGTCCAAACCCGATTGGATTGGTTTTCGCTCGATTGGTTTTCGCTTGAACGGATTACCTTTTCGCTCGAACGAGCGTCTTTTCGCTTGAACGATCCACCCTCCTGGTCTTGGCTGCGCGTACGGCTGGTCTTGGCAAAAGGCTGCGAGGGTCACAGGAGGTAGGAGGACGAGGAGTCTGAGGAGGAGTCGGATCTGATCTGATCTGAACCGCTGGGGACGTCAAGCTTACAGCCGTGAGCCTACCTGAACAGACTCGCCTAAAAAATCGGTTCCGGTCCATGCGACGGCGAAAAACGCCGCATGAACATCCGCAAACTTTAACTCGAGAAGCCTCCACAAGGGGGAGGGCCCCCGTCGGGCCCCAAGGCAGGCCCCAAAGGGGAGGGAAGGCCCTCCAGGGGTGCCTGCGGGCACCAGCATCCTCGGCACGCAACCGCGCCACAGCCCCCCCCCCCCCCCAGCAGCTAGACGACGGAGCCACCAGGGCCCAGCACCGCCTTCCAGGGCCAGGACGGGGGGTGGCACCGCTGCATGCCCTCAAGTCCCACGGCGGCGCGCGAAGGAGCCCCCCGCTTCTGGGGGGGTCGGCGCCTTGCCTAGGAGGAGTCGGAGGAGGAGGAGGAGGAGGAGGATGTGGAGTCGACGAGGATTGGTATTGAGCTCCAGACCCCCTTAGCCATGATGTGCATGCAGCAGCGGCTGGTGACACTGCAAGCGTTGAGGCAGAGGGAACCCGGCGAGCTGAAAAGATGGTAGTGGGCCGAGAGCCCCACAGGGCCTCCTGCCCCGTGGACGTGGGGCCTGAGGCAGTCCTCGCGGAGGTGGCGAGGGATTTTTGTCAGCAGTACAAGCGAGTCAGGCCGAGCTCACATTCGCAACAATATCTGGCCTCCGAGGGATCTGGTGGATGCTTTTGTGCAGATCTCGCCAGGCGTGCCCGGCGTGCCCTGATGGGCCTCCTCCTCCTCGTCCTCCTCCTCCTCTTTCTCTTCCTCTTTCTCTTTCTCTTTCTCACCTTCCTCCTCCTCCTCCTCAAGACTCAAGACTCAAGACCCATGGAATCCACATCATTACAAAAAGTTAGACAGGTATCCGTCATGGACCCCCAACCGACGCAACAGATCAGAACAATACATGTCAGTATGATCAGTTTACTGGGAGCGCAGGGGACATCTAATTAAGAAGCAGCCAAACGAGCGGCGCAAGGCTGAATCTATTGACTTGGCTGTTGTCGTAGGGGCTGCTGTCGTAGGCGGTGCCTCGAGCTGAGTGACAAAATGTCAAGCTCGCGTGATGGGGGCGTGCCCTCCAGATCTCACGCTCGCGTCGGGGGGGCCATGGGCGGGGCCAGGCCCAGATAAAGGCACGGAGAGAGCACCCCCGCTGCAGTCGGCTCGGGGGTGAAACGTGTCCCGCAGAGCACCGGGCAAACGATGGTCTGCACCACAGCGCCCGCGAGCTTCACCCCTCTGCCGAGCTCTGGAGTCGCCGCATCCGGCGAGGAGCCAGGACAAGACAGGCAGAGGATGGGGCATTCGGGAGCGGCCAAGAGGGGGGTGTCCAAGAGGGGGGGGTGCAAATCATGACCGGCGGCATGTGTGCGGCCCAGCGGGGGGGCCAGGGACGTAATGAAATAAGATGAGTCGCCATGAAATCTGAGGAAATATCATGGCCCCCGCCATGATATCCACCCCCCCCTAGTCATCACCCCCTCTTTTCTGCCCCCGAGGCATGCTCTTGCATGTCTAGCCAACGCTCCGCCTCTGGGAGGCAAGAGCGGGAGAAGAGCGAGACGGGGCGGAAGGAAACCCGAGTCGGCAACTGGGCGCAGCGTGCGCCGAGCACGGCACGGCACTGCTCTCGGAGGTGGACAAACCTCCCTTTAGTAAACCTCCCCTTCGTGAAAACGGCCTGGGACCGAAACCGACGGACCTGGACCCGCAAAAATGACGACCGCGACGCTCTCTCGCGCATCGAAAACGGCCAATTCCTTAATCGACGTGTCAGGGTAGGAGGTCGATCCACCTCCGATACTCCGCAGTGAGTAGAGAGGGAGCGAGGCTCAACTCACGGTGTCACGGTGCCTTTCCTCATTCTGGCCCCTCAGGGCCCTCCGAGGCGGAGGACTGCGCGATGGCGCCCATGGCCGCCCGAGCCGTGGGCCTCGGCTCGAGGAGCGCGGACAGCTTGGCCAACACTGGCTCGCTGCGCACGCCGCCCATGACCGCCAGTGCGCGAGCATGGCTGCCGGTGCGGAGGAAGAAGCTCTTGATCCTGCAAGATGAAGCCAGGGCGAGGACAGATTCGGATGGGAATACATCGAGAATCTCTGAGATCCGGCGGCTCTGGAGGATGTATCGGGCGCGGCGGCCTTCTCAAAGCGTTCCTGAACGCTCTGAGAGCATTCCGGAACGCTCTGGAACCGACTCTTCCTCGTCTTGGCCCCGCCCGATCCTTCTGGCGGTGGGCTCCAGCTCCGCCTCCTCGAGCCAGCCGACCGCCTGCCTCATCGAGCCCAGGCCCCCAGCGGCCTCGAGGATCACCACCCCGAGGCTCCAGCAGTCCGCAGGCTTGGCAAAGTACCACTCGTCCAGAGCCACCTCCGGGGCGATGCACGGCAAGTCTCCGCACGGCGTGACCGACGGCGTCGACTCAGGGCAGCACACCGCCTGGTTGAAATCCACCAAGCGGCAGAACAGCTTTTCAGAGTGGTCATCCGCGACAATGTGCTCCAGAGACACTTGTCTGTGCACGACGTCCCGTGAGTGACAGTAGGCCAGCGCTCCTGCTATCTGCATTGCGCAGTCCACAGCATCCTCCAAGTCGAGGCGGTACCCGGGCTGGTCGTGGAGGCGCTGGTGCAGATTCTGCATGCCCCCAAACTCGAGGGCCAAGTACACCCGGGAGAAGCTATGGTGCATGCTACTGCAACGGACGATGTGCGGATGCCTCAGCATGTCCCTCAAGAAGCGCAATTCGCGATCGATGCACTCCAGGTCTTCAGCAGATACATAGACCGATTTTTCGTAGACCTTGAAGACAAGTTTCTCGGACTCGCTTCGATCGGCAAGCAATACGGTGCCGCTCCTTGCGCCAAAACGATTGGTCAGCTGGTGATCGCCCACCATGTTGCTCGTCTCCACAAGGTTGTGGTCGATGGGGTCGAACTCGGGCATCAGAGCTTTGGGGACGGCCTCCCATAGCAGCTCGTGGTGATACTTCAGCACGCGATGGTAATAATCGTCGTTCGGAGCAACCATAGAATGTGCACGCTTCGCATTCGCTTCCAACCAAGCCCGCTCTTGATCGAGTTTGTGGCGCAGCCGATCTGGATCGTCACACGGATCCAGCACCACCGCGTTGGCACCGACGGCCAAGAGCGCGTCGTGGCGCGCCATGACCACCTGCACGTACTCCCGGCTCATCTCACCCGGGACCTCGAGCAGCTGCAGCACAAACACGCAGAGGCCACTGTGCGGCTCGAGCTGCTCCAACAGCGCCTTCAGCACGCGCTTCTCGTATCGCGTCTCGAATATGCACGGCACCAGCAAGCTGGTGCACTCGGACGCCGGGACGCGATCGCCTCTGCATCCCAGTGGCCCCCAGGCGCAGAGTCTGGTGCGGCGAGCCTGCTGGGTCGCTGCGGCGACCTCCACGGCGCCAGTGTGGCGAAGGCGAAGTGCGCGGGCAGCTGCGAGGTCATGCGGGAAACATAGCTCTCTACCACTGCCTGGCTGGACGCCGAAGGCAGCCGAACTTCCTCGGTGCCCATGCCACAGGACGGCGATGATGCAGGGATTCGTGCTGCTCCGAGGCAGAGCACAGCGATAAAAGCCGGAACAAATATTTTCTGACCTGCAACGGCTGCGGACCCCCCTCCTCCTACTCCTCCGGTTCCTCCTCCTCTCCCTCCTCATCCCAGCTCTTCCCCTCGAGCAACAGACAAACTTAACTCTGACAGTATTGAAATCATGCTAGGGTCTGTCGGGCCTCTTCTGTCCCCCTTGTCCTGGACACGGAGTTATCGCATGATGCGTGCAACCTGTGTGGTGCAAACGATGCGGTGGAAACTACTTACCTCCAGCGTCAAGGAATGTTACGCCCTCTTGGAGCACGATTGGGGCTGCATGAGGCCCTCCTGGGCCGCTTTAGGGCCAGAGGGTAGACCCAAGAGGCCCCAACAGTCTCCTCATCCTCATTTTCTTCTTCCTTCTGCTTCTTTTCCTCTTTCCCCCTCTTCGTCATCCTTCTCCACCTCCATACCTCCGTTCTCTCCGCGCAGTTGCAACCTTTCGGCGCAATTTCAATATTTCGGCGCAGTTGCCGCCTGGACCAATACACAAGAACAGCGAGAGGAGGAGCAAGACGAGAAGGAAGAGAAATTGAGGCCACGGATCAGGCGCGGGTGGGACACCGACTCAGGGCACCTGTAGTTAGGAAGCCGCTAGTAAGACACCTTCTTGGCATGCCTGGCTAGATAATGACGAGAGAAGAAGCTCCAGGAGGAGGGATCGACGACATATGACAACGACGAGGACGAGGAGGAACATCGGGACAGAGATTCTACGCTATTGCATCCACTCGATTTGTTTACATTCACTGGTCAGATACTCGACACTGTTGCGTCCAGTGGCGCAACAAACCTCCTCCTTGGACAGCGGGCCCAGCCAACTTTCCTGGCCAAGGTCCAAGAATCTCGCCATCTCTCTCGGCCAAGCCCCCTCTCGGGCCAACCCTGTAGGGGAGCTCTTTCCATGAGATGTAACATACAAAACATCATGACACCGTTCTGAAGCCAACCGCAAACCGTCAGCTGCACCCATCCCCCACGATCCCCGTATCCCCCGAAGGGCGGCATACGAGGCAAGTTCCTCCGAGGGGGCCAACATACACACTCTAAAGATGATGGCAGCTGCAATCTTAAACGCACGCAGCGTGCAGTCGCCTGGAGACGCCACTCACTGGGGACGCCCAGTGAACCCGAAGTGGTGGTAAGCAGACTGGGGTATCTAAGATCATGGTGACCCAGCGGCAGATCGCCCGGTGCTGCCCACACATGCATTGGATGGCCTGGACGCCCTGCGACTACCCTCCCCGCCGCCGCCTGCGCCGCCCGCGCCGCCTCTTGTTGACGACGTCACCACTGCAGCTGTGCCCCCCCCCCTCCTGCTTTCTGTCTCCACTGTCTCCGAAGGTTGGACCAAGAATGAGCTACATTCATCTACTCCAAGGGAGCAGGAAGTTTGGGAGGCAGACAAACACTTGAGCATCTAGCCCCCGAGGAAAACCTAAATAATACCATCTTCCCATCTCGTGAATACTGCTCGTACTCCTTCTCCGCCTGATCATCCGCCTTCTCCTCTTCACATCTTCGACATTGTCATCCTCCTCCGCGCTTGCACCTCACCTCACCAGTTCAGTTAACCGCTGACAGAACTACACGAGGCTGTTTGGGACGCTCGTTTGCCTGCTCAGACGTTTCGGTGAGTCACTGCTGATGGGACACCCCCAGGGCGTGGTACCCCCTCACTGCAATTCCGTGGCCCCCCCTTCATGGAAGCCATAGGTGGAGTAGGGGAGGGGGGGAGGAAGAGGCATGGGGGAGAGGAGGTAAAAGGCGAGGCAGAGGGGAAGGAGAAGGAGACGGAGGGTGAGGTCGAAGGAGGAAGAGTGGGAAATAGATGCCATGACCGAAGCCGCGGTCCTGGTTGGCGAGCTTCCTCCGCTTCGGCGGTGGTCGTGCTGGGAGCGGGTATTACCGCTGGCTGGAACTCTCGCCAGGGGACGTGATGGAGAAGTGCCAGAGAGGACCAGAATGTGCTCGATATTCCTCTCCTCGCTCCTCCTCGTCCTATAGGTCACCAAGGTCACGTCGCTCCGCTTGCGAAGTCCCCCCTGTCATTGATGATATGAGAACTGGCTGCAACTGTAGCAACGCTTCTCCTCTGCTGCCCAGTACTCCGCTGTCAAGCCCCTCAAGCCCGGGGCATGTTCTCAAGAGGACTGGCAGTCGGGCTAGACGGGAAGGGTAGTCGGGCGTGTGTGGGACTATAGAAGTCAGATCAATGCGCAATGGCAGGATGAAGGCGCCACAAAGGCCAAAGAGGCGTGAAGCATTGAAGACAGGATCGATGAGGACAGCTGGTCAAGAACTGCAGAAAGAGAGGACAACAAGCAGAGGACAATCCAGGAGACAATACATGGCTCCCTACGGGGATCGCCAACTGCAACCTGCTGCCACACATTACCAACGCACCTCCGAGCTGCAACATTGATCTGCAGATGTCAAGCCGCAGGATGCACAGGTCTCCAGGAGAGGTGGTGGACGCATCTCTTCTTCTGTGTTTTCTTGCTATTCATCCTCCTCCCTCCCCGATGCAACCAGCACCTTCTCATCGTCTCCCACCTCCGCCACCTGCCACGAGCCCTCCCTCCTCTCCTTTACGCTCCCCCTCCTCCTCCCCCTCCTCCTCCCCCTCCGTTACCTCCGTCACCTCAATTACCTCCTCCAGCTCTCCCGCTTGTTACCACTCCTCCTCCCCCTCCTCCTCCTCCGTCCCTCTCAGCCCTCTCTCTCTCTGTCTCTTTTTCTCTCTCCTGACCCACCTTCATTCCTCGCTGCCGATTGTTCCCAAATCCATATCTCGTTGAGTTCCTCCTGTTGTTGCTCCCGTTCTCCCCCCATCATGAAGCGGTAACCTGGTGCGCCATCGCCTCGCTGAGCATCGGCCTCTCATGACTACCGTGCATAACATTTGCAAAAGCAACATGATCCTTGGCTATGGTGGGCAAGAATGGTACGGCTTACGCAATGGTACATCGAAAACTTTATTACCAAGAACGGATGGATATAGACTCGCTGGTGTCAGGATACCACCATTCTTCCGATGAAAGCCCAAGTTTCCTTCCAGACAAGACCGAGAAAGGGCACCGGGGTTTTAGAAGCGGCTGCAATGCCAACGTCGCTCTGATCTAGCAGCTCCGAATGCCACGGTGCAGCCTGAGAGCTAAACGCCAGGCCTGGGTACCCAACGGCAGCAGTGATGCACCACTTCCCTCTCACTAGGCTTCCCTCGTCCAAGACATGCGTCGCCTTCACACGATAGCACTCAACGGGATCACGCGAAGAGAATGTGCAGCATATGTTGTGTACCAAGTTGGATGGGATATGTGTGGTACTGCATCGATGTACATACACGCGTGCATATTTTTAAGCGCGCGCAAGCTTATTCATGCGATGTGTGTATATATATATATATGTATATATATATATATATGTATCTGGAACCATGTGTAGGGAAAACGCACATGTGCGTACGTATGTGGGACCGCTACCGTGTAATGCAAGGCGTACCAAATCAACAACAATACTCTCCAAGACGAGAGGCGTCTAGGGTCGGTACGCGCCCAACTACTAAGCCATTCGCTCGCCAGGCACGGGGGCGGGCCAAAGCGAGCGAGTGGCCGATGGGTTCGACTGATCTTCTCTGTGACCTGTCAACCTCGTCAACCATAGCTATTCTGCAACAACGAAATGGAGGATTCTGCACAATATCGCCTTGGAGAACTTCCCAACGTATTGTGCGGAACCCGGAAACCTCCCTTGTAACCTCCCTGGGAAAACTCTGCACAATATCGCCTTGGAAAATGTCCATTGGAAAACCTCCCAACGCAAAAAGTACGTCAAGAACCGGACGTGGCTCCCGAATCGGGCGCCGCTGGGAACGCCGCATTCGCAAAACAAAAATGCGTTGTAAGCAACGCGCCCCCACCCGAATTCAAAGGTGCCAGTCACGAGCCTTCGAAGCGGCGATAGTCCCCCACGCATGAAGCTGGGAAGGGGCTACTGCAGACTCGCAACATCCTCAAAGCTGGTTGCGTTGACGGCCAATGAACCAGCGCGCAGCGGAGCTCAGGCGGCCGAGCATGAGCTCTGTCTGGCGTTTTGTGGCGAAGGGGCCCGTGCTCACGAAAAGAAGCCAGCCCTCTTGCGCGCGACATGCCATTTCACTTCTGGTCGGGCGAACGACACGAGGACCACAAACAAAAACCAGCATGAGAACCTCCCAGCGGGCGCGAAGCCGCCACCTATCACCAACACCACCTACGCGGGAATATATGACGACGGGCCTGCAAATCCAGGCCCATCAAATCGCGCCAACAACGGCGCCACGAGGGCGCCCCGCCACCTCGGCGGGGGCCGACCCGCGGGGCCGGCGGCAAGCTGCTGCAGCACCCCTGAGCTGGGGCGGCCTCAGCCCCCAAAAGGTTCCGGACCACGCTCCCGCGAAACACGCGCGCACGCACACGCGCGCACACACGCACACGCACACGCACACGCACACGCACACGCACACGCACACACACACAACACACACAACACACACAACACACAACACACACAACACACACACAACACAAACACACACGCACACACACACATTGACGCGCAAACGCACACGCACACGCACACGCACACGCACACGCACACGCACGCACACACACAATCACAATCACCATCACAAACACAATCACACGCACCCCTCCCTTTCTCTCTTTCTATTTTGCTTGCCGACAACGCATGGGTACAACAAGGTGATGCGCATGCGAACGAAAACCTTGCCACATGAAATGCAACATGCACAGAAGGCTCGACTCGAAAAACAAGTAGACCCATTGATATAGCACCCATATATGCTCTCATGCGTCGCCTCCACGCCTCCTATTGGTGCGAGGGGCAGGACATGGCCTACCCATCGGTACCTGCACTCTCGATGTCTTGAACATGCTGGGTCAAATAGGCCTATCAAGCTCCGTGGCCAGCAGGTTCGTGTGCCCGGAGCGCCGGTCTCGCGCCCGAGCCAGTTCGAGCGCCGGCGGGCGCCCTGGATAAAAACAACAATGAGAATGATGATCCAAATGTAGAGCACGTGGGATAAAGGATGAAGGCGTGAGATGTTTTTGCGCAAAAGGCTTTGCAATTGCTCTGCATTTGCTTTGACCCGCGGGCTTGAACCCAGAGGCGTCGGAACGCGCAGCAGAAAAGATGGGGCTTATGCGAATATCCCCTTCGACACTCCTCCCGCGCGGTCGCTCTGGCTCGGTGCCAGCCGTCTCAGAAAACAAACTTTTCAAGTACGACCTGAGAAGCACCAGTCATAACTACAGCGGCCGATTCATGAGTTCGCCCGTGCATCTCCCAGCTTATACAATGCAAGTGCGTGTTTGTACCACTGCCTACATATCCGAAAGAAAAACACTAAATAATCGGTCGTCCGTAAAACGAAACAATGCAACCCGAAAGCTACGATCAAGTCTAAAAATGCATACACGCAGAGCGACGATCACGACCGTCGCCTGCATGTTAATGCTGGCGCGAATGGCTACGGCGGCCACCCACGCCGAAGTGAAAAAAATGTAGAACATTTCTATACCGACGTCTCAGCGTTGCCTGCCGCGGACACATGTCTATGCCCTTGGCTCAGATTTGGCTGCCGAAGGCACTTGTCTATGCCCATGGGTTCAGGTTATCGCCGCTGTCGTAATGTATGCTCTATTATGCCTGCGGTGTGCTGTGGACAAGCCAGTTCCCTACCACCGTGCTCCCTGTGGTTTCCGTCCTGCCCTGGACGCATGCGGTGCATGCTCTGGGGCGCGCCGCGCGGTAGTCCGTGCTGTTGCCACAAGCTACGAATTGATATCGTGGCACGGACCCCTTCGTCAGCTCATCTGCGAGTTTTCATGGGTGCCAGACCAATAAAGCCTGCGGAGCGCTCTGGTCGCGAAACGCCCCCGCAAGGAGAGCACGTGAAGCGCGAGACTTCCTTTCGCAAGCTCCCCCAACTCCGTAGCGGCAAGGCAATCAAAGACACTGCGTGCATCGATCACAGCGTCACATTGAGGACGAAGTTGTCCTCGGTCCAATGCATCAGCCAAAAGTCGCGCCGAAGTCTGCAACAGTGCCAACATCGAGAATCGACGCAAACAAATCTGAATGACAAGCAAAGACTTCGCCAGAACATGTGGATCGGACCGCTCGTCGCTGTCGTCTGCAAAGATGCTCCAACACGATGCAACTGCCGCCCCGCGACGATGGCGTAGCCTCCGCGCCGCCGTTCAAAGTAATGACACAAACACGCAACGCCAAACCTGACGAATCCTCTGGAATCTCTTTGAAAGTTGCGTCGGTGACACCAACGAGTCGGCGCGGACCCTTGAGCTTCCAAAACATTATTCCTGGCTTGCGCCGCCGCACCCACCGTAGCACCATGTTCGATGGCTTGCAGTCCTTCGCCCGCGGCCTTTGTCCGCGTCGCTGCAAGGCTTGAGCGCGCGCGCAGATGGCAGCCATGGTCAACGCGCAAGCAAACGACGCCCCCGACAAGAATCGCGTAGCTCGAAGCCGCCTCCTCGCTCACCTCGTCGTCGTCTGGCTGGCCTGCAAAGAGGCGGCGGTCCAGCCCGGAAAGCGTCGTCACATTTGTTTCCGGATGTGGGTAGATACCGTCTGCGCGAGAAACGCGTTTTATCCCGACATGGGCGAAGTTGCCCCATTGTTGTGTGCAGGTGCCAACGTATTTGTCCAGGTGCTGCAGGAGCTGCAACCCGAGCTTCCGCGGTGCTCCACCCTTCGGGTCGTCAGCGCGTGCTGACAAAATCATCGTTGGGTGCGTCTGCTCGTGTCGGACGTGCAATTGGGCGTCGGTATACAACGCTCGAGGGCCGAAGTCCTCCAGAACGAGGTGCAGCTTCCTCCGCCACGCTCTGGGTGCATCTTAGAGCCCATACGCTGCTTTCGCCATGATGAATACCTCCTCCCGGGGGTTGAAGGTGTCAAGTCCAAGGATCGTCTTGGGCAGTTCCGCGCCATCGCGGTTAAGACCAAGCTGCGCCATTCGAGGAGGCCCCCCCGTAAGTTGCGACAGCTCTTCAAAAGTGAGTCCTTTAGCAAATGCGGCTGACACGTCGAAGCCGAACAACGCCCAACCATCTTGCTGCATGGTTGCTGCGTTGACCATTCTGTGGCCCCGTCGCGGCGGAGCCCCGGCGAAGGTGGCCAGATTGCTCTCCATGTCCTTGTGAGCCTAGTGTTGTTGCATTGTTGTTTGAACGCGGTGCTTCCACTTGAATGCCCAACGTGTGTCTACTACGTTGTGCGCTCGTTTTCTCCGATACCGTTTGAGGAACCTCAGCTCGTATAGTGAAACAAGTGCTGCTTTGTTCGATTCAATTATCTCGATCGCGTGTTTCACCATTTCCTCCTTGCTGAGGTCTGTCAGAGATTTCGAGATCACGGGCTTTTGTTCCCCAGTCCGTGTGATCCACGCGTTCGCCACTGTCTCGCCGTCGTGCACCACGTAACCCTCTCCAATACGACCCCGTGCTGACACTTTTTTTTTCTCTCTCTCTGGCAGCCCGTCGCGGCGAGTCGGAACACAGTCGTTGGATAAGAGCATTCCCGTTCTTACCTCGTATTCGTCTCCGTCCGGCAGCTCGTCGCCCTCGTCGCTGTCCGCTTTATTGATCTCGTTCGTCCACATCTTCCAACCAGGTTCCTCCTCATCCTCCTGTGATGGGTTGTTATGCTGAATGCTTGCTGCGTTTTCGGCTGTCGACAGCAATGGTTGATGAGCCTGCGCGCGCGCGGTGTGTTTCCGACCGCCCGAGTCGGTAACATCCTCCTGCGGGCGGCGCCCGAGACGAGGGCGGATGTGGAGGTGGAATCAATGTTATGAAGTCATCGGCGGGAAGGCTACTTAGAGCCCCCGTGATTTCCGTCGTTCGTGATCTTGATCTGCCCGCATCCGTCCTGAAGGGGAGCATCGGAGACGCAAAGGGTGGAGGTGGGGTCGACTGCGGAACAACCGCCGGCACGTGATGCATAGGCGGCGGCGGGGTCGTAAACTGCAGTCTGGGCGGCGCGTGGTGCACATTCCTATGCGAACCACTGTCGGGAAGTCGCCCTGACGGCGTCGGCGCGTGCGGCGACGGTTCCTTTGGCGAGTGGTGCACAGTTCTATGCAATTTACTGTCGGGAAGTCGCGCTGTCGGCGCTGGCGCCGGCATCGTTCCAATCGGAACACGCTGGGTCGGACAAGTGGTACCCCCTCTGCGCGCCATCGACGTCCAGACCAGGAGTCGGAGGTTCGGGAGGCGGCGCTGGAGTCGGGTAGGTAGGTTTGGGGACAGGTGGCGTTGGAGTCGATGGGGCAGGAGCAGGAAGCAATCTTGGTGAGGGGGGGGTCGGGAATAAAGCGTCGCCGTCTCCCTCCTCCTCCCTCCTCCTCTTCCTCCCCCTCCTCTCAACCTGGTTGCTTTCTGCTAGAAGTCGTGCTCCAGGAGCCTGCCGTGCGAGCTGCTCTGCGTCGTCGGCCGCTGCCCCGAAGAACTGGGGCAGGCAAAATTTGGTCCACGCCGCGGCGCCATTCTCGATGTCAGGGTCGTGCTTGGGCAGGCTTTTGATGTGGATCGGCTCGCTGACGCCCCCGCACTCGCTGTTGAAGACCAGCGGCTCGTCGTCCACGTCGCCGCCCTGCACGAGTGGATCGCCATGCCCAGATCTCGCTGCGCGCGAAGCCTTGCAAGGGCAGTGGCATCGCCGCCCCCCTGGCAAGCCCGATGGCGGTGCACGTGTCCATGCGCGCCACGGTGGCTGCCAAGAAAAGCCGCGCGCCTAAAACTCGCCTCCCTGCTGTAGATGCGCTGCCGCGGGATAGATGCCAGCATGGGTTGTTCTTGTTATGGCGTAGGATGAGGCCGTGCGTCTTCGCCCGTCTTGCCGTCGATGTTGGCCAGCGCGTCGTGAGCAAACGTGACGGTTGCCAAAAACTGCTCGATGGCTGCAAAAACGCCCTCCTTCTTCATCTGGTCCTCGGTGGTGCGCAGGCTTTTCCGGAGTATCTGCTGGTGTCGCTCTGCTATCCAGGCCTTGGCTCCAAGAGGTCCGCACTTGAGCTGAATGCGGTCTGTTTCAGCCAAGTCTGCTACTGCTCTGCCCTTCATCCCAGACTCGCCGTCCTGCACCAGAGCCCGCATGGGCCCGTCATGGGACAGCCAGAGTTCGCAGATTTTGGTGCAGAGCGTCGTTTCCCCCTTGTCTTGTAGAAGCCCGTTTGCCGACCATCTGATGGATGCGCTCATCGAGCCCATGATAATTCAAATCGCTTGTGGTTGACAGGTAGGTGACAGAAACGCAGATCCATCTGCACCTCGAAGTTAAAACTCGGTAATCAACCGGACTGTTGTGGCTGGGTGTGGTGGTGTCTGCCACCGTCTGCACTCATCACATCCTTGTACTACACCTGGTATTTCCCTGATTGCTCTTGCTGGTACCTGGGCCGCCCTCATGAGTGGCTGCGCGTGGGTGCTGGGGAGGTGATGCCGCCAAATGTGCAGACGTTGGATAGCTGATTTGCGCTCGTCGGCGTCGTCAGCTTTGAGGCGTCGCATAACTCTGGATGAGCCGTCTGCCCTCCAATCTTCTGTGCCGCCGGTGCCTTCCTGAGTCTGTGCGTCGGTTTGCTTTCGTTTCGGAACGCGTGCGTCTGCTCGCTGCGCGCGAATTGACGGGGGGTCGCCCATCTCGCCAGGCGCGGGCGGCTTTTCCTCCTTCCTCCTCCTTCGCGTGCTCCGGAGCAGGCGTTGGTAGCGCTAGAACACTACCCCCGCTTGGCGTTGCATCCGGGCGCGGTGGGACGTCGT
Organism: Prorocentrum cordatum; assembly: GCA_963575745.1. Lineage (NCBI taxonomy): Eukaryota > Dinophyceae > Prorocentrales > Prorocentraceae > Prorocentrum > Prorocentrum cordatum. Next base: position 275,174 of record CAUYUJ010022470.1, read on the forward strand.
CCTCCTCTTGCGCAGCTGGTTCCGCGGATGGTCCAGACAGGAGGGAGTTGCCACGAGGTCCTGGGTCGTCGAAAACGTCGTCGTCGGTGATGCGTCGTCGTCGATCCGCTCCTCCGTTCCCTCGGCCGCCTGGGTCACGCGCTGGCCCGCTCTTCCGCTGCCTCCCAAATCTGCACATCGAATCTGGTGCAAGACAATCACCTGCCACCTGCGTGTGCGAGACGTCGGCGCGGCGCGCTTGCCAGGCAGAGGCCCCAAGAGGTCCCCAAGAGGCTCCCAAGAGGCCCCCCAGAGGCCCCAAGAGGCTCCAAGAGGCTCCCAAGACGCCCCCAAGAGGCCCCCAAGAGGCCCCCAAGACGCCCCAAGAGGCTCCAAGAGGCCCCCAACAGGCCCCACGAGGAGCTCGAACGACTCACACCAGGACGAGAGACCCCAACGACTCACACCACGAGGAGCCCGAACGACTCACACCACAAGGAAGGGCCCGAACGACTCACACCAGGACGAGGCGCCCGAACGACTCGCACCACGAGGAGCCCGAACGACTCACACCACGACGCGGGCCCCGAACGACTCACACCACGAGGAGCCCGAACGAGTCCCACCAGCCCTTTGGGCGTGAGTGGTTTAGAGAGCTCTCTCTGTCCTCAACCCCCCGTCTTCCCCTTCGGGGAGGGGTTCACCCCTCCCCCTACCCCCTCCCCCTGGACCTGGACAGGGAGTCCGGGGCGTCGTCAGGGGGGTCTTTTTTGACCCCTGGGAGGGCCAAAAAACGACGACCCTCGCGAGGATTCTGGCCCCGGGCTGGGATTTTTTCGCAGCACCTGCAAAGCTCTGGAAGCTCAACTCGTCGAGCGTGGATTGGGTGGTGGCATGGTCTGCGCCCGTTGCACCTGGGGTAGTCGAAGACAGCCTCTTCCGGTTGTTTCCTGTTGAGCGCAGGGAAGAAACGTTCGGATTCTCGGCGCAATACACGCAAGGTCCCGTTAACAATCGCGCGACGCAGGCTTTCTGGCCGCACCTGGGCGCACCGCGCCTTGAGCGACTTGTTCGCGGCGGCTGCAGGTACCGACGTTTTCTGCGGGTGTAACGGAGCGAAGAGAAGTCCGAAATCATGCTTCTGGTGCTCGCCAATAGCGTCGCCCACCTCTGCGTGGGGAGCCCGTCTGGGCTGGCCAACTCGACGGCGCACTGCGGAGAAGTAGCCCGTGCGATCTGGGATCGGTACGTGACGTTACGCACGGATGGCGAACGAAAGATATCCGAATCCCGTGGGCTTTCCAAAACAAAATGTCTGCCGCCTTCCGACTGACTCGTAGCCACCGGCACACATGCAGTGGCTATGTTCTCAAGTGTCTGTCTGGTTCGGGCGGTATCTGCGCGGTCAGCGGCCGGCGGTGCCGCGGCGACGACTTGGGGCTCGTGCGTGGACGAGTACTCCAAGAGCTGATCGGTACTGTGGTCCTTCGTCGAATCAGATCCTGTCACGATGTCCAAGACGGCCCCTGTTGTCAGGTTGTCAGACGCCACCTGGCTGCAGTTTTCGCCTCACCGGTTGCGCCGCCGCAGATCTCCAGGAGGTCGGTTCCTCTTCTCTCCTCCCTGGACAAGTAACTGGTGAGATTCCCAAGCTTCACGTGCTCTCCACTGGATGGTCGTCTAAGCCAATTCTCGGCGCCCTCTGCCTCGCTCATGTAGCTCAGCGAAAACTCTGGATCGAGGAAATGACTGTCAACGTCTCCAGCGCGAACATCACCGCAGCTGGGGAACGTTTCCATTCCACTGCTGTCAAACGAGAAGGAGCTGCCGCGCGGGCCGGTCATTGCAAGGGCAGTGATCGCTTCGCTGTCCATCAACGGATCCGGATCGCTGTCGCAGTCGTCGAAGGGTAGCTCCTGCTCCTGTGTTTTTCTTTTTTCTTCATGGCCTTATATTCTCTGGTGTCTTGTCCTTTTCCTGTTTTGCCTTGTTCGCTTTCGCTCGTTCGTGGGAACCGGTGGGAAAGGAAGAGAAGTCATGAGATGCGGGCGATGACAGCGGTGATGGGGTTAATGATGGTTTGTGGAGGTCGGCTGTGGACGTCGCTCGGTCGACGCGGTAGGCGCGTACTTGTGCGCCGCGGAAAGTGACTGTCTGAGTCGGTGGTGTTGCTGCGTCTCGGCGAAGCGGAAACTGTTCAAGTCCCGCTCTGTCGGTGCAGTCGTCGTTGGTTGTCTGGTGCTGTCGATGATGCTGGACGTAATCTCGTGCTCACGCTTTCTTCTTGAATTGGCGTTGGACGCGGTGCATTTCCGCGTTGGTTGGCTTGAATGGGCAGGAACCGATGAGTCGAAGATGTTGCGCGACAATTTCCACGAACTGCTCGTGCCCTGTCCCTTCGTTGGTTACGCGCGTCGAGCTCTGTCTAAAACGCGTTCATAGCGCGCGTTGCCATGGTTTGTTTGACACGACGAGGTGTTCACCGCATACTAACGCATTATTATCTCATCCTCCCATGACCCCCAAGGCACACAAATGCGCTCGAGTAGGCGGCCCCAGCTGCGCTCCTAAACGGTCGCTCCTGCGAGGAGCTCGTCTCTGACATGGGCATCGCACGCTTTGGCTTCCAAGATTACATCTCCCCCGTAACGCAACTGCTGTTCAACCACTTCCGCAAAGAATCCCAAAGCCGCGCGCACCTGTGTTCGTCGCCCTGATTCTTGCAAGTGGTATGGCCAAATCCAAAGGAGCTGTGAATGATATGAATGGTTTGAAACATTGTGCAAGCGTCTGGAGATGCATGTTCCCGTTGGAATTGAAGCATGGGGCACGCGCTGGAAGGAAAGGGGCCGTGTTTAGCCATCGTCATTCTCACCGTTGCCAGCCGCTCTCCAACCAGAAATACGTTTGGCATGTTAATTCGTGCTGGTGGTTCGTTGGCAAACTTTTCAATTTGCCGTGGGTTTGTCGCGGCTGCTGCGGGCGGTCGTGCGGCCAACATTTTTACTGGCTGCGAGGTGGGTGGCCTGTTGTTCGCGTCCGCTGAATACCGCTCACCCTCTGCACCCAGCGTTGGTGTGTGTGTCAAAACTGTTTAGACACCCCGACGTTCGTCGGAAATGCCTCGACCGTCTTGCTGCCCTTCTTGAAATTGTGCAACCTGGAGATCGGCTCACCCAGTGTCCTGATCTTGACTTCTGGTACTCTATGGTTTCCGTGCCGTCTGGCGACATGATCTGGTCATTCATGCCTGCTGGGATCATGTGAGGCTTGCCGGTTGTCGTGCCTACGTAGGTGTTCCTCCCGGCCATGGGGCCTACGCCATAAATGGCTGGGAAGTCGGCGCCCTCGTCCTCCAAGACTGAAGCAAAATAGAAAATGAGGTCGCCCTCCCCAGTGACTCCGTGAACCGTGGCTGCACGTCGTACTGTCTGTGCTCCTTTTCCTTCTCCGCTCATCTTCCGCGGCTGAACCGAAATAGTCCAAGTAGTCTTGAATCCGTGCTGGTACTCAACCTTGCTCTGACGGTCGATGGGGTTCTGGCCTGCGAGGTTCCGGCGAGCGGCGGTATCAGCCAGGAGTCCGTCGTCCATGTCGTTGATTTTGGCCTCTAAGTGGTTTTAGACACTCTGTGGTTGCACATGTGGTTGCTTAACCTCCTCATCCTCCTCCCACTCAAAGATTGGCTAGGATTTGTCATAATATTTCCAATGATCTTGTGTTTAAAGGGGGCCCAGGGTCAGCTTTCGGATCCTGCCATCTGGGAGGCACAGTCGGAGCCTTCATGTGGTGCATGCTCTGTTGCGGCGTTGTGTGCTGGAGCGTGGTACCAGGGTCGCGGAGGCAGAAACTGCATTCCTTTCGAGTGCACCGTCCGTTTTCCCAGTGGCGGCACGGGATGCATGTCCCATGCCTCTTGGCAGCTATCCTGCATGAGGTCGTAACAGGCGTGCTGCGCGTGAGTCTCGGACCTGGTTCTATCGTGCTTGGCTGATTTCGCCAGCTGATTGTTGAAGTCGTTGCTGGACTCGTGGAGGGGGCAACTGAGAAACCAGCATTGCTGTCGATAGTGGGTGTGGGTGGGAATGGTGGTTGGGCCGCTGCGTGCAACTGCTGTTGGCCATGGCTGTGCATGCCCACCGATGCAAGATACGGTCCGTAAACTTCCGTCGGAATTGCGCCAGATGAGGTCGCGCAACTCCCTCCGCGCGCCCCCGAGTCACTCATCGCAGGTGCAGTCGAAAAACATCCGCCGCAACATGCCATCGATACTCTGCAGTGCGCCGCTTCCACGCACATGTCGCGCGAGTGCGCTTTGCAAAACTGCGCGCGCGCGCTGTTGTCAGATGTGCTGCGCGCGCCAGTGTCGGATGCGCTGCGCGCGCTGCTGTCGGATGTGCCGCGCGCGCCGGCGTCGGATGCACTGCGCGCAGCACCGCCTCCACAAACCACCGCCGCCACCACAACCCACCACCACCACAAACCACCACCACTTTTTCACAAGCGCAAAGGGGGCCCTGTGGCGACGAAGAAGGCAGGAGGGGAGAGGGAGGGAGGAGAGGGGGGGCAGCCGCTGCACCGAGTTAGCTCGGCGCCTCATGCGCGCCCGCCCGCGCGGCCAGGCGGGCGCGCAACGCCTCCCGCCAAGCGCCCTCGCCGCCCCCGGCCCGCGCCAGCGGCGGCGGGAGCAGCGCGCCCACGCGCGGCGGCAAGGCGGGCGCCCAGCCTGCGCATGGGCGAGCAGCCAGGGCCCCCCACCCCGGCGCCGCGCAGCCGCACTGCAGGCAGGCTACCCAGCCTGGCCCTTGCGAGGCGGCGTGGGCCCTCCAGGATCGCCCGCCGAAGAGCGCCTGGGCGGCCGCCGCCGCGGGCTGCCGAGGTGGGCGCCGCGGGGGCTGCGGGGCCTGCGGCGCTGCTGGCGGCGCCTGCAGCGGCGGCCCGCCGCCGGCAGCCGCCGGGCGTAGTTTTTTTTTTTTTTTTGTTTGTTTGTTTTCTCTCTCTCTCTCTCTGACAACCACACAAATTGAAACAAACACACACACACATCCTCTCTCGCTTTCGCACGCGCGCACGCGCACACACACACACACACACACACACACACACACACACACACACACACACACACACACACACACACAACACACACACAACACACACACACACCGAAGGAGAGTGGGCTGGCGGCACCTTCTTTGCCTTGATGACCTGCAGCATGTCCTGCTTCTCGTCGTCTAGCGCGGCGATCACCTCCCCCATCTGAGGAAGACATCTCATGGGCCCGCAAAAAATGGGACACCAATTTTTCCGTTCGAGCGACACCGTTGATTGGCAAAACGTTCGAACTTATCCAATACTCGATTTTCTTCGCAATCCAAGTGGTGTGTCCTCGATCAGCAGCACTCCCGCGCGCGAACTCACGGTTTTCACAAGCACCCGCGACAAACGCAGAGCTTCGCCACCTCGAAGCGCCTCACCTGTCCCAAGAATACGCCACCCTGCCCGACGCCCTGCTTCCTTCCCTCATTCGGCGGCGAGCGAGGTGAGGAAATGAGAAGGAGAAGGCCTTCTCAGAAAGCGGGCGAGACTTCTCAGAAACCCTCGCACCTTCTGAGAAATTTTCCGTGCTTTCGGGGAAAACTTAGGAAACTTCTCAAAGGCCGGGGGACTTCCGGGCCTTCTGAGAAAACCCACCCCTTCTCTCACATTCCCCCCCTCGTTCGCCGCCGACTCATACGCGTTTCGCCACGCGGAGCGCTGGAAACGTCGGAGGCGTCACTTCGGGGATGGACAGACCCCCTTTAGTAAAACGTGGTTTAGTGAAAACGACCTGAGGCCCAAACCTGGCGGGCGCAAGCCTGGAAAATAACGGCCGCGGCGCCCTCTCGAGAACCGAAAACGGACAATTCACAAATCGACGTGTCACTGTTGGGGGTTCTGTCCACCCCCGAATCACTTCGGGGAGGCCAAGGCCTGCCGCCGCCCATCCGGCATGCCCCGGCCGCCCTGGCCCCCTTCGCAGCAGGATTCCCAGCGCGAGCCCCCGCAGTCGGACCCGATTGGAGAACGCACGCGAGAAGACAGACCATTCCGAAGGCCACGTTGCAATAGGAATTGAAGGGGCCCAGGGACACACAAATAATACACACAAATAAAAAGATTCCAAATATTTTCCCATATGTTCTGGGTTTCTGTCTTCCCCCCGCACTTCCCATATTTTCCTATATTTTCCTGGGGGTCGACGATTAATTGTGTCTGTGTGTTTTTTCCCTCCTGAGGAATGCAGGAGGCATGGGTCGCGAAACACAGGACACAAGGGTACCCTCGATTTGGCCGGGTCGACCTACGAATCAGGGCCGAATGTACACACAGCAGTCCTTCGACCACAGCACACCGGATCAGGAGAGGAGGAGCGATACGGAGCAAGAGAAAGAACACGAAAAGGAACATCAGTCTGGCGACCGTGTGCGGGGTGCACCAATCTGCGCCGATCATGCGGACCCTCCCGCTGGGACCAGAAAAAGGGTTCCTTATGGGCACGGCCCTTGTGACGGGTGTGCCCAAACAGGCGGGGGCGGGGGGCATGCGGACCCACTCACTGGGGCCGTAGGTGGAGCTCCCTGTGGGAAAAGGCTTGTGTGAGGGGTGTGCCGAAATAGGTGGGGGGGTGACACATGCGGGCCCTCCCGCTGGTGCCGTAGGTGGAGATCCCTGTGGGCAGGGCGCATGCTGTGAATGGGGTGTGTCCAAATAACCCAGAACCGCCGGATAAACATTGTTAGCCCCCCCTAAACCGCTGAGCCATGAGTATCCGCGGCCAATACAGATTTGATCAGGGAAGGGGGGCGGCAAGGTCGAACTTGATTATCGCGGGGGAACGTTGCGAATCGAAATTGCTCTCTTCTTATGACGAGTAGCAAAGGTTCCTAAGGATTGCTAATGATTTCCAACGGAATCCGATGGATGTCCCACGGAACCCGATGGATTCCTCAAAGATGCCGATGGATTCCCTATGAAACCCTGTAAATGTCCTGAAGAATCCCATGGATTTCCTGGTGTGGATGTCCTGCAATATTATGGATTACGTGAAGACCCTTGTGCCTGTCCATGATTAATATTACGGATATCCTCCGGAGTTATATAGATCGCCTTGGGAAACCCATGCGGTCCCTTTTGGAAATCTATAGGAATCCGTTGGCCATCCATAAGATCCCTAGGGTATCGATCGGCTTCCTTAGGAAATCCATAGGAGTCGTTCGGAAATGCATTGGCTTCTTCCAGGGTGTTATAGGAATCCTGCGGACATCCATCGGATTCCTTCATAAATCCATAGGATTCCTTTGCAAATCCATGGGACTCCATCGGACATCCATCGGGCTCCTTACGAAATCCATGGGATCCCTGAGGAAATCCATAGGACTCCTTAGGCATTATATGGAATACTATCGGACACCCATAATATTCCCTTGCAAATCCATAGGGACCCCTCTAAGGAAGAAAATGGATTCCTTAGGACATCCATTGGACCCCTCAGGGAATGTATGGGATTAAATACGAAAATTGAATGATTCCTTCTGAAATCGAGAACCCGAAAGAAAGCCATTGGATCCCTTTGGCAACCCATTGGGATCTTGAAGAAATCAATGGGATTCCTGGGGAAATCCATAGGAGCCCTTAGGACATCCAAACGATTTCTTCGGAAATCCATAGGAACCCATCGGACATCCATGGGATTCCTTAATACATACATGGGAGTCCTTCGGACATCTATGGGAGTCCTTGGAAAATCGATTGGCTCCCTAGTGAAATCCGTAGGACCCCGTAGAACATCCATACGACCTTTTTTGAAAATCCGTAGAGTGCCTAAGGATATCGATAAGATCCCTGAACAAATCCAGTGGACGCCTTAGGAAATCGGTGGGATGCCTTAGGCAATCCATGAGATGCCTCAGGACACCCATAAGATGCCTAAGGGCAGCACTGAGACTCCTGCTACACATCCATGGGATGCATTACGAAATCAAGAAGCAACCACCGGACATCCATAGGACCAGTTCGGAAATCCATAGGAGCCCTCAGGACAGCCATGGGCTGCCTCAGGACATCCATTGGACTCCTGAAGACATGTATAAGAACCCTTCGGACATCCAAAGGAACCCTTCGGAGATCCATAGGATGCCCGAGGACATCTACTGGATGCCTTAGGAAATACGCAGGGTGCCTGAGAATATCCGCAGGACACCGTAGGCATCCAGAAGACCCCTTAGGACATTCATGAGATCCCTTGGGAAATCAACTGGACTCCCGAGGCAATCCATAAGATTCATGGGCCGCTCGGCCACATGGGCAATCACAAAAGGCAGGGGGCGGCGGTGATTCGCCGTACGCGTCTCCGACAGAAAGAGAATAGCAAACGAAACGGGCATTCATGACAGGAGGAAGGCATGGAGGGAGACAGGGATACTTACAGTCGTCAGTACCTTGAAACGTCCGGTGAACATTGGAACTTGAGCCAGCATACGGGTCTGTAGACGCGTACGGTGACGTGAGCTGGACGATCATGCAGGTACCTTGGCACGTCACTCGGGATCTCGATTGATGCAAAGCGATGTTCGAAAGCACCGCGCTGTCGATGTCCATCGAGCTGGCACGAGCTTCCCGCACTTGAGCACGACTGCAGGTGCTCGGAGCCTGCTAAACGCCTCGATCGAATCTCACCTCCTGCCCATCCTCCGCCGCCCCTCTCTTCCCTCCCCTCCTGCACTCCTCCTCGCACTCCTGCTCCTCCGCCTCGCCAACATTCTCCTCCTCTGTCTCGGGAGCGGCCAAGAGGGGGGTGTCCAAGAGGGGGGGGTGCAAATCATGACCAGCGGCATGTGCGCGGCCCAGCGGGGAGGCCAGGGACGTAATGAAACAAGAAGAGGCGCCATGGAATCTGGGGAGATATCATGGCCCACGCCATGATATCCACCCCCCCCTGGTCATCACCCCCCTCTTTGCCGCCCCCGATCTGTCCAGGCGCACGCCTCCACGCCGATGTCGACGAACGCATCCTTGCGAAACTTCCACTTGTCTTCGCCCGGCCGCTTGTAGTTGAAAACCACGGTCCCTCCGGAGGAGCCGGGGCAGACGGAGCGAGAGCATCGACAGCGCACCCCCCCTCCCCGCTCTGCACGCCTCCCCCCCTCGCCCCTCTCCCCCCCTTTACACCCCTCCTCCCTCCAACCCGCCCTCTCCTCGTCCCTCCCCCTCCCCCTCCCCCTCCTCCTCCTCCTCCTCCTCCTCCTCCTCCTCCTCCTCCTCCTCCTCCTCCTCCTCCTCCTCCTCTCCTCGTCCTCCTCCTCCTGCTCATTATCCGCCCCTGTCCCAGCCTCCAGTGGAGCCGCCACCACCCGCACGGCCAGCCTGGCTGCGGGCGCACCCCGCAGGGCGGTCGGTCGGTCTCGGCGTTGCAGCAGTCTGAGCGCCTTCGTGCTGAAGACCCTCGCCCCGAGAACCAGTGTAAGGAGCCGAACTCTATAGTTACGCCGACGCCTCTGTCTGGCCTCACGCTGAATCCCGCACAGGAAAGCGGATCCTGGTGCACACGGGATCCTGGTGTACACAATCTTCGTCGCTTCCCCGGGAAAGCGGGGGAATAAGTATACACCACACCACCCCGACGTCGTCCACGACCCTCATATTACCAGCCTCGAACATATCCCTATCCCTAAGATCGACATGCCAAAAAGCGATGACAATCTTGGGGATGCGCCCTCAAAAAATAAGGGAAACCCTAAGATTGGCATCGTGATGAGGAGATGCCCAGCATAGGGATAGGGATATGCTCCAGGCTGGTAAGCGGAGGCCCAAGGCAATCGAGGGGGCCAACTCCACATGCCTTGCAGCCCAGGAAACTTGCAGCTTGGCAGCCTGGCGCACCTGCTCCGCAGCACGATACTCGCGCATGCAATCCTTGTGGGTCTCGGTATGCTCAGGTGGGGCGGGGGGCCTGGCGGCGGCGGCCCCTCAGGGAGAACGCCAGCAGACGCCAAGTCGTCGGCGAATGCCTGCTCGGTGGCAGCGTCAGGGGACACATCCAGCACGGGAGCGCCAGCGAAACCAGGGAACACATCATGGCCGTGCATCTAGCGCCCATTCTTCTCGGGACTGCGTCGGCAACGCCTCGCGCGCCCCCCCGGCATCCACGAAGTGACGGACCCGGCCAACGTCACATGGAACCCACAAGGGACTCAACAGGAGGACGGGATGGCGTCAGCCCGAACTCACTCGCCGCAGGGCGAGAGGAGGAGGAGGAGGAGGAGGAGGAGGAGGAAGAAAAGGGGGGGGGGGAGGAGGAAAAGGAGGAGGAGAAGGAGAAGGGGGGGAATGGGGAGGAGGAGGAGGAGGAGGAGGAGGAGGAGGAGGAGGAGGAGGAGGAGGAGGAGGAAGAGGAGGAAGAGGAGGAGGAGGACAAGCACGCGGATTGGGGGATAGCCCGCTTGTCTGAAAATTGCCTACTGCACTTTGCAATGGACCTCGTTTCGGCCAATTCCTTCGCCACCTCGGCCAGCGGGATTGGCTTCCTCAACATGATGGGCGAGCTCGCGGAACGTTTCGGGTGCCTCCCGTCCCGAGCACGCTGACGTTGCAACGCGCGACCGCTTGCAAGGGGGACTCGGGGCAAACAACTTGGAGCGCCAAGCCTCCCTCCGTGAGGAAGCCACACTTCCAACACAAAAATATGTTCGAAGGCCTGCCATCAATATACCCGAAAAACACGGCTGGTGGCCCCGCGGATTGGCCAGCAGCCCACTGTGGCGCCATCCACGGCAATGCTCCTCCTCGCGTCTCTTCAAAATACGATCGCTCGCACACCGCTGTCGGCATGCCGTGCAGAGCCAGCCTTTGCCCCACTTGTGCCACACGTGTGCCCGATTGGGATTACTGAGCTCATCCCCTGGAAGCGAAGGGATGGGAGGAAGAGGAGGGATCGAGGGCGGAGGCGCATCGATTTCCCAGGCGGGCTGAGCTGCGGCCGCTCCGACAGACGGGTTTGAACTCTTAACTGGTGCGGCGAGTCTTCTTCTATTCCCTCCCACCGCAGCGCGACGCAGCCATGCTCAATTAATGAACCTCCTGGTCCGTACGCGTCGGATCACACAGGACAGTGCCACCGAACGACGCTGCGCCAGGGAAGCTGGGCGGCCCACTGGTGGCGCCGTGAAAAAGCGCGCCTGAAGCGATCCAGCACCGCCAGGAAAACAGATGAGGGCGGGGGGCGAGGTGGGGCGAGGGGGGCAAAGAGATGGGGGGGAGAAGAGGAAGGCGCTGGCAAGAAAAGGCTTGAGACCAGTCGCCCAAAACAAACAGCGCGGCCTCAAACCGTTGCACTAGGAACGGACCAAAGAGCATTCAAGCACCGACTCGACGCGCCACGGCCGTCGACTGTGCGCCAGCAGTGTTGCATCGCTTCTTGGACGGCATGCTCGGGAGTGGTGCCCGCAATTTGCCCGAATATTCTCCCGTTCGTTGTCGCGTAGATTCCGGAAGCTCAAATAGCCCAACGCGTAAATTCTGAATCGCTGCTGTAGTTGCACGCCCCCTGCACGCGCCGCTTCCGGCACCAGAAATCGCCTTCCAGCCGCGCGGGGCGACGCCCAGCGCCCCTGCCGATGGAGCAGCCCATGTAATGCGCGAGGCTGTCGCGCCTGCGCCCGCATCCAAGCTGGCGCGGGCCGCGGCCCGGAAGCAGCGCGCCGTGCGCCGGCGATTCCACGTCGAGCCCCACATTGCAGAGGCGACTCACGGAGCCACCAATTTACCAAGACGCCGAAGGGCACTTTCCACGCGGTCGCGGTGACCGTGTCGGTTGCCAGGCAGGTCCCATGTGTCCATTAACTTGCGGAGTAGACGCGCACCCCGTCGCTCTAGGCACTGAGGGGGAATCGCTGTCGCAACCTCGTCTTGGAAGCCGCTTCGCAAAGTTGTCCTGCCCTCGTTCGCGCCAGCGCCCGCGTTGAGTTGTTGCTTGATAGTTCCCGCGTGGACCCCGCGCGCCCTCAGCTTTCCCCGATTGGCCCCCAGCTGGAACGCGAAAGATTGCCAGTGCCAGCCGTGCCACTGCACGACGCGATCGCCGTTGAAGGGCGAGGCCAACCGTTGTCGAAATTCCAAGCCGGCCACCGTAACGGGGCGCCCCCAACTCTCGAAATCGAAGGCGCACAACATGGCAGCGGCGCCCCCCGCTCGAACACAATGGCATGAATGGCCCGCTCCACGCCGATGGCCCACGCGCCGCAAATTTGAAGAGTTACCCCATTCGCCGGGCCCCCCTCGGCAATCTGAGCATGACTGTTTCTTCCTGTTCCAGGAACGTTGCTGGGATACGTGCCACTTGGGCAAGGAGGCGCAGTGCTGAGACGCAATGCAGCGTAAACCATGGCGCCGCACTGCAAACCAGCGCCCTTCCCGCTCCAATCGGCCACTCGGCGCCCCCATATGATCATTGCCTTGCCCCGCACTGCGTCGCTCCGGAATTGGCTGACATGGAAGCCCAGGTACTTCCCAAAAGGGTCTGGGCGCGCACTTGGGCCCAGTCACCGCCGATCGTCGCGAGGAGCGTCGCGATCTCGTCGCAACTGACCTCCGCTGGGCGCCGCGATGGAATGATTGCTGTTTTGACGAAGTTCAAGCGGCCCACTCCTCGAATATGCGGGCCGCGCGGGGAAGAGAAGAAAACAAGTCAGCCAACGCGCCAACGCGCTGGCGGCGTCGTCCGCGAAGGCTCTCGGCGCGCCGCGGATGCAGAGGACCTTCTCCAAGCGCCTCCACAATGCGTCAACGACCGCGGCGAACGCCAGGGGGGGCAAGGGGCAACCTTGCCGAATGCCCCGCGTCATGAAGAAAAGAGATCCTTCACCACCTGCCGCGCGAATCGTCGCAAATGTTCGGTCGTAGATGGTGGCCATGAACCGGGGCAGACGCTCCGGCATGCCCAGCCACCGTAACGCGCGCGTCATGGAGCCTGCGCAATGGGCGGGAAGGCCGCCGAAAAGTCGAAAAGGATGATGACGCCCCTGTGGCGCTCGAGGCCACCCTCATGGCCTCATAGTCCATCTCGACCACGTTGCTCAGCACCGACCGGCCCGGGAGGAACCCCCGCTGTGCGCTGGACACCCAAGCGTTGAAGATTTTTACCCAACGGAGGCGAGCAGCGCTGCAAATGAAGCGGTAGCCGGCGTTGACAATCGAGAAAGATCGGGCGCTCGCGGCGTCGCACATGCCCACTGCGCGGATCCCACCGCCACCTTGGGAAGACACGCCATAATGCCGGCAGCGAACGCGCGCTCGCCACCGTACGCCTCTGACAAAACATCGAGGGAGCTCGGTTGATGGAGCTCGCCCGTTACGCCCCGCAGCCGGTCCACCCCCAATTTCTCCGAGCGCAGCAGGCCCACCCCAGTTTCTCCGAGCTCTTCCAGACCTTGCACGGCATCCTGTCCGGACCCGGGGCAGAATGCTTGCTGCGCCGACTGGCGAGCTCGAGATCTCCGCGCTGGATCATCCAGTCGGCCGAATCTGCAGGCGGGAGGCGTCGCCGCCAACCGTGCTGCCCCCGGGGGTCTCGTTTGCGAGCTGCCGAGGGCGCTGAGCTCGACAGGCGCAGATCCCCCAGGCAAGCGCGCATGAAGCCCTTCGTCAATGCCCTTGTTGGGAGACCTCCGACCAATGTTCGTGCAACGTGTGTAACATGCCTGAAATGCCAGTCCGGGCCTCGCCCTCCTTGTTCACCATCGCCTTCATTCTACCGTCGGAACGTCCGCTAATGCGATGCAGCTCCCTTAAAGATGTTATCCTTGCCTCGGCGGGCACCCCGCTCGTCGCCTTCCTCCTGCGTTCGCTCGACCTCCCCCATGCCATCAAAGACCGTCGTCCTGGCCAACTCGAGAATCCAACTGCGCATGTGCACATGCTGATGCTGTTCCCAAAGCTCCTGATCAGAGCACACACCCCCAACTTGCGCGCGCGCGCAGTGTCAAGGGAAGCGGCGCGCGCCTCAGCGGCCCCTCGCCACTTGCTCTGTTCGACGGCGCGCAGGCAACGCATGGCCCATGCGAGCTCGCCACTCGACGTCAGAGCCTCCGGGGCAGCGCGGCGGTCTCGGGCCGCGCGCTGGGCCGCGGATGTCACGGATTCCTTCATAAGCAGCAGGCGCTGGACTCCTGTGGCTCTTCCTTCGGCCCCCCGCGGGTTCGAGGTAGTGGAACTTCACCCTGCTGTTCCACGGGGCCCCCCCGATGCCCCCAGGCTGGACGGGCGTCGCAGGGGCGCCAAGGGCGGGCGAACTTCTCAGGCAAGCGGCACCGGGTCGATGGCGGGGGGCGTGGTCATGCCAATCAAGGGCTACGCGACCGATGTCACGACCCGGACACTCATGCCCGCCCAGGCGAGAACGACAGTCTGCAAACCTGTCGGCGAACTTGTCCTGCCCCAGTGCCTGCAGGCTGAGGCGCTCCAAGAAACGCTCAATGTCGCTGGCCTCCGCTTGGTCGCCGGCCCCGGCGCGGGCGGGGGGGCAAACGCTGAATCTCCCCCGAGGTTGATGTCCCCAGCAAGAATGCTCAGCGCAGGGCCCCAGCAAGACATGGCGCCGACCAGCCGCCTCGTAGCATCAGTGCGTTATCTTCGTCCTCCGCTGTTCCCGGCATGCAGATATATGACCCCCCGCTCGCGCCTTCCGTCATGCCCCGACATCGCAGCATCAATGCGCGATTGGGAAAACGCCGCCCAGCTAGGCGCGCCTCGCTGGCGCGCATCTGATCTTGCGCGAGAAGGGCCCCTTCACCCAAGCGCCCGCCCACCCCAGCCTCGATGCGCACTCCAGGTGGCCGGGGGGCCTTGCAATCTCGCGCGGTGCGCGAAGCCTGACAGCTCCCCAGGTTCCCTTTCGTCTCCCAGATCAACAGTATGTCATGCATGGCTGGAGAGAGCCCGGGCCCTGCTCACATCAGCGGGTTGCCGTGCGATGCCGGGCGAAGCAAGGCCCTGACCATTCCAGCTGGCCAGTGCCTAGGCGCCCATAAGGAACGTTCATGCATGCAGAAGGCGACGAAGATGGTGTAGAACAGGAGCACGTCGAAGAGCCCACGTGAATGCGATCGGGGATCGCGACGTCCAGCGGCGCGCAAAGTCGACGCGCCCGCGAAAGCGCACTCGGACGAGAGGCGCCGCCATCCAGTGCGCCGGGGCCCGGACAGCCCCGCGCCCAGAGGGTCATAGCGAAGGCGCGCGCCCACTAGCAGTCGCCCGCTGCATACTGAACGCTGCATACTGAACATCATGGCATCGCCGCAGTCGACTGGGAGAAGCTCCGGAAACGTTGCGCAACTAGCCCGCACTGGGAGGAAATACGCCGAAGGATAGCACAATGATCTCAATGCGATCTCAAATGGCCCCCACCCCCGAATTCAGTATGCCCCGTGGGCAAGGCGGACCTTCAGTGCCCGGGCTGGGCGCCGCCCGCGCTCCGAAATGCCTCGACGAGGGCGGCGCGCGGGATGGCCTCAATGAAAATGTTGCCGCCCCTGGCAATCGCCGCCGCCGCCTTCGGAACGCCTTCCGCCGCGACCTCTGCCGCCTGAGGCAGGAGGGGGGCCTGGGGTGCCTCGCCGCAGCTCCAGCTCTGGGGCCCCCTGGCAGGGGCTATCTTCGCGAGTCTGTTAGAAGCGTCGTTGCCTCTGGCCCGGCGCCGCCCTTCGCCGCCAGGGGTCGAGGGGCCCAGGTCGACGCGCGCTTTGATTTAGCGGGGCCCGGGGCGGAGGGGGGCCGCCATGCTGGCCCGCCGCCGGGGCCTCGAAGGCCCCGTGAATGTCGGCCCGCGACGAACATTTCTTCCGGTGGACGTCGATAGCTCCTTTGTACTCTACAAAGATCTGGGCATGAGAAAGTAAAGTTCAGCTCCTGGCCTGAAACCGGAGCCATCCGCGTGCGCGTACCGGGGAAAAACTTCTCATGGAGTAAGGTCTGGGACACGGCTCCAGAAACCAACGCGTTCGTATCCGACGCCCGCCGGGCCCCCTGAATCGAATTCATGCTAAAACCGAAACCGAGGGCCAGGACCTGATCGGAAGTTTTGTCTACATTCTCAAACTCTTCTGTTGTGAGTTCAATCTGGCCGAAACGCTACAATCCAGAAGCCCGTGCTTCAAAATGCCCCTCGCAACTCCGCGCTGGCATGTTTGGTCAACGTCGTAGCCGGCCGCGCGCAGTCTGACCTGCGTCAAAATGCACTGAGTGAGAAAGCAGACGAGCGTGGGCCCGGCCTCCCCAATGAAACTCTAGTTATATACGCGGCCTCTTGCCATTGAAACATCCTGGGTCTCTGGAGGTCGCCTGAATTTCGCAGCGGCTTTCCCCGGGCCAAGCCTGCCCCGGACTGCCTGCGTCTTCTGGGCCAGCGCTTGAGGCGCGCAGGTCGCGAGCGGGCATTCGAGCCCGCTCTCGTCTTGCAGCTCCAAAACAAAAGGACAACTCAAGCCCGCCCTCTTGAGGGGTTGAGTGGCGGCCCCGAATGGGCCTCGCCCAGCAGACCATTTGAAGGGGGGGGAGGCGAGGATGGGATCGGCAAGGCCCTTAAGTTCTAAGAGTTACCGAGGGTGCGAGGGCTGAGTGGCCGCGCGCCAGATCATCGTCGCCCGCGCCGGCCCAGATTTTGAGCCTGCACGCCGCGAGGGCGCTTCAAAGAGCAGCCGAGCTAAGGGGCCTACTTCGCGCAGCGCATCTGGGGCCAGCAGTCCGCAAGCGCTATGTCTGCAAATTCCGAAGCCCCCCATGGCCCATCCTCGCAACCTCGGCCCTGTAGGTGATGGCCTGCTGGAGGCATGTTTTCCAGATTTTCCTCGTGTTCCCTCCAGTAGCCCCAATCGCTCGAATCCGATGTCGTCGATGCCGACGTCGCGCAATTCGTCGGTAAAGGGTCGCATCGGCGAGTCGTCTCCGAATCCGACCCCTCGCGGCTCCAGCAGAACTGCCCACGCCTAGATTAGTAGCCGAGTGAGCATTTTCAGGGCCAGCACACTTGTCAAGGGCATCCCTTCTTTCCTGCCTAAGCCGAAGGTTGAAACTCTGACCTAAGTTCTGCGCAGCGCGAGCTCGCACTCCAGGTCCTCTTGAACGGGTCCTCTTGAACGATAACTGCTAGCCCGGCCGAAAAGCGCTGCAGCTGTCGGACTGGGCCTTCCTGCGTTCGATGCGGCTGCCCCAGGAACAAGTCGTCGATAAACACTGGCAAATCGGCCCTTTGAGTTTTGGCGGCCCCAACTGCCCAGCGACCCCAAACTGCAGACCTGCGCCAAGAAAGCCGGCCATCCACGGCCAGCTGCAATACCTCGCGTCGGCTGGTTGACCATCTGCATTCAATCTCTGGCGGCGACCAGGCGCTGGCTGCTGCGCCGCGTTAAAATGACCTTGAAGAAAACCCGTGTCGTGGGTCCTCTCATTCAACTTGGCGCGACTGATGCACTCGTGCTAGTTGACGAGGTCCCACCGCGCAGCTCCAGAATGCTGTGTCTCCTCGCGAATCATTCCGCTCTCAGCCATGAGGCTCCGCCGGCAAAAACCTACTTCCGTGGTGCTCTTGCCCGCCTGGTGGGCAATGAAACTTCGTCGGCGCGCTGATTCCCCATGTCCGACCTTCCCCGTGACGGACCTTGGACCAGGTGCAGTAAAGTCCCGGCGTCAGCCTGATCCCTCGGAACTGCGCTCGGGGCTTGCTTCACTTTGCTTGTGTGCTGCTTGGGGATCAGCATCGAGACCGCTGCTGCCAGCTGCTTGGGCATACGCTGCCAGCTGCTTGGGCAGCTGCTTGGGCGCAACACATGGCACGCCAGCTGCGCCTGGCCAGGTGCCGGGTCCTGGAAATGCACGGGGTGAACGCCGCTCCACGTCGCGGGGGTCGCGCGGCAGAACTGCTTGGCGGCATCCAGCAACTGCCGGGGCTCTATCATGGGCAACTGGGGCCCGTGGGTTCCTGGAGGCACAGGATATGGAGGCCCACTGTCAGCGGCAGCCCAAAGATCGCTGGGTCCATCTGCATCGCAGTCGAGAGCCTTGGGGCGCAGCTTGGGGGGCCCGCGCCCGCAGCCTGGGTCCACCTGCGAGCCCATCCAGCATTGCCTCGAGTGCCCACTTGGACCCGCCCCCGCCAGGTCCGAGAGGCCTCCTGCTTTTCCAAGACGATCTCCCTATCAATAAACCTGGCGATGTGCTTCAAAACGTCATCCAGAGCCTCGGGGCCCAGTTCTGAAACCAGGGCCCCCGATTGCACATCCAGAATGAAGCGCTGGAAGCTCTGATGGGTGCGGAGGAGGCGCTGCTGGAGGACCTCGGACTCTTGGAACTCTGGCGGGGGGTCTTCCATGCACTCGGCGCAAGCGGGCAGGTGAAGGGCAGCGGCGCGGCCATCGGTCGGTCGGGCCGCGGCGTCGGGCCTGCGGCCCTCGCGCCGTGCGCCCGCAAGCGCGCTGACCCCAAGCCACCGCCGTGGGCCGCCGCCGCCGCCGCCGCCGCCGGCGGCGGCGCTTCGCCTGTCGGCGACGGCGGTACCCGTGGACCCCGCTCCCTCCCCCTTCCCTGCCCCCCCCCCCTCCTCTCCAAGCCCTCTCCCCCCTCCCTCCCCCCTCCTCGCCTTCCCCCTCCTCTCCCAGCCCTCTCCCCTCTCCCTCCCCCCTCCCTTGCCCTCCCCTCCTCTCCAGGACCTCCCCCCTCCCCTCTCCCGCCCCTTCCTTGCCCTCCCTCTCTCCGCGCCCTCCCCCCTCTCCCGCCTTTTCCCTGCCCTCCCTCCCTCCGTGCCCTCGCCCCCCGCCCCTCCCTGTCCTACTCCGACCCCCCCCCCATCTCTCCGCCCTGTCGGCCCTTCGACTCTTCTTCATCTGAACCCCTCCGTAAACCCTTGTGCTTTGTCGTGAGTGGAGAAGGAGAGGAGACAGATAGGCGGATCGAACCGACGAGCGGCAAAAGAGCCGAAGAGGACAAGCCGTATGCCCCCCATCAAGATGACGAAGGCGGAGGGGCAACCACATGGCTTGACGATGGCCACTCCCGCCGAAAGCGCCGGAACAGTCCTGCGGGCCCGCCAGCGAATCTCCGCACTGCAACCTCGCACGGGGAGCAGGCCGCCACGGGGATTGAACTATTATCAGGAGGGAGAAAACACACAGACACAATGAATCGTCGATCCCCAAGAACATATGCGAAAATGTGGGTATTGGGCGGGAAGAACAAAAGCCAGAAAATATATTGGAAAATCTGATGGCATCTGTTTATTTTGTGTATTTATTTGTGTCCTTGGGCCCCTTGACATGACACCGTGTCGGCGGTGCCGGGGGGCAGGACGACGGCAGCACCGCTCGGCGCGCAGCGCAGGCGAGGAGGAGCACCCCCTCCAGGCACGAGCGATCGTGGCAGCGCTGCGGGGTTCCGCGGGGTGCTGCTCTGCTTGGCCTCTGGCGCCCGGCTTCGGAGGCCGCTCCTCCTCCTCCTCCTCCCTCCCACTCTCTCTCTCTCGCTCTCTCTCTCTCTTTCTCTCTCTCTTCCCTCCTCCCTCCTCCTCTCCTCCTCCCTCCTCCCGCCCTCCCTCCTCCCTCCTCTCCTCCTCTTTCCCTCCCTCCTCCCTCCTCCTCCTTCCCACTCTCTCTCTCTCTCTTCCCTCCTCCCTCCTTCTCAGCCCCTTTCTCCTTCTCGTGTCCCACGGCCCTTCGAAGGCTCATCGACCTTTTGAAGAGAGGCAAGATCAACAAGACCCAACTCTGCTGCATGGACCATGTCCTAGTTCGACTCCAATATGGTGGGCCTACTGCTTCGCTACTGTCGCCTCTGGCTTGTGTCCGTTCCATGTGCAGCATTTTTGAGTACATCGTGTGAGCTGGATACGGTGGCGAGGCGACACAACAAATGACGACGAGAAAGATGTGCAGCAACAGCACGGCAAGGAGCATTAAGGCCATCTCGAAAAGGAGAAGAGAGCGGTCCAAACACCGCCACCGACTACATGACTTTCCGCCGCCTTTGGTGGTGATGATGCTGCTGCTGCTCATCATCCCCTACAAATGAATCCGCCTTGCTCTTTCCTTCATCCTCCTTGAGCACCTGTGTTTCCTGCCTCCAGAATGGCGCGTTTCCTCTCTTCACCGAATGAATCAACGATCCTTGGCTGTTCATCTTGCCGCGGAGGATCCAGCTGGTTGCCGGTCCGTCGATAATCTCCCGGGCCTGCTGTAAGTCCTCCTCAGGGGGCAAAGAATGGAGAGGAAGACATGGGGACGGGACGGGAGAGGGAACGGAAAAGGATGAGGAGCGGCTGGGGTCAGTATGAGCACCGCGCAGGCGTGCTCCACGCTTGCGGTGACTCCTGTTCAGAGTCGGTTACTGCGTTTCCCAGCGCCGCGCGTAGAATATTTCATGTACCTTGCGGCTCGTGCCTCCGAATGCAGTAACTAAAAGCACGACATCCCGACACGCAAGAAATTACATTGACCGCTTGAGCGAGACACAGAGCAGAGCGAAATAGCAGAAGCCGAAGCGATCCATTGAGGCGTGGGTAACCCTGGGGATTTCGTGGTGTATCCACGGGTTTATGGGGCTTGTCAGCTCGACGCCAGATCTTGTCTCTGCCTCCCTGTGCCACTAATTCGAACGCGGTCTTAGCTTCGCCCGTATGCTATGACTGGCACTGGCACTGGCAGTGGGGGCATTGCAGAAGTAGCGACGGTTGCGGCCGTGAGCGATATTTTGTTTCAACCTCCCAGTTCTCGCCAGTTTGTTTAGTTCCCTGTCGAAGGCGGTTGGGGCACTGCCCCAATCAGTTCTCTTCCCCTGGGCGTTCAAGCCCGCCGACCCCGTGCCAGGCAGGGCCTCTCGCACCCAAGAGCAGCGCACGCGTCGGAAAAAGGTCTGTCGGTACAAATCCGAGCCTGCGCTCGGTAAGATCGGGTCGGGCGAAAAGGGGGGATAGCACAGGGGAGGTTTGAGAATCAGCTCCCGTAGCTGATTTCCCCGGCGCCTCCCGGCGCCGGAGGCGGCTATGCATCGAGGAATGGGCCCCTCGGTGGGGCCGAAACCAGCTGCATGCAGCAAATCTCGTAACCCCCCCTTTCCCTATCCCCCCCTTTCGTTCGGCCCGATAAGGGCCCAGCACAACTCCGGGCCTGCGCCCACCGCGCGAGGAGTCAAACCGCAAGCGGACGCGTCGCTCAGGCCGCCGGGCCTCCGCAGTCACTCGGTGGCGGCGGGCGGGATGAAGCACGAGGTGGGAGCTGGCAGCGACGAGGTAGCACGAGGAAACAAGACGAGGCAGCAGGAAGCACAACGGGGAGAGGGGGGAAGGAGGCAGCAGAGGCAGGGAGGGAAACACTTTGCAGAATGCCCGACGCTCGGGGGGGAGGGGGACTTTCTGCAAAATGCCCGATGCTCGGGATGGGGAAAGAACCTCGCATAATTCCGCGGGCGCAAAGGAGTATGCTTCCGTGGGACACACTGGAAGCACTTAGCAAGATTCGAAACACCCAGCGTACATTCTACTCCAATGGCAAGATGGAAGACAATGCCACTTGCCGGAATAAAATGTCATTGTCCAGGCCAACATGGCGACTTGTCCATCGCGGGGAATGCTGACCCCCCCACGCGCGAGCGCGCGTGGGGAGTTCTGTACTTCCCACGGGGCACAAAATACAGCATTATCAATATTAGCTTGGAACTTCAATCAGCCGCCGTCAAGAGTTGAAATGCATCTCCAGCCCCGCACGACGCCATCTCGGTTTTTCTCCAAATAGGCTTGCCCTGGAGGGATTATACCTCATTCTCTACTTATTGGCCCGTTACCCCCCGCCCTGGCAAAAAAATCCATGTCCCCCCCCCTCTGCCTATGCCGATGCTTATGCCTACGTTTCCAATGCTCACTTGCTTGCGTGCTTGCTTGATTGCTTGCGCGCTTGCTTGCTTGCTTGCTTGCGTGCTTGGTTGTTTGCTTGCTCGATGGATCGATTGCGTGCTTGCTTGCGTGCTTGGTTGCTTGCGCGCTTGCTTGCTTGCTGAGCTGCGTACACACATTCATGTTTGACTCCTCTGATTCCCTGGTCTGGGTCGTCTGATGTTGTAATAATCAGCGCTGATTGATATGAGCAATGCAGAAATAGCCACGCGCGCGCTGACGCGCGCGGCGAGTTCTGCGCTGTCCATTGCATAGAAAATGTAATTAAACCCTCGTTAAACCGAATACCCAATCGGCCGCAGTGAAGGCGCCACTTTGGTTTCCAAGCGAACATTGCGACGTTGCTATCGCCAACGACGCACTACTTCCCGCGCGCGCGAAGAGTTCTGCGTTGTCCAAGTTACAAATAAGCACGCGAGAACCCGCGCTTCCATGCCCACGGGGTGGACATTGCAGAACCCGCGCGCGCGCATCCGCGCGCAGCCGAAACGCGCGGGGGGCTCTGCGTTGTCAGCAAAAGGAAAAAAAACAAGAACGCGTAGACCTCTGCGGTGGCGAATTGGATTTAGAAATGCACATGTGTTCGTCTGTTTTCCCATCTGGACAATGCAGGACCCCCCCGCGCGCGCGGGCATATCCGAATTCCCCCTATCAAATATTTGCGCGCTGGCCTGAAAACTGGTATCAGCCAACGTTGACTCACATCATGGAATCCGCGCAATCAAGCACGCTTGGGATCCGCAACTCAGCAAGCAAGCGCGCAAGCAAGCAAGCAAACAATCAAGCAAGCGCGCAAGCAAGCAAGCAAGCACGCAAGCAAGCAAGCATTGGAATAAGCATAGGCACAGGCATAGGAGCGCTCAGAGGTGGCGCATAGACATAGGCATAGGCATAGGCGCAGGCATAGGAGTTAGGGGGGCACAGGCACAGGCATAAGCATAGCCATGGGAATTGGGGGGGCGCATAAGAATTAGGGGGGGGGGCGGACCCATTAGTAGAAAATGACTTAGAACTTCTATAGGGCAAGCGTATTTGGAGAACACCAAGCCTTAACAGCGTCCGATAAGATTTCCTGGTTAACGTTTGTTCCGGTGTATGTTTTGCACGATAGTTTCGCATTATAGTTGGGTAGCAGAGTGGGCAATGCACCGCTGACAGGTGGGATTTCCAAATTAACATGGTCTCTGGTGCATGCGTTACGTTGCTGACAACACCGAGCACCCCGCGCGCGAGCGTGGAGGTATGCGCTGTCTGCAATAGAAGAACCGCCACGCTGCCTTGAAAGCTACAGCGCATGCTTCACGATGGCAGATAGGATTTCCCAGATAGCACGGCTCTGGTGGATGTTTTGTGAGATGGACAATGCAGAACTCCCCGCGGGCGCGCGCGCGGAGGGTGCTGCGTTGCCCACAATCGAAAACTCTGCATGTTGGCCTGGAAACAAACACCCAGGCAGTTCCCGAGTGGATTTCGAAGTCCACGCGGTGTCTGGTGCGGGCTTTGCATTTTGAACCACGCAGATCTCCCCGCGCGTGCGTGACGAAGAGTTCTGCGCTATCCGCAACAGAGACGTCCGCACGGGGGCCTGAGAACTAAAAATGCAACCCTTAACGGTGACCGGTGGAAGTTCAAAGTGCGAATGGGATCTGGCAAAGTTCGGGCATCGTGGACCATGCGCCACTCCCCGCGCGCGCGGGTCACCCAGGCCAGGCCAAGCGGGCCACCCGAAATGCAGGCGAGGCGCTCCAAGGGTCCGCTTCTGGTTCCCAGGCCAGCACGGCTGTTCTTCCATCGCACATAAACAGAGCTCCGCGCGCACACGCGAACGGCTGGCGCGACAGCGACGCGCCGTCGCGCCTGTTGCCAATGGTGGCGATGTGAGAAAACACACACGCTATAAAACATTTGGAATCCAGCCAGCGCGCGCTACCTGTGCATTTTGATCGAAGCCAACCTGACGTTTATCCCACTGTGAAAGCACGAGGATATCCACTCGCCGCGCGCTGTACGCTACTTTAAAGCATGCGGTGGACACTAATGAACCGCACCTGAAGTTGGACTTGCAATCGGTGCGCGCAAATAAAATTGGAAAACCAATCGGGTAGCCCGTGGGGCCCGACGGAATGCTCGATGATTCCACTGGCAATTCGACGAATCAACGAACCCACGGGGGCCAGAATAGAAGGCATGGAAAATCGTAGCGAATCATAAATAACACCAAATGTCCCCAACCTGCCCACGATTTTCAGAAGAGTGCCACGGGAGTCAAGGAAGCCATACCGAGAATGCTCGCGATAGGGATTTTGCTTCAAAACGCAAAGCGAACCAGCTCATGAAACACTGACAGTAAAAGGTTACGATTGAGTTGCAAATTCTTGGCAACATGGATTTCGCACTGGCTGGTTATCCTACATAAACTGCGGTAGCGTTTGAGGCAATACGCGTGCGCCGCGGTCAACGCAACACGCAGCACGAAAGCCCTACCGCACATCAACGCGAGCGAACATGGAAAACAAGCCCGTGCGAGGCCCCAGCGCCCGACCTTGCTAAGCAGAGGGTCCTAGCAAGCATCGAAAGGATGGAAGCCTCCCAAATGTGGCCCGAGCAGGACGGGATCGGAGGATCGCACTGCATCACCGATGCATCGGAAATGACTCGGCGACAACGATATGAATCAGGTCGAATTCAAAATCGTACCAAATCGCAGATGGATCGACGATGCAGCGATATCTTCCGACCCCATGTGGCCTGGCCCCATTTGGGGGCCTGGGCAAGAGGAGCTATAGCAAGCGGGGCGGCCAACTTACATGCTCTAACGTCGCCCAAGCTCCGGTATATACAGCCCAATGTGGGGAAACTGGCCTGCTGCTAACAGCGCACGGAATCGGGCCGATATTTGAAACTATCGCCATGCTACCCTTCAGACAGAACTTCATGGCAGTCAAGCTTCAAAACGACTACCACGGGATGGCCGATTGGAAAAGTACTGGCTCAAGGATCCACTCCTTTCAGAACCATGACCGCTCACAAACTGATCCCAGAAAAACGGCTTGGGAATATAAAGCAAATTGTGAATCTCAGGCCGACAGGCATCCATAAGGAGCGCATGGTCAAGGTGCCTGGTGATTGTGGTAATCATGGTGGCAGTGGTAATAGTAGTGGGGTAGTGGTAGCAATGGGGTAGCAGTAGCAGTGCTAGCAGCAGTGGCAGTAGTGGCAGTAGTGGCAGTAGTAGCAGTAGTAGCAGTAGCAACAATAGCATCATCAGTAGCATTAGCAGTAGCAGAAGCAGTAGCAGTAGCGATGGCAGTCGCAGTAATAGTTTCCCTGTAGTCGTAGCCGCAGCAGCAGTACGAGTGGCAGTGAAATGATAAACAAACCTAGTAGTGGTAGTAGTTGGTGGTAGTGTGAATGGTGGTAGCATGCCAACAGCAAGAGCAGCGGGAGTGGGAGTGGTCGGGGAAGTGGTAGTGGCAGTTGCAGCAATAAGGAGAGCGGCACAAGCAGCGACAAGCTTGCGCCGCTCAGCGATCCTGCTGTGGCTTCTGGCCCGACCCTGCCTGGCCGCTGTGCTTGGCGCCAGCGCCCCCAACCGCGTCACTGCGGCCGCGCGCACGGCTGCGTTGGGTGACATCCTGCGGGTTGCTCAGGACCGCAATGAGACGGGGGATAGCAAGAGACCCCGCTCAGCTCCTGGTTTCTCCTCCTACTCCTCCTCCTCTTCCTCCTCCGCCTCCCCAGATCAGCTCCGCATGCCCTCTCACGTTGTTTGCTCTGCTGCTGCGTTCTCTCTTCCCCCTTCTCCTCCTCCTCCTCCGCCTCCTCCTCCTATTCCTCCCCCTCCTCCTCCTCCTCCTCCTCCTGCTCCTCCTCCTCTTCCTGATAGTCATCATGCTCCTCCTATACCTCCTCCACAACTGCCTTCAGGCCCACCTCCAGCTTGAACGCCACCTGGCCTACTTCGTCTGCATCCTGTTCCTCCCTGGTCTCCTCCTCGTCCTCCTGCTTTTCTACTCCATCCAGCTCCTCCGCCGCAGTCGTCGCCTCCTCCGCCTCCATCTCCACCGTCGCTGCGAGGTGACTGCAAACTTACAATACAGCAGATCCTAGCTACTGGCGATAGGTCTACATTCAACGCCGAACCATGCTCGAGCACAACTTGCAAGAGATGGCAGCGGAAGGATGAGGAGGGAGGTGATGAGGCTGAGTAGGAAGGACATGCAATGAAAGGGGTGAACACTCCGAATAGGAACCCGATATGCAGATGAGAGAGCGGTATGGGAAACGCATCTTATGCTGACAGGGCCTGAGGCAAATACGGGGAAGGAGTAAGAGAAAGGAGGGAAGCAGGGGGTGATGAAATGTGGAGGGGAATCGGGGGATGGGTAACGAACACGAATGGGGATCAGTGGGGATAATGAAGGTGGGCATGCTAGGCAGGCTCGCATCGTATCTGACGTTCTGCCTCTCCCACCGAACCAACCCTCCCCATTGCGCATATCGCCGTCGATTCGCGGAGACCAATCCGCCGGCCCCCTTTCTGGGGCCACCAGGCTGTAGGACGCAGTTGCTGCTCCGTGCACGAGGTGCAGTTCTAAGTCTCCAATGTTACAGTCCTGCTTTCTGCCTCCTACTGTAAGTTGTTGAAGTCCGCGCGAGGGGGGGAGCCCCAAAGGGCCCAGTTAGCGTCCCACTCCCAGGGCTCCCAGATTTCCCGGGGGGGCGTGTGACACGAAAAGATCAGGAGATTCGCGCCCCCAAGGCCCTAATCTCTCGTAGATTGCACCATGTTCGCGACCCTCGAGGGAGGCCATACACGCTCGAAAATTACGAAAGTATTGCGTCCCCGAGGCAACAGCCCCCTGTAAGTTACGCGATGCTCGCGTCCCCGAAGCCATACACCTTTTGCAGATTACGCAGTATTCGCACTGCCGAGGCCAAGAGTGTTCCAAGACGCCCGAAGATGATTCCAAGAGGGCCCAAAGAGGCCCCAAGAGCGCTCCTATAGGCCTCCCGACAGAGCCACAAGAGGCCAAAATCGTACATCTGACGAAGGTTTTCGGCGTCTCGCATTGTCGGCTTTCCGACGCTCCAAGACGGCTCAAGAAGCTCCCAAGACCGCCCCAAGACAGCCCAAGACGCCTCCAAGAGGGCCACGAGACGCCAAGAGGTGCCCAAGCAGGGGACCACGAACCGAACATTCGATAGTTGTGCCCCGAGAAATCCCCAGGAGGCCCCGAGAGGCCGCCGAGAGGCCCCAAGAGGCGCACCTAAGAGGCCTTCAAGAGGCCCGAAAGATAACCCCACGAGGCCCCAAGAGGCGCCCAGGAGATGCCCAAACCGCCTCCAAGAGTCCCTCTTGCGGCTCCCCACGACACCCCAACACACATACAAGAGGCCTCAGACCCACAACTCAGGCACGATGGCTGGATGTGCCGAGGGCCACTAGGATCCGCCGCCCCGTGTTGATTCATCACAGGGGTGCCTGGCGTGCCAGACTATTACGGTTTTGGTTTTGGTTCTTTTTCCAAAAGAACTCCCCCTGGGGCTCCGGCGCGTCCCGCTGGGGTCCCGGGAGGATTGCCAAGGACCTCCATTCCCCAATTTCCTGCCCGAGACGGCTCCAAGATGGCCTCCAAGATGCCTCCAAGACGGCCAGGATGGCCTCCAAGACGGCTAAGATGGCTTTAAGATGCCTCCAAGACGGCCCAAGATGTACCCAAGACGGCCTAAGATAGCCTTCAGATGGCCCAAGGCGGCCCAAGAGGCCCCTAAGAGGCCTCAAGGACAGCCCAAGAGCCCGTCGAGAGGTTCTCCAGGAGGGCCCGAAGAGGCCAAAATCATTGATTTTTCGTAGGTTTTCGCCTGTTCGGCCTGTTCGGCCTCAGACGGCTCAAGACGGTCCAAGAGGCCCCCAAGATCGTCTCAAGATCGCCCACGAGGCCTCCAAGATGACCCCATGACGACCCAAGAGGCCCCCAAGACGGCCCGAAGAGGGCCCCAAGACGGCCCAAGAGGCCTCCAAGACGCCCAAGATGGCCTCCAAGACGGTCCTGAAGTACCCTAAGAGGGCCCC
The DNA here is from genome assembly GCA_963575745.1 of Prorocentrum cordatum. Lineage (NCBI taxonomy): Eukaryota > Dinophyceae > Prorocentrales > Prorocentraceae > Prorocentrum > Prorocentrum cordatum. The sequence continues at coordinate 303,196 of CAUYUJ010022470.1, forward strand.
AAGACGACCCAGAGAGGCCCCCAAGACAGCTTCCGACGGCGTCAGACGGGTTAGGAACGCCCTGAGACGGCCAAAGAGGCCCTCAAGAAGCCCTCAAAGGCCTCCAAGAGGCACCAGGAGGCCCCCAAGAAGCCTCCAAGAGGCCCTCAGGAAGGTCCCAGCAGGCCCCAAGAGTGAAGCCTCCAAGAGGCCCTCAGGAAGCTCCCAGCAGGCCCCAAGAGTGCCCCAAGAGGCTCCCAAAAGGCCTCCTGCTCCTCCTCCTCCTCCTCCTCTTCGTTTTTCTCCATCTCCCCCCTTCTACTCTTCCTCCCCCATGTGTTCCCCGAAGGGCCCCGAGGGGGCCCCTCCCGTAGGGGAGGGGTCGGGACCCCAGGGTCCTCCTGGCGCAGGCGGGGAGCGCCGGGCCCGAGGGGCGAAAATCCCCCGCACCCCGGGGGACGCCGCCAAAGTGCGGTTTCCTTCCCCCGGGGGGGTCGCCAGGCCCCGTGTGCTTCCCCAGGGCGGTGCTGGGTCCCCCCCAGCACTCGCCGCCCTGGGGTGGGGCTGGCGGCTCGTCCTGTCGTGTCGCTCGTCCGTCTCGTGTCGTTCGTGTCGCGTCGTTCGTTTCGGCCCCCTGTCGTGTCGCGTCGTGTCGTGGTCCCGGGGCCGTTAAACGCGGCCACCCATGGAGTGGGTGGTGGGTAGGGTTGGCGCTGAGCACGGCTCGCGCCCCCTACCCCGACCAGGGAGCGCGGAGCACGGTCTCCCGCGCTCCCTGGTCGCGCTTCGGTCGCGCCACGGGGTTTGGCCCCGACCGTGGCGCGGCCTGCGCCGTTTTTGGTGCGTCTCGCTGGCACTCGCCACGCCAGCGGAGTCATGTGGCTGTTCATGGGTCGACCCTAAAAAAAAAAAATGTGTTCCCCGAAGGCTTTCCAAGACGTCTCGGGGAACACATACTCTGATAGTTTGGGGAAGCTCTGGCCCAACTTTTGGCCACACAGGCGCTTCCAAAACATGGCCTCCAAGACGATCCCAAGATGGCCCAATCGAACCCAAGAGTGACATTTGCTTCGTTTCGGCCTTCCGACGGCCCGATGCGGCCCAAGAGCCCCCACAGATCGCCCAAGGATCGCCCAAGACGCCTCCAAGATGATCCCAGAACGGCGCAAGAGGCCCCCAAGACGGCCCCAAGAGGCCCTCAAGACGGCCCAGGAGGTTTTTAAGACGTCCACGATGGCCTCCAAGACGGCCCTGGAGCATTCCAAGAGGGCCCCAAGTCGGCTCAGAGAGGCCCCCCAAACGGCTTCCGACGGCGTCGGACGGGCCAGGGGCCCACCAAGACGGCCGAAGATGGCACCAAGATGGCCCAAGACGACCCAAGAGGCTTCCAAGATGGCCTCTCAAGGCCCGAAAAGGCCCAAACCATGTATTTCCCATGAGTTGTTGAAGGATTGTGGCATGTGTGTTTTTTCTGCCTTCCGACGGCCCGAGACGGCCCAAGTGCCCTTCAAGATCGCCCAAGAGGCCCAAGACGGCCCCAAGAGGCCCCCGAGACGGCCCCAGAGGCCTCACGATGGCCTCCAAGACGGCCATCTCGGAGGCCTCCAAGACGTCCTCCAGGAAGGCCCGAAAGGGTTTTAATGGCCTCCAGGCGGCCAAGATGACCTTCAAGATGCCCACGTGTTCCCCGAAGGCTTTCCAAACCGATTCGGGGAACACATGGTCCGATAGCTTGGCAGGTCTGGCCTCCACGTTCGGCCACATAGGCGCATCCACAAAGGCAGGGGGCGGCGGTGATTCGCCGTAGGCGTCTTCGATAACGCCAACGTCTCAATATGCGCTGATGATTCTTATCCGCCCCTGCATGATGTTCCCAGATGCGCCAGGGCAGCGCCGAGACGCACCGACGCGACTATGATGTATCCTATTATGATAGAGAGGGGGCCGGCGGCAGGGAGCGAAGCCCTTACGGATAAATAGTCTAAGCAGTATGCCTTGGTGGCGTTTGCAGGGCTTGATACATCTACTCTGTAAGTTGCGATTGGGGCAAGACGGGACCTAAAATGCATGACAAGGTCAAACGACGCCTGGGTGGAAAGAGTACGCGCGCAATCGAACCGTGCAGTGCACGCAACAGACAAAATGATGACGAGGCTCCGAAACTCTCACGGTATGAGCTCGACCACAAGAAACCTTCCACAAGAAACCAACCTTGAGACCCCAGGACGTCCATTGATTTTTGGAAGGGGAACGTCGCGCGTTCCATATCATCGAAACCCAAGAAACCCACGGAACCCTGAAGGCAAGCAGGATGTTTTTCACTGGCGGAGAGGCAGGGCAGGGGGTGAGACATGGAAGAGGAGGAGTGGGAAGGGGGAGGGCAGGAGGAGGCCAGCACAGGGGCCGAGCCTGACGTCGTTGTGGCGGGATGGACGGGACGTGCATCCACACCAGACAAGCGGCTTCACTACTCGCAGATTAACTGCTCGCACATGGCCTGGATCCGGCGAGGGGGATTTGCGACCCATCACATCGAGGCAGACGTTTGTGAAGGGGCCCTAGGACACACAAATAAATACACACCAATAACAGGATTCCCCATACTTTCCCATATTTGCTGGGTTTCTGTCCTCCCCCCCACTTCCCATATTTTCCTATATTTTTTGGGGAATCGACGATTAATTGTGTCTGTGTTTCTTTCCCTCTTGAGTTTGCTGTTTGGGCCTCTCGAGAATGGGCACGCTGCGAGTAGCGAAGCGCGCTCGGCGACATGCGCCTGGCGATGGTGGGCATCACTGTGAGGTATGGCGGCTGCAGGGGTCGCGGATGCTGGAGCAGAGAAACAGAGGAGAAGGACACGGACTTGGAGGGGGACAGGGGGAAACGGATGAGGACGGGAGGACGAAGGGAGGAGCAGAACGGAGAGGGATGAAACACAACAGAAATGGAGAGGAGAAGGATGGGGAGGGAGGAGGAGGAGGAGGAGGAGGAGGAGGAGGAGGAGGAGGAGGAGGACGAGGAGGAGGAGGAGGAGGAGGAGGAGGAGAAGGAGAAGGAGGAGGAGGAGGAGGGGGAGTGGGAAGCTGGGGGGAAGATTTGGGATTAGGGGAGGGAGGCGGACTCCGAGCCTCGGAGCTCGTCAATTGCACGAGGCTCGCGCTCCCTGGGGGCCACGCGCCCTCGAAAATTACGACAAGGCTGCGTCCCCGAAGCCACAGTCCTTCGTGAATGACTACGCGTTGGCGCTCTCGAGGCCATCCTCCCTGGCACAGTACGACAGACTCGCGCACCCCAAGCCACAGGCCTGTGCACATTGCGCCAGATGCGTGCTCTCGAGGCCACAACCCCTGGTAAGGTACGACAGGCCTGCGTCCCCGAGGCCAGAATCCCTGACAAATTGCTGGGCGCTGGCGCTCCAGAGGCCAACATCCCAAATGCGCTACTCCAGTATCACGCTCCCCAAGCCAAAATCACCGAAGTCACCGAAAGTACAATCCCTGGCAAAATACTTTACGTTCGCGCTCCCGAGGCCGCGAACCCACCCAACGGAGGCTGCCCACAAGCCACCCCCTCAAGAAGAGGAAAACGATCGCTGCCTGCATTGGTACAGTGGGAGCCCGACCACAAGAAACCTTTCACAAGAAGCCCAACCCTGAGACTCCAGGACGTCCATCGATCTTCGGCGTGGGAACGTCACGCTTCCCACAGCGAAACCATCAACACCCAAGAAACCCAGGAGGGCACCCTGGAGGCAAGCAGGGTGTTGCTTGGCATGGATCTCCACTGTATATGTGTTCGGCAACCGCGCTTCGGCTCCCCGTCGTCTCCTGAGAACTCGGCTCCAGGCTGGAAGCGGCAGGTGTGCGTCGTGCCGACTTCGGCGTGGGTTTCTGACGCTGCGGGGATCGCTCAACCTTGAACGATCGGCTGTTTACAGAGCGTCAGATCGTTCAACATCTGGGGGATCTTCTGACCCGGGTCAGTCCAGACCCGCGTCAGCAGGAAACCAAAAAACTGCAATGCAGGAAAAAAAACTGCAACGTAGGTCTTCGCAAACCCGGGTCAGCCAACATGCGCGGCCGCCTCGCGGCCACGAGCGGCTCGCTAACCTCAGCCCGAAGGGGGGTCTTCGCAGGTTCCTGCAGGATCCGGCGCCCTGGCTGACCCCCGTTTGCATTGACCCCCGTCTCGAGGCTCCCGAACACCGACCGATTCTGGGTCGCCGGCGGCGTTCCATGCTGAACGCCAGCGGCGGGGCCGCCGCCAGAAAGCACGACGCAAAACCACCGTATAGGGGCGCGCGCTCCCGAAACCTCGAGCCCCGGCAGCTCAAATCGGGAGCGGCCAAGAGGGGGGTGTCCAAGAGGGGGGGGTGCAAATCATGACCGGCGGCATGTGCGCAGCCCAGCGGGGGGGCCAGGGGCGTCATGAAATAAGAAGAGGCGCCATACAAATTCTGAGGAAATATCATGGCCCATTCCATGACATCCACCCCCCCCCTAGTCACCACCCCCCTCTTTTCCGCCCCCGAGCTTACAGTCGAAGCGCGCTCCGGCGGTCACCTTCCCGCAGCACTGGTTACAGGCGCGCGCAAGCGCACCAGCTAGCAAACAGACCACGACAACTGTGCAGTACCAGCTCAGGCAGCCAGCCAATCAGCCGAGTTGACAGCCAGCCAGCCGAGCATAGAACCAACCGGCCTACCGGCTGAGCACGGCCGTGCAGGCAGTGCGGGGGGGCGGGCGGCTGAGGGCGAAGCCCTTCCGATATAGGAGGGCGAGGGTGACACGAGGAAGAAGGCAAGGGTGAGGGGGGTGCGGGAGGGGGAGAAGGGACGGGGGAGCCTAGGGACTGGAGGGGGGGGAACTCGGATCCCGGAACTCTGAGGTCCGCGGAAAGATGCCAAAGGGTATCGCTGCCAGGGGTGTGCACTGTGCTGAAGACGCAGTGCAGACCACTGGAGGAGGGGAGAGAGGTGAGGAGGGTCAATCCCCAAAGGGCAATGGGTACAGGTGGCCTTCTGCATCGCGGAGCTTTGGGCCTTCAGCGCCTGGCTGCGGGCGCAGCAAGACAGGGGCCATCCATCACCGGCTACATTCCCCTGGGCCCCTACGTTTTCTCCTCCTCGTCTTTTCCCGCCTCTTCCTGTCTCCTTTCCACCTTTCGCGTTATCATTCTTTCGTGGGAGGTGGGGACAAGCCTGCGCCTGCCGAACTCGCACCGCCTCTCAGGAGTGCAAAACGAGGCGACGAGGAGCCCCGGACATTCTTGAGACCCGCGCAATCCGAACATCAAGGGCCTCCTCAAAAAGGAGAAGGAAGAGTCTATCAAGACTCAGGTTGTTCGGGTCGGGCGAAAGGGGGGGATAGCAAAGGGGGGGTTTGAGAATCCGCTCACGTAGCTGATTTTCCCGGCGCCTTCCGGCACCGAAGGCGGCTATGTATCGAGGAATGGGCCCCTCGGTGGGGCTGAAACCAGCTGCATGCAGCAGATTTCGCAACCCCCTCTTTCCCAATCCCCCCCTTGCGTTCGGCCCGAGCTGTGCGACCTTGCGAGGAGCAGGAGACTTTGTTGCTGCTGCTGGTCCTCCTCCCGAGGGGAGGTGGTGGCGGAGGTGGATACTGGAGGGGCCCTGGGACACACACAAATAAATGGACACAGATAAGAGGATGCCCCATATGTTCCCAGATTTTCTGGGTTTCTGTTTTCCCCCCCTGCCCATGTTTTTCCCCATATTTTCGGGGAGTCGACGATTAAATTGTGTCTGCGTTTTTTTCCCAACCCTCCTGCGTTGGGTTCTCGTTTTGAATAGAGCACTGCTCGCGCGAACCGTCCTTCCTTCCTTCCTTCCCGTCCCTCTCTTCCCCCTGCCTTTAACCTCGCTCGTCGCTGCGTGCCAGCTGGGGGGCTGCGATCTGTGAAACTGTCGCCACTTTCGAGGGCTGCTGGGGGGCCCAGCACAGTGTGCACCCGCGGCGGATTCAAATGGGACCTCGCCATCCCTGGGGGGGCTGCGATCTGTGAAACTGTCGCCACTTTCGAGGCCTGCTGGGGGGCCCTGCGCAGTGTGCACCCGCGGCGGATTCAAATGGGACCTCGCCATCCCTGGGGGGCTGCGATCTGTGAAACCGTCGCCACTTTCAAGGCCTGCTTGGGGGCCCAGCACAGTGTGCACCCGCGGCGGATTCAAATGGGAACTCGCCATCCCTGGGCTGCGATCTGTGAAACTGTCGCCACTTTCGAGGCCTGCTGGGGGGCCCAGCACAGTGTGCCACCGCGGCGGATTCAAATGAGACCTCGCCATCCCTGGGGGGGCTGCGATCTGTGAAACCGTCGCCATGTTCGACGCCTGCTGGGGGGCCCAGCACAGTGGATACCCACAGCGGATTCAAATGGGACCTCGCCATCCCTGGGGGGCTGCGATCTGTGAAACTGTCGCCACTTTCGAGGCCTGCTGGGGGGCCCAACGCAGTGTGCACCCGCGGCGGATTCAAATGGGACCTCGCCATCCCTGGGGGGCTGCGATCTGTGAAACGGTCGCCACTTTCGAGGCCTGCTGGGGGGGCCCAGCGCAGTGTGCACCCACGGCGGATTCAAATGGAGCCTCGCCATCCCTGGGGGGCTGCGATCTGTGAAACTGTCGCCACTTTCGAGGGCTGCTGGGGGGCCCAGCACAATGGGTACCCACGGCGGATTCAAATGGGACCTCGCCATCCCTGGGGGGCTGCGATCTGTGAAACTGTCGCCACTTTCGAGGCCTGCTGGGGGGCCCAGCACAGTGCGTACCCACGGCGGATTCAAATGGGACCTCGCCATCCCTGGGGGGCTGCGATCTGTGAAACTGTCGCCGCTTTCGAGGCCTGCTGGGGGGCCCAATACAGTGGGTACCCACAGCGGATTCAAATGGGACCTCGCCATCCCTGGGGGGGCTGCGATCTGTGAAACTGTCGCCATTTTCGAGGCCTGCTGGGGGGCCCAGCGCAGTGTGCACCCGCGGCGGATTCAACTGGGACCTCGCCATCCCTGGGGGGCTGCGATCTGTGAAACTGTCGACACTTTCGAGGGCTGCTGAGGGGCCCAGCACAGTGGGTACTCACCGCAGACTCAAATTGGATCTCGCCATCCCTGGGGGGCTGCGATCTGTGAAACTGTCGCCACTTTCGAGGGCTGCTGAGGGGCCCAGCACAGTGGGTACTCAACGCAGACTCAAATGGGACCTCGCCATCCCTGGGGGTTGCGATCTGTGAAACTGTCGCCACTTTCGAAGGGTGCTGAAGGGCCCAGCACAGTGGATACTCACCGCAGACTCAGACTAGACCTCGCCATCCCTGGGGGGCTGCGATCTGTGAAACTGTCGCCCGTTTCGAGGGCTGCTGAGGGGCCCAGCACAATGGGTACTCACCGCAGACTCATACTAGACCTCGCCATCCTTGGGGGGCTGCGATCTGTGAAACTGTCGCCACTTTCGAGGGCTGCTGAGGGGCCCAGCACAGTGGGCTTCCTGCACGCCTTTCTCCTGCTCTTCGTTCCCGACTCCCCATGTCTTCTTCGAGCCCGTAGTTGTCGCCCCTCGTTCTTGTATGGTTCTCCTGCGCATCATGCCATTGGCGCGTGTCCCAAGTAGCTTTCATATCAAACAACGGATCCTGCAATTGGATGGTCCGTGCAAGTTTCGGCCAACTCCTCGTTTCCCATGATACAAATGGGTTGGGCACGTCACAGGGTAATTTTCCCCCTCCTGAGATACGACCGACCTGGAGCCCTGGAACCCGCTGCAGGCTGCAGCCCTGCCCGGCCCTCCCGCTGCGACCACAACTGCCCTCCGGCCTCTGCAGGCCTACGGTTGTGTCGGGCGTGTCCCCCTACAGGGGGCTTTTCGACGAAAACTAAGAATACCCAAAAAATACACCAAAAAGGTAAAAAACAAATGCTCAAAAAATAGTCCCCAGACTATTTTTGGACTATTGTTTGACTAGTTTGGCGTATTTGTTTGTCGAAAAAAAACCCTGTAGGGGGGCAGGCCCGACATAAGCCTACGATCCCCCCCCTCTCTATCCCTCCTTCCTCTCTCGAGAGCTGGGCAAGGGCTGCTAAAACTTGGCTGCTAGAACGGCCCTCCCGGAAGGAAAAAACGACCTCCCGGAATGAGGCGCGGCACGCGGAACAGTCAGCGGGTTTCTTCCCGGAAGGACGAAAACAACTTCCCGGAGGTCGATTTTAGCAGCCACGGATTTAGCAGCACTTGCCCGGCTTCCGACTCTCACTCCTGCTCCTCCCCGCCTATCGGGGGCGGCCAAAACGGGGGTGTCCAAGAGGGGGGGGTGCAAATCATGGCCGGCGGCACGTGCGCGGCCCAAGGGGGGAGCCAGGGGCGTAATGAAATAAGAAGAGGCGCCATGAAATCTGAGCAAAAATTATGGCCCACGCCATGAAATCCACCCCCCCTAGTCATCACCCCCTTTTTGCCGCCCCCGAGCTTAGCTCCTCCTCGCTGCACCGCCAGACGTGCCCGAAGGGCGGCCTGTGCGCTATGCCAGGGAGTCCTCTTCACCATGTTTGACCACGGGGCCGCTCGCCCTCAAACCATTCGATGGGTGGAGGGCGATGTGCGCCGTGCGCAGTCGCGTTGGCCATCGCGTTGGCGCCGCGCACAGTCGCCTTACAGCAGGAGCTCGGCCACAAGACACCCTCCACAAGAAACCCAACAGCTGAGACCCGAGGGAGTCCGTTGATGATTGATTTGGAAGCATCACATTTTCCACAACAAAACCACCATCGAAACCCGGGAAACTCAGGGCACCCTGGAGGCAAGCAGGGTGTTTCTTGGCATGGGTTTCCTCTGTACCTCTTCAGGACCAGATCTTTCGCTGAGACCTCCTCGGGTGTACAACTACATACTCACGCACGTGCAAGAGCTCCTCGAATAGGGTAGGGCTTCTGCCCCTTAAAGAGGCTCTCCCTTGACGTGCCCTGACCTTCTACCTAGAAGTCATGCCACGTGCAACAGCTGCGCAGAGGATGGAGGGCGGCTCTTTCCAAAAACGGAACTGTCGCTGCACACCTCGGTAAACTGTGTGATCTGGTCTCTAGAAATATACAGCCATCGGCCTGACCTAAGGAACGATACATAAGGAACGAAGCCCCCCTTTTTATCCCAAGGCATAGCGCATAGGGAACGATAAATAATACAGAACGCATAAGGAACTGTAATTAACGCATGTAAGCCTAAGGAACGACCGAGCCCCTTTTGAAAAGTAAGTGCTCCTTATTCAAGCCGCTCACTGTAGAGGGCGGACAAAGGGTGCTCTCGCCGGAACGGCAGGTCAACAGGGCGCTCGTCTTTGAAGAGGGCGCTTCCCGCAGTGAGAGGGCCACGGGGGCACTCGCCTGAGTGGCAGGCCAACGGGGCGGGTCGTTGATGCATCCTCGGCTTCCTCTTGTCCTCCTCCTCCTCCTCCTCCTCCTCCTCCTCCTGATCGTCAACATGTTCCTCCTCATCCTCCTTTTCCTCCTCCTCCTCCGCCTCCGCCTTCTCCTCCTCCTCCCCATCCTCCTCCTCCTTCTCCTCCTCCTCCTCCTCCTTTTCCTCCTCCTTGTCCTCCTCCTCCTCCTCCTCCTCCTCCTCCTCCGCCTCCTCCTCCTCCTCCTCCGCCCCTCCCTTGGACTTTGCAAGCCCCAAACCCCAGGGGCACCGCGAAGACGGCAGGACTTTCGCCAGCGGCCTCCAGGCGCGCCTCGTGGGCAGGGGCCAGGGCGGAGTGCGAGAACGAAGACCGTGAGGCGGTGGCAGGGCTGAGTACGAGAACGACGAGTGGGAGGGGAGGGGCGGGGAGGGCGAAGGGAAGAGGAGGAGACGTCTGCCCCCCCACATGGGGCGCGTCGGCGGAAGGCTACGCCGGGTGGTCCCAAGCACACGGGACGCGTGCGCCCAGGGGCGGCAACGAAAGCACCCCAAATGACACGCTGCCGAGGGGGACGTGCTACGGTCGAAGAGGCACCAAGGCTTCGGACCAGAAGCGAGAGGAGTAGCACGCCGACGCGTTCCCGACAACGGCGTGTGGCTGTTGCCTCCGTTCCCCCCCGACATAGAGAGGGGGGCAACAGGACGTGAGCACGAAGCGAAGTCCCGTGTGAGCATGGTCGCCGACGCCTTGGGGTCACCAGCCAGGCCCCTTCCCGGAGGGGTCGATGGTGCTGGCTGGTAACGGTGAGGGGGGGGACTGCTAGATCGGCTCCAGCGTCAAACATCGCCCGAGATCCCCCCAAGAGGCTTCGGAGACGCCGCCAGCGGCCAAGATGCCCAATTAGAGCAACCGACCAGAAGACACAATAAGCACACGACAGGCCCAAAGAGAGGATTTGAGAGGATCCAAGGGAGGCACCAGACAGACCAAACAATCGAACATGTGTGTCAGAATGTAACGGCATTCTCAAGTCTGCTGTTGCCTCGGCTCGCGATGGCTCTCGGACTTGCTTGGAAGGCTCCAAGTGGCCTAAGAGGGCCTTCGGACGACCCGTTACGCCGTCAAGACAGCACCAGAAGGCTCCCAGAGAGCGGCAAGTCAGCCCACAAGAGTCTCTAGAGAAGACGTCCCAACAGGGCCGAACATGGACCCAATCGGCCTCAAGACGGCCCCGACAGAGCCCCCCTACAGCCCAAGAGAGCTCCAAGAAAGCTCCCAGACAGCGTGAACAAATTACTCGACGCGGGGCTCCCCATATGTGCATCTCATTCTCTTGGTACGTGTTTCTATTGATATCTGTCAATGAACGCCTGTGTGCGAGGGCGAACCGCTCGCTCGAGACATTCCCACAGTCTGCAAGCATGAGTGCGACCAATAGCAAATCTGAGAGCGACGGATTCTGAGTGTGAGTTAATCTGGGTGCGATTGAGCCTGGGTTTGAGTGGGTATGCGTGTGAGTAAATATGAGCGCGAGTGCGTCTGTGTGCGAGTGGGTCTGAGTATGGACGTGTCTGAGTGTGAGCCAGTCTGTGATTGAGCGGATCGTAGCATGATGATTCTGAGCATAAGTGAGTCTGGGTTTGGGTGGGTCCGAGTGTGAGAAAAGTGTGTGTGTGTGTGTGTGTGCTAATGAGATCTGAGTGCGAGTGCGCCGAGCGTGAATGGGTATGGATGTGAGACAGTCTGAATGTGAGTCGGTCTGCGTTTGAGCGGACCGAAGGATGATGAGTCTGAGCAGGAGCGAGTCTGAGTATGAGTGGTTCTGAGCGTGAGTCTGAGCGTGAGTAAGTTTAAGTACGGATACGAGCGAGTCTAAGTGCGAGTGAGCCTGCGTGTGACTGAGTCTGAGTATGAGTGAGTATGAATGCAGAAGAATGAAGGAGAGCGGAGAGCGAAGGAGAGTGAGGCGGAAGCGCTTGAGTAAAACCTAAAGCCTTAGAACATCGAACCTCGATCGTCTGGCCCTGACTAATCGAACTGCCCACGTCCTCCTCCTCCTCCTCCTCCTCCTCCTCCTCATCATCATCATCATCATCATGATCATCATCATCATCATCAGCATCCCCTTTATGCTTCTGCTCCTACCGTGTTCATACTGTCCTCCTTCTCCTCCTCTTCCTCCTCCTCTTCCTCCTCCTCCTCGTCCTCTTCCTCCTCCTCCTCGTTTCCTCCTGCTCTTCCTCCTCCTCCTCCTCCTCCTCCTCTTCCTCCTCCTCCTCCTCCTCCTCCTCCTCCTCCTCCTCCTCCTCCTTGGGAGTGCTGAAACCAGCAAATCGCCTGAGACATCCTCCCACAACTGCTCCGAAAACGACAGATGCCCAGCATCATCACTGCCAAACCGCCTGAGATATCCCCGCAAACTGGGCGCGAACGTCCTCCAAATCTGCTCTGAAAGCGAAACATGTCCCAAGAGAAAATGGCCAAACCGCCTCAGACATCCCCACAAAATCCAGCGAAAGGGGCCAAGTGAAATACCCCCCCGCCGCTCCCCTTAGGAGTGCCGCAAGCAGCGAATCGCCTGAGACATCCTCCAAATCTGCTCCGAAAGCGAAACATGTTGGAAGAGAAAATGACCAAACCGCCTGAGACATCCCCACAAAATCCAACGAAAAGGGGCCGAGTGAAATACACCCCGCCGCCCCCCTTAGAGTGCTGAAAACAGCGAATCGCCTGAGACATCCTCCAAATCTGGTCCGAAAGCGAAACATGGTGGGAGAGAAAATGGCCAAACCGCTTGAGACATCCCCACACAATCCAGCGAAAGGGGCCGAGTGAAATACCCCCCCCGCCACTCCCCTTAGGAGTGCCGAAACCAGCGAATCGCCTGAGACGTCGTCCAAATTTGCTCCGACAGCGAAACATGTTGGAGGAGAATTGCTCGACGCGGGGCTCCCCATATGTGCATCGCATTCTCTTGGTGCGTGTTTCTCTTGATATCTGTCAGTGAGCGCCTGTGTGCGAGGGCGAACCGCTCGCTCGAGACATTCCCACAGTCTGCAAGCATGAGTGCGACCAATAGCAAATCTGAGAGCGACGGATTCTGAGTGTGAGTTAATCTGGGTGCGATTGAGCCTGGGTTTGAGTGGGTATGCGTGTGAGTAAATATGAGCGCGAGTGCGTCTGTGTGCGAGTGGGTCTGAGTATGGACGAATCTGAGTGTGAGCCAGTCTGTGATTGAGCGGATCGTAGCATGATGAGTCTGAGCATGAGTGAGTCTGGGCTTGAGTGGGTCTGAGTGTGAGAAAAAGTGTGTGTTAATGAATCTGAGTGCGAGTGAGCCGAGTGTGATTGGGTATGGATGTGAGGCAGTCTGAGTGTGAGTCGGTCTGCGTTTGAGCGGACCGAAGGATGATGAGTCTGAGCAGGAGCGAGTCTGAGTATGAGTGGTTCTGAGCGTGAGTCTGAGTGTAAGTTAAGTATGGATATGAGCGAGTCTAAGTGCGAGTGAGCCTGCGTGTGACTGAGTCTGAGTATGAGTGAGTATGAATGCAGAAGAGTGAAGGAGAGCGGAGAGCGAAGGAGAGTGAGGCGGAAGCGTTTGAGTAAAACCTAAAGCCTTGGAACATCGAACCTCGATCGTCTGGCCCTGGCTACTCGAGTTGCCCACGTCCTCCTCCTCCTCCTCCTCCTCATCATCATCATCAGCATCATCATCATCCCTTCCTGCTTCTGCTCCTACCGTGTTCATGCTGTCCTCCTTCTCCTCCTCCTCCTCCTCCTCGTCCTCTTCCTCCTCCTCCTCGCTTCCTCTTCTCTTTCCTCCTCCTCCTCCTCCTCTTCCTCCTCCTCCTCCTCCTCCTCCTCCTCCTCCTCCTCCTCCTCCTCCTCCTCCTCCTCCTTGGGAGTGCTGAAACCAGCAAATCGCCTGAGACATCCTCCCAAAACTGCTCCGAAAACGACAGATGCCCAGCATCATAACGGCCAAACCGCCTGAGATATCCCCGCAAACTGGGCGCGAACGTCCTCCAAATCTGCTCCGAAAGCGAAACATGTTCCAAGAGAAAATGGCCAAACCGCCTCAAACATCCCCACAAAATCCCGCGAAAGGGGCCAAGTGAAATACCCCCCCGCCGCTCCCCTTAGGAGTGCCGAAAGCAGCGAATCGCCTGAGACATCCTCCAAATCTGCTCCGAAAGCGAAACATGTTGGAAGAGAAAATGACCAAACCGCCTGAGACATCCCCACAAAATCCAACGAAATGGGCCGAGTGAAATACCCCCCGCCGCTCCCCTTAGAGTGCTGAGACGAGCGAATCGCCTGAAACATCCTCCAAATCTGCTCCGAAAACGACACATGTTGGAAGAGAAAATGGCCAAACCGCCGGAGACATCTCCACAAAATTCCGCGAACGGGACCTCGTGAAATACCCCCCCCGCCGCCCCCCTCAGAGTGCTGAGACGAGCGAATCGCCTGAGACATCCTCCAAATGTGTTCCGAAAACAACACATGCTGGAAGAGAAAATGGCCAAACCGTCTGAGACATCCCCACAAAATTCCGCGAACGGGACCCCGTGAAATACCCCCCGCCGCTCCCTTCAGGAGTGCTGAGACAACCGAATCGCCTGACACATCCTCAACATCAGTGTGTGTGTGTGTGAGTCATCCGATGAGTGGACCTGAGTGAGTGTAGTGAATGTATGAGTACAAGTACGAGTGAGTCTGAGTGATGAGTGAGTCTGAGTGATGAGTGAGTCTGAGTGATGAATGAGTCTGGGTGATGAGTGATGAGTCTGAGTCATGACTGAGTCCGAGTGATGAGTGAGTCTGAGTGATGAGTGAGTCTGAGTGATGAGTGGGTCTGAGTGATGAGTGAGTCTGAGTGATGAGTGAGTCTGAGTGATGAGCGAGTCCGCGTGATGAGTGAGTCTGAGTGGGTCTGAGTGAGAGGAGGTGAGGGTGTTCCTGTTCTCCTGGGTTCCTCCGGCGCGGTCTGCCAAAAACAAGAACCCCATTCTTAGGATATGGGGAAAAAGGCAAAACCGCCTGAGACATCCCCACAACATCCCGCGAAAGGGGCCGAGGGAAATGCCCCCCCGCCGCTCCCCTTAGGAGTGCTGAAACCAGCGAATCGCCTGAGACATCCTCGTAAACTGCTCCGAAAGCGAAACATGTTGGAAGAGAAAATGGCCAAACCGCCTGAGACATCCCCACAACAATCCGCGAAAGGGGCCGAGGGAAATTCCCCCCCGCCGCTCCCCTTAGGAGTGCTGAAGCCACAGAATCGCCTGACACATCCTCAGCATCAGTGTGTGTGTGTGAGCCATCCGATGAGTGGACCTGAGTGAGTGTAGTGAATGTATGAGTACAAGTACGAGTGAGTCTGAGTGATGGTGAGTCTGAGTGATGAGTGAGTCTGAGTGATGAGTGAGTCTGAGTGATGAGTGATGAGTCTGAGTCATGACTGAGTCCGAGTGATGAGTGAGTCTGAGTCATGCCTGAGTCTGAGTGATGAGTGAGTCTGAGTGATGAGTGAGTCTGAGTGATGAGTGGGTCTGAGTGATGAGTGGGTCTGAGTGATGAGTGAGTCTGAGTGATGAGTGAGTCTGCGTGATGAGTGAGTCTGAGTGGGTCTGAGTGAGAGGAGTGGTGTGTTCTCGTCTGTGTTCTCCTCCGGCGCGGTCCGCCAATAACAAGAACCTCATACTTAGGATATGGGGAATAAAAGAAAGCACCAGGCCGAACAGCCATACAAAAGACGCCCAACACGGCCCTAGTCGGACGAACTCAAACAAACACGAAGGGTCACCTTCAACCCCCACTCCCTCCTCGGAGAAGCTTCCGAACCAATCTTTGATACACGTCTCCCCATTCCCGTGTTCACTACTTCGTTTTCCTCTGACCCTTCCTCCCCATGTCTCGAGCCCTGCCTTACTACATCCGCACACAGAAATTGCGTGTTCACGCCATGTGTATTGAAATTGTACCGCGCTTGTATTGCATGTGTGTTGCAAACAGGTGTGTCGCACTTAACGTATCTTGCGCTTGAATTGCGTCAGCAAGTGGTGCGTGTGTGCGCTGAACTTGCTATTGCAAGTGTGTTGCATGTGCCCTGTAGGTGTCATGGTGATTCATGGTGGTGTGTGCACGTATTCTAACATACACCGCATCTCGACATTTGCAAATAATTGGTACGCACATGATGCATGTAATGAAGGGATGTGTACGTGCGTGGCGTATTCACCCCATGCACGTTCATGCTGCGACGTCGTGTAGAATCTACGTGCCTGTGTGAACATGTTCCCGGTGGGTTCGCATTTCCACGTCATGTGCTTTGAACGTATGTTGCGTGGGTGATGCGCGCGTACCGCATACGCATCGAACGTGCATTGCATGTGTACTGCGTTAGGAATGCATGTGTTATGCCCGTGTGCTGCTTGTGCTCCCCCACAGCACAACGCATTGCCTGCGCTGATGGGCGGTTCTCGCTTCGCTGACGGGCAAGGTTCGCTGAGTTCGGCTTCGGGCAGTGGCCTGGCACGAGCCGCCGAGACATGTAGGAGGCAGGACAGAGGGAGAGAGGACCGAAGGAGGGAGGCAGGAGGACGATGACGCCGAGTTAGCAGCGCCACGGCAGGAAGAGCGCCCCCTGTGGGCCTTGACGATGAGGGACGTCAGCCATCGCTTGGCTTCCGGCTGCCTGCGGCCACGCCCGCCCGCCCGTTGGGGGCCAACAGGGGGCCTGCTCCTCGCCCTCCAGAGCTCACGCCTCCTCGCCCCCTTGCTGCTCCCTGCTCCCTGCTCCCTGCCCCTCTCGTTGCCCCGTGCGCCCACCCGCCCCCCCCTGCTCCTGCCCTTCCGCCGCCGATGCCGCCGCTGCTTCCAGCTCCCAATCCCGCTGCTGCCGCTCCTCCTCCTCCTCCGACTGCTCCTCCTGCTCCTCCTCCTCCCTCCCTCCCTAGCTCCGCCCCTCCCTCCCGCCCCCCCCCCTCCCTCTACAATTACTCAATATGAATACTACTCTCCCTTTTCCCCTGATGACTGCTTGGGAATATCCGATCCCCCCCCCCGCGTACTGTTTTTTTACACACAGGTTTCCCCGGAGTTGGGTTTTCGCCTGCATGTTTTTCAAAATGCTGCTCTCGCTGAGCCGCCAGCCTCATTTTCGGGCCCCGCTCGTTCCGAATCGTGCTCCCGCTGCAGCGCTGGCCTCATTTCCGCCGGCGCCTGCACGCCCGAGCCGGCGCCCGGGCCGGCGCTCGGGCCGGGTCCGGAGCCGGTTCCGGCCGGCGCCGGAAAATCGAGTTCCGAGGCGGCGCCGAAAAAAGGATATTCCAATACACATTCTTCTTTTGAAAATGCTGAATTTCTGCTTCCGGCGCCCGGGAGGCCTCCCGGGCCCGATTCCGACGCCCGGGCCGACGCCCGAGCTGGCGCCCGGGCCGGCGCCTGGGCCCGTTCCGGAGCCGGTCCCGGCCGGCGCCGGAAAATCGAGTTCCGAGGCGGCGCCGAAAAAAGGGCATTCAAATACACATTTTTCTTTTGAAAGTGCTGAATTTCTGCTTCTGGCGCCTGGGAAGCCTCCCGGGCCGATTCTGGCGTGCTTCCGCTCTTTCCGAATCGTGCTCCCGCTGCAGCGCGGGCCTCATTTCCGCGCTTCCGCTCGTTTCGACTCGGGCTCCCGCTGCAGCGCTGGCGTCATTTCCCGTGCCATGCCACGGCATGCAATGCAATGCTAGGTTGATGCTACGCTTCGCGGTGCTCTTCTACGCCATGCCATACCGTGCTCTACAATGCATCGCGTACCCTTTCGGGATCATTGCCCTGCTCGACATCCGACTGTGCGCGTAGAGAGGGGATCTGCGCCATGGTAAGGGATGAGAGGGAGGGGTAGGATGTCACATATGACGCGAGCGCACCTAGTTTGCCCCCACCCCCTCCCTCCCTCCCCCTCCCTCTCCCCCACCCCCTCCCTCTCCCCCTCCTCCTCTTCCTCCTCCTCATCTTCCTCCTTTTCCTCCTCCTCCTCCTCATCATCCTCTTCCTCCTCTTCCTCTTCGTCCTCGTCGTCCTCTTCGTCCTCCTCCTCCTCCTTTTCATCCTCCTCCTCTTCCTCTTCCTCTTCCTCTTTCTCCTCCTCCTCCTTCTCCTCCTCCTCCTCATCCTCTTCCTCCTCTTCCTCTTCGTCCTCGTCGTCCGCTTCCTCCTCCTCCTCCTCCTCCTCCTCCTCCTCCCTCTCCCCCTCCTCCTCCCCCTCCTCCTCCTCCTCCTCCTCCTTCTCCCTCCCCCTCCCCCTCCCTTGTCAGCTCCTGCTCCGCGCCGCTGCTGCTACTGCTCCGGGTGTTTCTGCGGCCGTTGCTGCCGTTCCTCCCTACCACTGGCAGTTGCGCCCACCTCTCAGAGTCATCGCTCGGACATCCACTCCCCGCTGACGTTTCCCAAGATGATCCAAGATTCTCCTCGATGATCCTCGCCGAGGAAGAGTGCACACGTCCGAGCGATGCCAAAGTCTCGCTCTGGCTCCCGTTCCTGCCCTTCCTCGACGTCCTCGGCCCCCGCCTCCGCCTGCTCCTGCCCCTCGGCCGCCCTGCTGCGCTTGGGCCTCCGTGGGCTGGCCAGCGGAGCAGAGGATGCGCGAGAGCCATCCAGCCAGCCACACCGCACGGAGGCTGGCCGATGTCCCCAGAACGGCCAACGGGGCCCCGTGCGGCCCCCGAGAAGGCCCAAGAGGGCCCCGAAAGAGCGCCAAGACAGCCCAAAGACGGGCCTAGAGAGCCCATCCAACACTTGGAGGCCGCCGACCCCCGGCTTGTCGGGGGTGAGAAAGCGCGTGAGATGTTTGGCTGGTCCCCCTCCTACATTCCCCCTCCCCAGGGGTCCCAAATCCCAGAGTACACGTCGGTCGGAAGAAGTAGGTAGAAACATGAAGTAGGAAGGCGTTGGAAGTAGATTGGGCTTCCACCCGCCCCCCGAAGAGGAGGAAAGAAGGAAAACCGCTCGACTCTTGAAGTAGGAAGGCACCTAAAGTAAATTAGGATTTGGGCATCCAAAAATACCTACTTCCAACGACCGGCTTGTACTTTCACTGGCAGGGCCGATCGGTGCTCGAACAAGCCAAATCCATCGCAGGTTCGCACGGTGCGACGGGCACCAGCCGATGTGCCTTCTCCCCCGCTTGAAGAATAACTGCAAGATGTCCATCAAGAGTGACACGACGATCGGAGCCACATACACTTGTGACCATGCGTTCGTGCTATCGACTGTCCTGACCTACCTCGGGCCCAAGGTTGCCTCGACAACCCGAGCCAACCTCGGCCCAACCTCCGACTTATCCGACGAGTGGCCCCAGCAGCGACTCCCCAGCTACTATGCTCGAGGAGCCGCGAACCTTCGGCGGACTGTCTCTCCATGGGCTCCTGGACGCCCTCCATGGAAACGCGAAGGGGGATGGAGGTAGTTCAAAGAGGACGCCTGGCTCGAATTGGCGGTCCCCAAACGTGGTGGTGAGAACACCCGGTGGTGAGTTTTGGGCAATTTGGGTAATGGTTTTCAAGCGCCGGCTGGCCCAGGAAACGCGAAACCTCGTGGCGACCGCGTGTCCCCAACCCCGGTGGTGACCCAGAATTATTTTTTGGGGGAATCGGAGTCACCACCTGGTTTGGAGACCACCAATCGAAAGCGGATCCTCGTCAATACTGAATGTGTCCGGATCCAACGGGTCCTGCGTCGTGCCACTTCGCAGCCGAATCGGGATGCACGAATCGAGAGGCGCCATATTTGGCTCGGCGCCTCGGCCGCTCTTACCAACGCAGGCTGACGTGCTCCTACTTGCGCCAAATCCTCCTCCTCCTCCTCCTCCTCCTCTTCCTCCTCCTCCTCCTCCTCCTCCTCCTCTCCTCCTCCTCCTCCTCCTCCTCCTCCTCCTCCTCCTCCTCCTCCTCCTCCTCCTCCTCCTCCTCTCCTCCTCCTCCTCCTCCTCCTCCCTCCTCCTCCTCCTCCTCCTCCTCCTCCTCTCCTCCTCCTCCTCCTCCTCCTCCTCACCCCCCCTCCTCCTCCTCCTCCTCCTCCTCCTCCTCCTCCTCCTCCCCCTCCTCCTCCTCCTCCTGCTGCCGTTGCTGCCGACACTCTGAGGGGCACGAGGGTCGCGGTGACGACACATGCACGTGCGCACACTACTTTGGGAGGAGGAGAGGGCGGAGGAAGACGGGGAAGAGGAAGGGGCCCCGCTTACCCACGCGCCTTCCCGTACCCGTCCTGCGTCGGGCGGAACCGCTCCACAGCCGACGGGATCGGGACCGCGGTTCCCCGGGCGGCGGCCGCTGGCGCGGCGACTGCTCTCTCCGTAGGGCGCGGGCGATGGCGGAGGTGAGGCGGGGGGGGGTGAGGAAGAGTCAGGAGCAAGGTCCGTGCCGCCTCTTGGGCGGCTGCCCTCAAGGAGCACAATGCCCCTCGGCATCCTGCGGACCGCTTCAACAAAAACCGCGGCGTGACAGACAGGCCCACACAAGTCCGGGGTCTCAAACAAAACAGTGCTGCACGATCTGAATTTGGCTGAACCGCGTATCAAAGAAAATTCAAATTTCAGGGGGCTCGCCAGGGCGACAGACGCGGGGGGGCACGAAGAGGCCCATCGAGGACAAGGAAAAAAGAGACACCCGCTGCCGCCCCAGAAAGACCCAAACACATACCCGCTCTGAGAACCTCACTATGTTTAAATCATATGCCCCAACATCTGCGCGAGGTAGTGGAGTGCACGGGGTTCTTAGCGGAACCTTGCAACGCAGCCAAGAACTATTAGGCGGCGCGGCAATGACAGCTGAGACCGCGTCTTGAGAGACCACGCGGCGCAAATCGTTAACTGAGCTTCTATGTGTTAGATCATGATCAGGCCCAACGCACGCGCCTATGATTAGCGTGCACGCGTACGCGAGACCACTACCTACTAGGCGTTCAAAATTTGAGCCAAAATCATGAATCTCACTAGGCCCAATGCACGCGCGAATTATGAATCCAACCTCTGTACGTCCGAAGGGCACGGGAACGCATTGTGGGCCCCAAGTAGATGCAATAAAAGACTCGAACCCACTCTCGCAGCAAGCTCGACATCGTGGATCTTCTCTGCAGGGCATCCCTTGAGCCGGGGCCCAGGACGGCGGACTGCGCGCTTGGCGACGCAAGTCGCGCGGAATCCCTGGCCCCACAGCTCAGCCGCAGCAGCGCGGTCACACTCTCTGAGCCTCCTGGCCTCTTCGAGAGGGGGCGGCTGCTGTCTGGCAGCGGGCTATGTTTCAAATGTTTGAGGGGCCTCGCGCGCGAGTGACATTCCAGCGTGCAAGTCTGGCAGATGGAGCCATCCGCCAATTGTTGAGCTAGGTGGAAAATACTGAGCCCCTTCAACATCAGCGGCGCAAGAACTCGGGGGGGAGGGCCAAGGTGTTCGCACTGTTTAGCAAGAACTCGGGGGGGAGGGCCAAGGTGTTCGCACTGTTTAGCCAGGGGGCGCTGCCAATCTGCCCAGGCAACGCCAGCAGCGAGGGTTTAAAGACGCAGACGCCAAACATGCAGCAGGGGGCCCAGCAAGGGCTTCAGGAAGCTTCGCAAGCACACTCATCCACTCCGTATCGCTTATGACTTGGGGGGCCAAGTATGCGGGATACAAGCTAGGCGCTAGGCGGCCCACGACGAGCAAGGCGGGACGCGGGGGGATAACGGAGAAGGCGAGAAAGCAAACGCAGCGGCGGATTCCCAGCAAGTCGGCAAGGGACATTCAATTTGTTTCTAGCAAGTCCTGAGCCTCAGGGCCCTGCAGGGCAGCAGCCTTGCCGGCGGGCCCGGGGCGCGCAGCGGCGCGGAGAGTGGTGAGACAAGAACCCAGCAGTCGCGACCGCAACTTGGCAGGGAGATCGCGCCTCAGACAGCGTTGCTTAGCAATTTCGAAGACAAGCGCTGCCGACGCATGTCATTGTTAGCCATGGGCAAATTTTTGTCCGAAACAGCAGTGCGACGGAGAGGCCCGCGCGCCGATGCCTGGCGCTGACGCCAACGAGCATTCTCTGGCCACGGCGCGAGGTGAGGGCGCCTCATGCTGCCGAGGTGCTTGTGCACGCTGGACTCATGGAGCAATGCGCCGCGTTTGCCCACCTCCACGCTTTCCATGGTGACGCAGCGCCCGCGGGGCGTGTCTGAGCCGCGCCCAGCGACGGCGACCGTGATGGCAGACTTCCCAGGGAGGTAGTTGACCTGAAAACCTCGACGGGTAGCCCCCCCATGGGCACTCACTGCGATGGCACCTACTGCTGCGAGACACTGCACGGGGTACGAGATGGACCCCAAAGAAATCATCTCATCGACCAAAGGCCTCGGGCACCAAAAAACGACGGGCCCCCGGGTAACTCGCCCGCTCGACAGGCGAGCCCATCCGCTACGAGCCCAGCATGCGCGGCTCGTTGGACGGGCGCAAACGCACGCGCAGAAAACAGCCGCCCAGCGGCGTGCCCGCTCTTGACCAGGCCGCGCGACAGCCGAAGAGCCAGACCACGTCGACGTCTCCTGGAGGCTACCGACGAATAGGACATGCAAGCGGGGGTCAGGTCCGTCAAGGGTTCCTGGTTGAGTGCACATGGCGACGAAGCACGGCGCTAGGTCTAGGGTGATACTAAGGCGGACGATCATCTCGTCATGGGGAAGGTGTAGATTCGAAAATAAAAACACGCGGAAGACCCATCTGAAAAGCTACAGTCGGTCAATGGGAACCAGGAGGACCGTGAACTGCTTGCGCCTGTGCATCTGCCCAAATGAATCGACTTCACTGGCAGCGCAGCTACATCGGTCCCACAGTTAGGTAGAGCGCCAATCTAGCGTTTGAGTGATCCCTACGATGGCCTCACTGAGAAACACGCGGCGGTGCTCAGCGGCATGGCCACCGAACAGAATGGCACAATAGTTAAGTCGAAAATTCGTAGGACCTGTCTTACGAAGCGGCACCTGCCACCCCTTCCCGGCCGCGAACGCAACCTTGGCGCGCAAACATGGTGCACCTCCGACGGCCATAGGAGCAACAGCCACTCTCGGAACCTGCTGTGAACAATACTGCCAACTCATAGGGCGCAGGCACTAGATCAATACGCAAAGAGCGGCACGGGACTTCTTGGCCTGTTGCTCAGCATACTGGCCACCGACCTCGCTTCTGGAAGAAATCTGGACATACTCACTGGCAGCGAATACCCCGGGCCTCGGCTTCCTGACTACGGTAGGGGTCTCCCAAACCGTCGACTTTTAGCGGCAGGTGGCCAAAGCTGAACTTGGTGTTCCCCTCCCGAATCTGGCTAAACGTAGGAGAACGACCCACTCGCCCCTGGGGCTGCGCCCCATCGACGCGCTAACAGCGATGAAGCGAGATCTCGGCGAGAGCATCCGCACGGGCGGCCCCGGCAGCAGCGCGGACGCCCCAATGAGTGGCGCGGTGGAACTGCGCAAGAACATCAATGGTGCGCCAAAATTCGGCAACACCTGTACTCATGCCCTGGCTGGCACATAAGATACGAATCGAATAGATACGATGCTCCACGGGAGCGGCCCCACGAAACCTAATTACCGCCCTGCATGCTGGCGGCAAACTGTTTCAGGAGATGGAACGATTGCTCACAAAGAAGCACGCAATGAGCTCCTGCTGTGCCTGCGCATCGCGATAAAGCCTAGCATGCCACTGGGGATGGGGAAATGCTTCCGCGGCTGCTTCCGTCGCGAAACGATCGAGCGCGCTAGCGCGCCGGTGTGCATCCAGGGCCCATGGAACGCACGGAGCACTCGCTAACTCGCCCACAAAGTCTTGCGCGCACGAGGGGCCCTGAGTTTCATCGACGTCGCGCGCGCGGGTCCTCGCCCTGGCCTGCGCACGCGCGTGGGAATGTGCGACGCCAGCGGGCGCGTAGTCGATTCTAGCGCACAGAGCGTCGACGTCGCGCAACGGCGTGCGAGTCGGCATGGAACTCGAGCGACTCAGAGCAAGAAACACAATCGATCCTGAGTCGAGCCCCATTTGGGGCGATCGAAGCGCGGGCCCCGCCTGCCCGGGGCTCGGCGAGCGCGGCTCTCGCAGACTTGTCTCTAAAAGAAAAAAATGGCACGCGCCGCCGCTGCCGCCCCGCCGCCGCGCGCGCCCGCGCGAGCCGACTGCCGGGCGCAACGGCGCGCCTGGGCGCGCGCTAGCATCGATACAAACGAAGCCAATCCGCCATCTCTGGTACAATTTGGCGGCGCCGCTCCACCGCGCCACCCCGACGTCCTCGGGGCCGTCCGAGCGCGGCCCGCGGCCGACTTGGATGGCGAGGGGGATATGAGGACCACTTACGCCGACGCGCAAACGACGGGGGTCGGAACGCAGGGCCCGCGCCAAAAGGGGCCGGAAGCGATAGTGTTCACCGCCCTTGGCGGCGCAAGGAATGGGCAGGGACATCAAAAGTTCGCGGCCAAAGTTTTTGTCGCGAGGGTCATGCACCGTGGGCCTCGCTGCCTGCCTTTGGCAGTGCGCGACTCCTGAACCCGCGCCGGGAAGCGCCCATTGCTGCGGCACTGCGCCCCGAGCTGGGCGTCGCCAGCAAAGACCTTGCGCCCGGCCTCGCCAGCGCCATCTCGCGGCGCGAGAGCATCGAAGGTAGCCGCCTCGAAACTAACGCTGGCTCCAGCACCGATCTTGCGAGCGGCCGACTGGCCGGGGCTTCGCGGCTCCCCGCCCGGGCCCGAGTGCCCCGATCCGCCCAGGTGGCCACTAACAAGGTTTGGATCACCACGACGCCCGCGGAGGGGAGCGTCGGGACGAGCGGCGCAGACCGCAAATGGCCGACGCTGGCGGCCGGCGCATCGAGCGCAGACGCCCGCGCACAAGCGGGGCGATGGCGAAAGAGAAATCAAGCCTCCGTTATCTGCAATCGGGCACTGGGGCATCTGCCGCGAAGTGGCCCCTCGCAGCCAGGCCCAAGCCACGGCGCGACGAGGCTCGAGGCCACTGAGAAAGTTGATCCATGGCACGACGCTGCCCGCTGCAGTCACTGCACAATGCATCGGCGCATTCACTCCGCGCCCCCCCCCCCCGCCCGCGCGCGCCCCTTGACGCGCTGGATGGCGACGGGGCGCGCGCGCGCTCTGCCGCGGCGAGGAGGTGCTGCGACGCGCGCGCGAGCCCCGTCTCGATCGACCAAGGGGCAGCTGCCCCCTGAGCCAGCTCGACGGCAGCCATGTTATCGACGAACTGCTCAAGTTCATTACGAGCGAACTGTCGGTCTGACTCTGCGCGCGCAACAAATGCGCACGCGCCCACGCGACCAATCAACCCGACATGCGCACTCGACGCGCGCGCGCAGTCGAAACCGACCATGTCCGCACCGCGCATGTAACCCTCAACGAAGCCGCGCTGGCACCCACGCGCGCCCCCGGCACCGCCACGCATGCCCACGGCGACGGGCGCCCAACTAGACATGTCGATATCGTTAGGACACCGCGATCCACCCGCGCAGACCCCCGCATGCCGAGACAACTGTAGACGCAGAAGCGCCACGATAACAATAAACCGCGCAGATGGACGGGGCCGCGCCCCCCGGCAGCCGGAGCAGAGGACAAGCTCGGAGCCGCGCGCGCCGCGCGCCCGGGGCGGGCGTCGCGCATCCAAGATCACTCGACACTCACTTCTTCGCCCGGGGGAGTCGGCCAGAGAGATCATCGAATCCGGAAACGAGTAAGTGGAGAGCCAGGGAACGAAGCGCCGCCCCAAGCAGCGCGCGTGTAGGATGGGCACCCCCGCGGCCCCTGGCGCCCGCGTGGCTCTCGCATCCCGGGGCGCCCCCATCCCTGGATGCTTCGTTAAGCGACCGCAGCGCTCTGGGAACGCTGGGCGAAACGGCTGCGGCGCACTGACGCGCCCGGCGAACGACGTGTCGGAGCTCGCGGCGCGCGGCAAGCTGACTTCCCGCGACGCCGCAGAGACTGCCGACTGCCCCGCGGATGTTTGCGCGCCGCCGTCGCCGACGAGGGAAGCTGCTACGGCCATGGGCCGCAGCAAACGCGCCGCGGGCCCAGCGTCCGCGCACAGGGTTGGAGGAGGGGGCGGGGGCGGAGAACCGCCGGCAAGCCCTGCCCCATCTGCCGCTCCAGCCGCGAAACTCAAACAAAAACAATCAGCGCGGAGCTGGGGGGGGGCGCGCTCCCCCCTCTGGCGGGGTCGGCGCAGCGGGCGCGGGCCGCGCTAAACCAGCGCGCGCCGGCGCGACCGCGCGCCAGCAATGTCTGGCGGGACTTCGAAACTGAAGCGGAGGAGGCATCTCCCGCGGTTTCGCACGCCAGCTCGCTAGCTAGGAGGCGGGGGCAGGCATTGCAACGCAGCGCTGGAGAGGCCAGGGCTTGGTCGCTAGCCTGAGACCACGCAGGGCCTGGGGCCCCGTGGGCCTTCTGCGACGCTGACGGGGCCCGCTAAACATAAACCCTGATAAACCATGCTGGGCAGGGTCAAGGCGCACCATGTCGGCGCTGCCAAAAGTCACGCGCTGGCGCGACGCACTCAACTCATTTCTTGAAAAGTGACGGGGGTCTCCAGGACCCCAAGCCCGTCGCCCGAAAACTCCTCGTTGTCCTGGCGTTGCTGCTTGAGCGGCGGCGTCTGGTGAGTCTTCGACGGCTTACGGGGCTTCCTGAGGATCCACTCGTCCTTGATGCTGCGCATGTGCTGATCTGTCTCGGACACGAAGACAAGGGGCTTTACCTGCTCGACCTCCAGAGTCGCAGCTTCGGTCCAAGGCGCCGGCTCCACGTGGGCGACGTGCTCGACCTCCTGCGGCACGATGGCCCAGTCAGGTGACGCTGCCGCCGCCCCCATGTAGGCGACCTTCTTGACATCCTGTGACGAGCTGGCCTGAATGGAAGCCCTACCGCCGACCCGCCTGGCTGCATGTCTCCGCTCGACTCGGCCTCCGCCCACCTCTGAGACATTCCCCGCACCTTCGTGGGACCTGGCGTCGAGCTGCTTGTTCCTGCGACGAAGAAGCGCGCAGTGGTGGCACTGCCCTCGCGGGCCCCTCGCGAAACCCCGCATCTGCCTGAGATGCCCCGGCTGGCGGAGGCGCGGGAGTGGCTGCAGTGATTGGCGACGTCTGCAAGGGCGCAGCCTGCTGAGGCTGCGACACACGACCTGGCGAGGCTGGCGGTGTCGGATGCTGGAGCCATGCCGTACTGCCGCCAGTCTCTGGGCCCCCCTGCCCAATTGCTTGCCTCATGTAGTTCCCCATGCGAGTCTCACGGTGTCCTCTAGCAGGTGGCCCCTCGCATGCTGAGGCTGGGGCTGGGAGGGCGGCGCGGCAGCTGGCGGCGGCATCGGCGGCGAAACAAAGGAAGGCAACGATGACGAGTACTTAGGCCCAGGCTGCTGCGGAACATGGCCACCTGGAAAGGGCGGAATGCACAGAGCGGGCCCCTTCGCGCTTTTGCCTCCACCTTGCGCTGGCATGGCCGCGCGCATGAGCACGGGAGGCGGTGGTGGCGGAGGTGGCGCACCCGACCCACGCACGGCCATGTCAACGTCCTGGCTCCTCTTGTTCCCGAGGTTCCTCTCGAAATCATCGATGATGGTGCTGACTACCTCCATCTCGTCCTGGGTGTCTACCTCCTGCGTGTGCAACTCTGTTTTTCTAGCCCAGCTACCTGTTCAGCTTGCCTTCGGGCGTATACCACCTGTTCCTCGCATCCTCGAGTTGCTGCTGCACGGGCTTGAGCTTTGTGAAGCACAATTTACCAGCCTCGAACGTATCTCTATCCCTATGATTGACACGCCAAAAAGCGATGACAATCTTAGGGATGCGCCCTCAAAACATAAGGGAATCCTTAAGATTGGCATCGTGATGAGGAGATGCCCAGCATAGGGATAGGGATATGTTCCAGGCTGGTAAACAATATGATGACTGCAACCTTGTACTTCGTGGGCGCTGGATCTTCCCCTGCACAAGCAGCTGCGTCAACGGCCATGGCGGGACTGCCGATGCGCTGGCTCACTTCTTTGCGGAAGGCGGCCTGCGGGGCGCTGTCGTCGGGCGGAGGTACTTCGCGCCATTCCTCGTGTCCCTCGGCTTCCTCGCTGACAGTGGCAGGGAGCTTGGCGAGCACACGCTGGATGACGGCACGATTCGTTTTGGCGAAGCTCCTCTCCGGGGTCCACTGGCTGCTGTATCCCTTGTCCCTGACGTCGTTGCGGTGACGGCGGTTTCTTGGACCGCGGTGCCATGCTTGATGTCTTCCCCTGATGTGGAGGAATGATGCTGAGAGACTTTGCCACCGCCTGCGTCGCCCCATAACTGCAGTGCGGACCACAACGACAGTACTCGTATCGAAGAGGGACGCGACGGCAACATGGACATGCCCGATAGCTGTTGCCTCGCTGCCACTGTGCTGTCATGGCGGCGTCGATAGCTGCTTGAGTGTGACTGACTGTACGTGGAAAGTCGTGTTGCGAACGAAAAGGATAGCAGCGGCCGGGCAGAGTCACAGCTGGCGCGAGACACGAATGCTCTTGGGCCAAAATTGCTTGAGCCAAAATGGCTACCTGTTCCCCCTCCTCTTTCTCCCTCCCCCTTCCGCCGCAACTTTGTCTCCGCATCCGCCTCCGCCTCTGCCAACGCCTCCACCGCCTCCGCGTCCTCTTGTACGCCTCCTCATGCCCATACCTCTGGCTCGTCCGCTCCCCGCCCACCTGTAAAGGCTTCCACCGCCAGCTGGAGCCACTTTCACGCTCCACCCTTTGGCGGGACCGCTCGTCAGTTCGACCTGGTCAGAGGCGTTTTTTTTCCGAGGAGAGCGGAAGGTAGACATCAAGCAACAAAGAAGAAGAACAAACACCCGCAGAACCACCCCCGATCCAGGGAACGGAACCGTGGCCGAGATGACCACATGAGCTGACAGCTCTAAATGGTGGTTCACCGTTTCTGTTTTCGGCCCAAGAGGATACGAAGTTGGTCCAGGACCGCCCCAACACCATACTGACAGCGCCTCGGATTCTCTCAAACTGAATGCAGAGCGTGCCCTAAGAGGATCTCCTGACAACCTACGACGGCCCCAACAGCGGCCCGATCCAGGACACATCAATCCACCACCGTGCTGCCGACAACGAGCGGAGAGCCGTCAGGTCCTTGAAAACCCACATGACCGAAACATTAACACACTCTGGCAGCCTCCAGGAGCACGAGGAGGAGGAGCTGGAGGAGGAACAAGAGGAACATGATCACACCTTCGAGGGTCTTTGTGCGCTCCAGTGCGCTCTCGCGCGCTGCCAAGGCAATTCTGCGCGGCCGCTCCCGAGAGGCCCCGCCCAGAACGGCTCCAAGGCGGCTCCCGAGTGCGCTTTCATGACGGCGCCCAAGCCCACAGGGGAGACCACACACCCGCCCCAGGTGGGTGCCCGAACGGGGAGATTCGAAGGGGCCTCAGGGGCCCTCCCTCCCAAGCTGGGCAACGAGACCGCCAGCAGGCTCCCAGCGACGCCCTCAGGGCCGTCGAGGGCTCCTGGAGTGTCCCCAGGAGGCCTTAGGAGGCCCGAAGAAGTCTTCAAGATGCCTCCAAGAAGCCATAAGAAACCCACCAACGCACTCACTCCGAGAGGCCTTGTGGAGGCCCCTGGTCGCCGAATCAGGAATAAAGGGGCCCTGGGACACAGACATAAATACACACAGTTGACCAGATTCCCAATATCTTCCAGTATGTTCTGAATTTTCGTCGCCCCCCCAACGCCCACACTGTCCCGTATTTTCCTGGGGGTCGACGATTAATTGTGTCAGTGTTTGTGTTTTCCCCTCCTGAGGTATGGCCTGACAGTATCCAAGTGCCCCAACACACCCCAGGACTGCGCCAAGGCCGCACCCAGGAAAGGCTCGGACACGCCAAAGTCGTGCAGCAACTGTCGATGTCATATTGTTGGCGTGACGTTGCGTTTCTAGCCAACTGTACGCCAGTGCGACAGAAGTCCCAAGAGGCTCCGGGGCAGATCCAAGTGATTATATTAAGGCGTCGGATGGGCTCAAGACGCCATGCGTCCCGAGCAACGTATGGACAAACAAGAGGCCTGACCTCGATCAGCTCGAACACACGCACTCCTCAGATGCACTCATATTCAGCTGCCCTGGTCAGCTCGAAAGGCCCAAAGCATCCAAGAGGAAGACGAATGGCAGTCCCTGAACGCGCCCGAACTGGGCGCTGTGGAGAAACGGGCCACAAACTGTCACGCATACGCATCCTGATTCACACCTCACGGCGCAACCAAATATGACAATAAAAACGGATGCTCAGGAAACGTGTTTCGCCAACGGCTATAACCCTACGTGCTCTTTTTGTGCCCCGATCCAACGAAGGGCCTCAGCAACTCGCAAAAGAAGTCTGCAGTCGACTAGACACGGCACGCCGCTCGGCCACTGGGACGAGGTGGCCACTCTCGTCTCCCTCCTCGCCCGGCCCCGCCCCTCTCCCTCCTCCCCCCTCCTCCGAGCTGTAGCCCAGGCCCGCCTGACCCTATCATATTACTCGCAGCGCGGGCCGCGGAACGCTGATACAAGCGGCGGGAAACAACAATGGAACTACTGGGGAAGCCACGGGGATGGTGCCACACTGGGTCGGACGGAGCACACAACCTGAAAGAGCGGAGGCGCCCCTTTTCTCCACTCAGCTCCTACGACAGAAACAGAAAAGGGGAGAGATGGACGACAAAGAGGCGGGCGAGGAGGATTGCGTGGAGGACGAAGGGACAGCGAGGAGGACCAGGAGCACGTTGAGGACGACTACGTTCACAAGGACGACGATGGTGGAGATAAAAACAAGGAGGGCGACAATATCGACGAGGTGTAGGGTAGGACGACGGCACAATGGAAAACGACGGCAGCGCGGATGAGGGAGGGGGAGCGGGGAGGACGAGGCTCTCGAAGCGGCGAGAAGGCGGGGGACGATAAGGACGACTGCAAAGACGACGAGAACGACAAAACTTGTTTTCCCTATAAAACCTCCATAACGAAAACCGCCAAGTGTCCACTGAAAGAAAACGGACCCCGACATGATAAAACAAACCGGAAAACATTAGCACAATGCGTGGAATAGGCCGCAGACCGCGCGGGCAACACGGTTGCCAAAAACCGCCCGGGAGGGGGATGAGGAGGGGGAAGAGGAGGATTTAGAATCCCACCGGCCCTTTGGGCGTGAGTGGTTTAGAGAGCTCTCTCTTTCCTCAACCCCCCTTCTTCCCCTTCGGGGGGGGGTTTACCCCTCCCCCTACCCCCTCCCCCTGGACCTGGAGAGGGCGGGCCGAGCGTAGTCAGGGGGGTCTTTTTCGACTCCTGGGAGGGCCAAAAAACGACGACCCTCTCGAGGATTCTGGCCCCGACGGGGGGAGGGAGTTTGGCCCCTCTGCTCGTCTTTGAAGCAAAAATCATTAATGTTACTAGGGTTTTGGCCCCATTTTGGCGCTATGAGGGGCCAGCGCTCATCTTCCTTCCTAGCAAAATCATTGATTTTACGAAGGTTTTGGGCTCAATTTGTTCTTCTCAGGGGGCAGCGCTCATTTGCGCTTCTGAGGAGGTCGCAAGAGGCCCCAAGATGGCCCCAAGAAGCCCCCAGGAGGCTCCCAAGAGGCCACCAAGAGTCCCCCAAAGGCCCCCAGATGTCCCCCCAGAGGCCCTGCCAAGAGGCCTCCAAATGCCCCCCAAAGGCCCCAAGAGGCCCCAAGAGGCCCCAAAAGCCCAAAGAGGCCCCAATAGAGGCCCCAGAGGCTCCAAGAGGACCCCAAGAGCCCCCAATCACACCACGATGAGCCGAACGACTCACAATGCCAGGACGAGGTGCCGAACGACTCCACCACGAATCGCCCAAACACTCACAAAAAACATAAGGTGTGGTGACCGCACAATTCGGTGGCCCCGAACGACCACAAACCAGGACGAGGCTCCCGAACTACTCACACCACGAGGAGCCCGAACGACTCACACCACGACGCGGGCCCCGAACGACTCACACCACGAGGAGCCCGAACGAGTCACACCAGGAGGAGGGGCCCGAACGACTCACACCAGGATGAGGGGCCCGAACAACTCACACCACGAGAAGCCCGAACGACTCACACCAGGACGAAGAGCCCGAACGACTCACACCACGAAGAGCCCGAACGACTCACACCAGGAAAAAGGGCCCGAACGACTCACACCAGGACGAGAAACCCCAAACGACTCAAATCACGAGGAGCGTTTTCTCTCCCTCCTCCTCCGCCTCGTCCTTCTCCCGCTCCCCCCACAAGTACAAGGAGGCGGGAGGAAGGAGGAACAGGGGAGATATGCGGGGCCAAGCGGACACACGCCTGAACAACACGACTGTCGGCATGCTTCGCGAGAGTTGTTGCTGTGAGATGGGCTGGTGGGGATACGCGAAGCGTAAAGAATTGCGGGGGTGGGAAGCTGAAAGAGAAAGGAAGCAGTGCGGCGAACAAAACTGTAGATCGCGCGGCAACTTTACTCTCCATTCCGCTGAAGCCAAACGGCGGCATAGCATCCAATGTGGATCGGGATTGCGCGGGCGATCGAACAGCTCTGGCGGACAAGAGAGACAAAGGAGGAGAGGAAACATGAGTGTCCAACCACGACACATATTAGATTTAGCAGGGATACCCCAGGGTTGTCTGGCCTGGGGGCGCGCGACGCGGCGGGTGGCGAGTTCATTCCTTAGGCGGGAAATTCATTAGTTTTATTAGGGCTGGCGGTGGAGGAGCTCGCGCGCGTGGACGTGTGTGTGTGCTGTGTGTTGCGATGTGTGTTGTGTTGTGCGTTGTGCGTTGTGTATTGTGTGCTGTGTTGTGTGGTGTGTGATTTGTGTTGTGTGATGTGCGTTGTGTGTTGTGGTGTGCGTTGTGTTGTGCGCTGTGCGTTGTGTTGCGCATTGTGTGTTGTGTGTAGTTTGTGGAGTGTTGTGTGCTGTGATGTGTGTTGTGTGTTGTGTGTTGTGCGTCGTGTGTTGTGTGTTATACGTGCGTTGTGAGTTGTGCAATGCGTTGCTTTGCGCGTGTATTATCCCAATCCGCATCTGTGCACGTTGGCGACTCTGGGCCGGGGACTTGGGCAAGATGGTCTCCCTGGGGCCGCGCGAACAGGGCGAAGCGGAAATGCGACGAAGCCTTGACCAGGTAGGTTGGAGAAGGTAAAGGATGGAAGAAAACCATGGGGGGCGCGCGCTCTTTTTGGCGCGGTCACTTCCAGGTTCGCCGCGTCAGTCGTCCTCGCGGCGGGGGCCGCTCGGTCCCCGGCCGAAAGCCACCTCCTCGCAAGGCGCGCCAGGGGCACTGGCAGCCTCGGCACTGCCCGCGGGCGAGGGCTGGCACGGGTCGCCGGCGGCGGCCGCGCGGAGGGCCGCGCCGGCGCGCTGGCGCTTGACCTTCTCGCCGGCCCACCGCATATTCTTCTTCTCCTTCTTATGATTAGTATTATTATTATTCTTGCTCCTCTTTTAATTCTTAGTAGTATTGTTCTGCTTAGCATTGTATCATTCTGCATATTATTACTCCTCTTCTCACTCTTGGGCCAGTCGACGCTGGGCGCGCGCGCGGCGTCGTCATTGCCCGCGCCCTTGCCCTCGCCCGCGCACCTATCCGACGCGACCGCGGCGCGGGCCGCAAGAGCCGACGGCCCAAATGGGCCCGGCGGCAGTTGGGCAAGCGCCTCGGAGATAGCGCGACTAGTGGGGAAACTCGTGGAGGAAGGGCGCGCGCAGCGCATCACTTCAGTCCAATTACCCGAGGCCACGTTCGGGCTCATGCAATCTTTCCTCAGCCTCGGTCTTAATCTCGCCCGCCGCATTCCCGCCGGCGCCGTTCAACGGCCGTCGCGCCCAGCGCTCGCGCGCAGCCGACCAGCGGGGCTGCCGCGCCGACGCCGCCGCGCGCCCCCCCCCCTCCCCCAAGCGCCGCCCGCGGCGCTTGGCGAGGGGCCGTCGGAGAAGCCGTTCACCAAGAGGGGCTCTGGCGTGATGGCGATCGTCGGACCGCGGCGCATCAGCGACCCGACCCCTGACTCGACGGCGCGGAGGCGCTTGCGCAGCGGCCGAATCGCGGAGCCGGAGATGCGCGCCGCGTTCGCCCGCGGGGCTCCTTATGCGCGACGACGCGCCCATCGACCTCCCCGCTATCCTATGCATCGCCAGGCCGTGCTTAGCGCGGGTTGCATGGGCTGCGTAACGGAGGACCGAGTGCCGCCGATGCCGGTCACTTGCCAACCTCGGCCCTTGGCCAGGGTTCGGGCAAGGCCCTTTCTCGCCCCTTGACAAATCGGCCCTCGGCATGGCCTCGTCCAATAGCGGCCGGGCAGATCACGGGGGGCAGGCGCCGCGGGCGCCGCAGGCGTCGCGCTCCCCGACGCGACAGGGAGAGCGCGTGCCGCGCGCGCCTCCTTTGCGGCGCGCGCCGCCCAGGACACCGCTCAGGTGCCCGTCTCTGCTCCCGGGAAAAGATGCGGAGTTCGACGACGGCAGTGCTGCTCGCAGCTCGAGCTGGAGGCCGACGCTGCGCCGCCCTGCGGCCCTGGGCCCGTTCTGGCCATGCGGTGCGGCGCCTCTCGTTAAGTGCGGGGATGGATTGGTGCATGTGGTTCGTTATCTTGGTGAGCTGGATGGGGCAGCATCTCGAGGCATCATTGCACACGGCGCCTGGTTTCTCCACGCGGAAAAATTCTAGTGCTGGGTCGACATCCTCGCGCCCCTGCACCTCTCTCATGACTGCGCCGGCGCTGGGAGAGAGCTCGAAGTCGACGTCGCGCACACCCTCGCCTGAAGCCCCCGCAAGTTCCTGCCTGCTGACGCCCGTCAAGACGTCCCCATGACATCCCGCGCGTCGATCGCCCATCCTCGGTAGGAACAACTCGGAGACAATCGCGCGCTGAGATGATCGCGATAATGTGCCGGCAGAAGTAGTGACGAGGTCGGCGCTGGCATCCTTAACGCCTCGAAGAGTCAGCCTCACGCGGGTGATCCGTACTTTCGAAGTGGGGTCTGCTTTGCTTCGCGCCCATGTCCACTTGCCCTACTACCTGCAGTCACGGATGTTGCGCGCTCCGCGGCACGCGCGCCGTGAGAAGCAAATGTGAACCACCCGTGTTTTCAATTATTCAGGCGCGGCGGCAGCGACCGATGCGGCGTGCTCTCGGAACTCTTATTGAATGGGTGGGTCGGTGTCGCTTTCGACCGCTGCCTTCCTGGCTCCTGCCTCCCAGGTCCGGAAATGCGCGCGCCGTCCGTCTGGGACTGGATGATTATGAATGAATGCGTGCAGCTCGTCCCGGGGCAACATTTCCACGCCGGCGCTTCCGTTTTCATCGAACGTGGACTCCGCGGAGGCGAGGAAGCGCCGCGCCCAGCTTGAATTAGTGGCCGTGCTGGCAAGCCTCTGCTGGAAGGACTTGCGTCAGTGGGTAGAATGGAGCTGGTTGGGGCTCATTCCCCCATATCTCCTCGACAGCAACCGACTCCGAGCGCAAAACATGCTTCATGACCGTCTGCCGGTCGTGTGTCAAGGTGGTCTCCGCGTGGCATGGATCAGGTGTTGGTCGCTCAAAGAGTCATCGTGGGACATCTCTTCAATGGTGGGCACCCTCTAGTCATCATGCGTGACATCGTCGCGACGCGCGCCGGCTTCCGAAGGATCGGCGCCACTTCCCCTAGCGCCTGCCGATTATAACTCAATTTGCAAGATCTCCAAAGCAGCGTCCAGCTACCTCACCCAGCATGAACAGGAGAAAGCACATCTTGCCGCGGTCGGGACCGAGGAGCTCAACGAGGCTTAGTCTGCCATCCTCAAACATCCACCAAGTCTCAACTTCGCGATGGCCTGGTCGCCACCAGACCAGGAGTGAACCGTCGCTCTTATTGGACTCCGACGCGCTCGCTGCGACCAACCTGCATGGCCGCAACACGGCTGAGATTGAAGAAGTTCCTGGCTAGGTAGCCGATTGTGAGCGCCGCCGACCACTTGGCGGGGTGGCGGGGGCGACCGCGCCGGCGTCGGCAAGGCCAAAGCGTTGAAGGGCCCTTGCCGAGAGGCTCGTGATATACTGCTCTACCATCATCCATGCCATCTCGCGGGGCGTAGTAGGTTGCCTTGTACCTCAGTACACCAGCCCACCGAAATAGATGATCCGTCGTGCATCTCCGAGGCGACATATCCGTTCGGTACCTCGGTTGTCGATGGTCAAAGTGCCTTCAAGGACACTAATCTTGACGATTGCGGCTGGACCATTCCACCCGCTCGCATCCTTGGTGGATGGGGCTCGGCGAAAGTCAAGGGTCTGTCCTGCGACTGCGGCGTTCGTCTTCGAGGCGCGATTGATGTGCGAGATGGCCGGGGCCCCCGCGATCTGTTGCAGCGCGATCACTCGTAGCCGAGGTCAATAGCAAGCAACTCCGGCTGCGTCGCCCGGGAGCGCCAACATGTCCGGCAACGTTTACGGCTGCCGTCCAAACCAGGCGTTGCACGGCGTGGCTTTTCCGCAGTAGATCAACGACCTGCCTGCGAACACGGCCTCGGGCAAAAGGTCGGACATGCTGGCTCCCAGTCTTTCGCGTCGGAGCTGATCTTCAACGCAGTGACTGGCGCGTCGTAGATAGCGCCGCGTCGTTCGATCATTCGGGCGTGCTGAGCAGGGGCTCGGGCACGTGCCCCTATGCTGCGTCGGTCAAAGAATGGATTTGCTTCGGCACCAAGTACGCAACGTTCGCCATCAAGTATCAGGGTCGCACTTGGCCCGAAGATCGAGATCCAACAAGAGCGTGGGCACGTAGGGTCTTCCTCGAGCAGCCTTGCTGCAGGCCGTCGATCGGTCCTGTCGACCATGAGCGAGATCGAATATGGGCCAGAGCACAGGATGTCTCCTTCTACTTCCTAATAGAGAGCCGTGACTGGCTCGACCGAGGAAGTGACGTGCGACGCGCTGCGACACCCGCGGCGTGCGTCTACCACGCCAGAGATCACATGGATGGCGTTGCTCGCGCACTGGGCTGCGATGGATATCTTCCCACATGAGTCAGCGTTGAATGCAACCAGCGTGCATGTGGTTCCCGGATCTCGCGTCAAATTTGCGATGCATCACCGTTTCGTAGAATGCGCAAAATCAGAGTGGCACGGCCCGTCGCAGCGTTCACGGCCCGTCGCAGCGGTCGAGGAGCTCTGGCAGCCCGGGGCGCTGAAGGGGTCAGGCGGTGACGGGGTTCGCCGTCGAACGCGCGCTGGTGCTGGCGGTGCAGGGTCGACGATAGGGCCCTGGCCAGGAGGCGGCCCATCGCTATCAGGACTCACCTGTCATCCAGGGGGTCCTGCGACGGGATCTTGAGACTGCCGCACACGTGCCTCCCTGGGAAAGGATCCGCGTTGGCTGGCGCGACGCTCTTGGACAGCTCTGCACGGGTCGTCGAACCAGCGGAGCTCTCCTGGCCGCCTGGCGCGGGCGGGGCGCGCTCTATCTCGTGGCGGGCCGCGCGTGCCTCCTGGGCATGAGAGACGCGACTCAACGCCTGGCGGAATTTCGCACTCCCCTCAGATCTGAATATGACGTGGGCCCAGGCTGCTACGATTTTCGCGACAGCCTGGACTTCCTGGATATCGCTTCGCACGCGGTGCGTTGGCTTCCTGCTCGGCAGCTGGCGCGACGGCGGATGTCTGCGAGCCCAATGCGCGCGCTGGGGCTCCAGGCGCCTGCGGTCGGGCTCGCGACTCCCCTGCCGGCGTTGGCATGGCCGCAGGTGCCGGGGGAATTCGGCTTCTTCCATGCCTCTGGGCGAATCTGGCCACCGTGGCCAGATAGAGCTCGATCGCCAGGGCGATGGCGCTTTCCGCCGCGGCCATGAATGCGACGACGCCTTGCACCATGCGCTCGGCTAAGCGCCATGGCCAAGACCCGCAGCGTCATGGCGCGTCGGCCGCGACCCCGGCCGACGTCATGATCGCGGTTGCCGCTGCGCCCCAGATTCCTGAAGCGCGCCAGCAGATGGGGCAAGTTGGCGATAGCCACAGACGGCTTCTCCGCTGGAAGGCCACGCGGGCACTTGGCCCCCTAAGCAGAAATTTGTCGAACCCCGCAGATTCTACATGAGGGCGCGTAGATACCTGTTCCCACGGCGGCAGTGCACTGAGCCGCGCAGGGCTCGGTTGTTCGACCAAGAAATAGCACCACTCGCGTGTCTGTGTCATCGCAGCGTGACCGCAGAAAGAGGCGCGCGACGCATCTTCCTCGCGGCGCGCCTGCCACGTCAGGCGGTCGATACGGCAGTTGAAAACGCTAGGCGGACCGGCGCTGCGGCCCAGGACGGCGCCAAGACTACACCCAGCGCGCTGTAACACTTGAAGCGCTGTGGCAGGTGCACAAAGGAAATTATGGCGCAACGCACGGACGCGCGTCACGGTGTTGCTGCTTCAGTCGGAGATCCAGACGCATTCTTTGTAGCGCCGTCGATGTCGGTGTTGTTGCGCGCCAGCAGGCATGTCATATAACCTTGGACGAATGCACATTCAACTTCGCGCGCCAGTAGACTTCTTCGTCGCGCGAGTCTTGCGGGCATGATGTCTACTGATCTTGAGTGCCCTATTTGAATAAGGATTGTCGGGCTGACGATCAGACCCAGTTTGAGCGCGACGGGTGCTCGACGAAGCTGCCAGCACCTCATCGCGGGCACTGCAACTTTTGAACGCGCCAGAGACGACTACACATGCTCTGGCCAGACCAAGCTGCCTTTCGTGGAGTTGTAACATCACTTCTGTTCGAATCCCGTCGGCCAGCGACCCGGCAGCCTCGCCCTCGGGCGCGAGGCGCGGAGAGGTCCTATTACAATCGGCCTGGCGTGCCAAGTCTGGGAGGGATGTGCGCGACAGACTTGTTCCATGTTCAGTCGTCGCGACGATGTACAACGCCGTCTGGGCAGGCGAATCAACGCGTGGTTCCGCGTGCAAGCCCTGGCCAGCAGAGCCATATGGTGACAAGTCATGCCTAGTGCTGAGCTCGTGACCACTCCGATGACTGGATCCAATATGGCTGCCAGATATGTAGCGCAACGGGTCTGTTGCACCTCCGACATATCAGTAGTTGCTGATGTAGTTGCGCCCGGGAGCGATTGCACTTACTTCCTTGACAGCTGGCTGCTCCTCCGAGTGGTCGGCGTCGCAGCCAGCCAACTCGCGGCGCTGCCCCAGCCCCGCTCGAAATCGCAGCGTGAGAAGCCGCGAAAGCAGCACGTCGGTGGTTTCGTTACAGCGCCACGAGAACTCGAAGACCTCTCCAGTAGATTGGAGGCGCGACTCCTCGCCCAATGGACCGAACGGAAAGGCAAGGTTCGCGATGAGGTGGGTCACGGCGTTCTCGTGCTGGCCGTTGGCTACGCCTCCCTCCGTCATCTTCGCAAAGCTCATGGAGCGCGTGAGCTCGCGAGCGGCCCCACCGAGGTGAGGATTACGGCGGAGCGCTTTTGGGCGCTATCCATGTCGGTGGCCATGTCGATGGCTAGCACGCTCCATACGAGAAGATCTTGTACCCTCTGGCGAAAAAGGTACACTGACTCGCGCTCGGGTGGCCATGATGGCGGTTGGTGGGAGATGTTCGAACCGCGGCCGCCGCCGCGGCCCTGTGGGCCGGCTCAACCAGGCATCATGCAGCTGAGCCAGAAAAAGGCGGCCACGACAAACATGAGGATGCTGCCCCAGAACGTACTGGTGGATATTCTTCTCGGTACGACCCCACTACGATGAGAGCTGCGAAGGCGCCTTGGGACTCGGGCCTGCGCACGGACGAACGCCATGTCGAAAATGGAGCAACCTTAGTGACGTTGACACCCTTGGTCCAGGCAAAGGGTTGTGATACTGGTGCGTTAACATTCAGTAGTCTACTCGAGTGGCGCGACGAGCTCGCAAGAACGGCCAGCACTGTCGCACACAACACGAGGAACGGCACTAGCCCAGGGAGGAGCCTCGCAGTCATGCCTGACGCGAAGCTGCGGCCAGTGCCTGTGGGTGGCGAAGGGTCGTGGGAAACGTCGTGGCGCTCACGTGGGCGAAAAATCCACATCGCGTTGGCGCCGTCAGCTGTTAGTGCCTTCGCAGCCGGATTCGTGTACGATTGGGGCGAATTACCCGCACGCAGCAGAACAGCCACAAGCAGAAGCGTTTCAAGGGCTGGGGGGTGGTAACAATGCGCAAGTCAAGGTGAGAGCGAATGGAAGTCCACACCGCACTCTTCGCACGGTCCGTGGATCGCGAACTGGGATCGCTCCCAGCTCCACTGCCAACTAGAATTGCGGGGGGTGGAAGCTGAAAGGGAGAAAGCCCTGCGGCGATCAGATGTAGATCGCAGGGCTCTCTTACTCTCCGTCCAATAAACAAATACGCGCCGGTGCTGGAGCCAAACGGCGGCTCAGCAGCCGAATTGAGTGAGGAGGAGGATGGATGGGAGAGGAAGACAGAGAGAGAAACCTGAAGGTACCGATGCCGCTACTACCCGGATCTGTCCCGTGGTGCGGTCTGACCGGAATCTCGAAGCGGATCCAGCGGTGGCGACGAGGGCCTCACAGGAGGCCCACAAAAGGCGAAAACGAGTGAAGGGTAGCAATAAGAGGACCTTTTGCTCCTCCGAGAGACGAGAGGGAGAGACAGCGCGCATGCTGAAACAACAATGCAGTGGGGCAAGCGACGCTACCCCCGACAAAATGGCGGGCCGGGGGGTCATCCGTGTCGCCTTGAGAGACAGCGCGAATGGGACGCACAGGGACATACTAATACTATATGTCCTCCTAAGAGGCGCGCGTCCGACCCGACCATATAATATACCCATCTTGTAGTATGTCGTTTCCCGAGCGGCGTGGCCAGCAAGCGCCCGCCACTACGCATATACTATCAGATTTCTCGGTGCGCGCGTCGCCCCTGGGGGGGCGACGCACACATAGTATTAGTATGTTGGCGTGACGCCGAGCGAATGCTGCAACGCAGTGCCGCGGAGCAAACGACGCTAACCTCCGACGGGATGGCGGGCGGGGGTGGTGTCCTCCGTGTCGGCTCCGTTGCGCGTGGTTGCCGCCTCCGCTCCCGCTGCCGCGGTCGCTCCGTTGCGGACAAGCTTCTCCTCCTCCTCCTCCTCCTCCTCCTCCTCCTTCTCCTCCTCCTCCTCCTCCTTCTCATACTCCTCATCCTCCTCATCCTCCTCCTTCTCTCCCTCCCCCCTCCTCCCCCCCCTTCTCCCCATCCTTCTCCTCCTCCTCCTCCTCCTCCTCCTCCTCCTTCTCCTCCTCCCCCCCCTCATCTTCCTCCTCCTCTCCCTCCCCCTCCTCCCACTACTCCACTCCTCCCCGTCCGCCTCCTCCCCCTCCTCCTCCTCATGCTCTCCTCCTTCTGCTCCCCATCCTCCTCCTCCTCCTCCCCTCCTCCTCCTCCTCCTCCTCCTCCTCCCCCTCCTCCTCCTCCACCTCCTCCCCTCCTCCTCCTCCTCCTCCTCCTCCTCCTCCTCCTCCTCCCCCTCCACTTCCTTTTCCTCCGCCTCCTCCTCTTCCTCCTCCTCCTCCGCCTGACTCAC
The DNA here is from genome assembly GCA_963575745.1 of Prorocentrum cordatum. Taxonomy (NCBI): domain Eukaryota; class Dinophyceae; order Prorocentrales; family Prorocentraceae; genus Prorocentrum; species Prorocentrum cordatum. The sequence continues at coordinate 344,165 of CAUYUJ010022470.1, forward strand.
CATTCAAGACGCAGGCGTATCTTTGAGTTACGGTCCCCGTGGAGGTCACCACCCAAGTTGTTTGGTATAGGCATCGTGCTGAGAAGCTTCCCGACGTTTACCGGTCAGACCATCATTGGCCTCACTACTTCAACCTTGCCTTCAAGCACGGTTATCAGTTTCACATTCCTTCTGATCTGAAGGACTCTACGCTGGAACATACCTTGGTTCAGGCCAACACCCAGCCGTCGGAGGATGACGCTCTGTGGCCTAGAGCTTCTGAGATGATCTCCGCCGATCCGGCGTGTGAGTTTCAGAGGAGCTTCAGCTCTGCTGGTGGTGGGGCTGGGGGGCTCTGCCGGGGAAGGGGGGGAAGGGGGGGGGGACTACTGTGCTCGGTTTTCTGGGCGGGGCTGGGAGACGTAAAAATCAACCAAATTCCGATACCGGGGGGCCAGAGAGCCCAAGATGGCCGCCAGGCATTTCCCAGACGGCTCAAGATGCACCCAGGATGACCCAGGATGCTCTCCAAAGAAGGCCCCGAAGAGGCCCAAAGCATTGACTTTCCACATGCTTTTGAAGGATTTGGGAGCTCCGTTCTTTTCGGCCTTCCGACGGCCCCAAAGGCTCCCAAGATCGCCCCAGAGGCCTCCAGGATGTCCCTATGACGGCCCAAAAGGCTCCTGAGACGGCCCAAAGAGAGCCCCAAGACGGCTCCGTAGGACCCCAGGACGGCCAAGATAGCCTCCGAAACGGCCCTGAAGCGCCCCCGGAGTGCTCCCAGAAGGCAAGACGGCTTCCGACGGCGTCCGACGGGCCAGGCCAAAAAGGCGTCCAAGAAGCCCCCCAGAGGCCAAAGACCCCCTCAGGAGGCCTGCTCCTACGACGGCCCTAGAGTGCGGGCGCGGCCGCAAGAAACCCTCGCAAGAAACCCAACCCTGAAAACCCGTGCGCGAGGTGCACTTGAAGGGAAACCTGGAGCACCCTGAACGCAGCAGATCCTTCAACGGCTGCGGAAAGCCATCGCGAAGCGCGAGGAGCGAAGAAAAAATGGGTACCCTGACGAAAAGCAGATGGTCTCTTGATGCGCGCCCCCACTGTAAGAGGGCCCCAGGACGGCCCCATAGGCCTCCAGGCGCACCAAGGCACCCTCGGGAGCGCACCCGATCGGACGCACCGGGCGTGCACGGCTCCATGAATTCTGGCGGGCGGTACGGCGTGGGTCCCCATGTGAGTAGGGCTGGGGGGTCAGGTCTGCAGAACCCCCCCCCAAACGGACGCCAAGGGGCGCAACCACCATGCTCGGTCAAACCGACACTGATGCACCACACCCGGCGTCAAGCCAGAACTCTGGACACGAGCGAGCGGCTGGACTCTGCACAGCTTCACCCGGCTTACCTGGCGAAGCGTTTGACCACCTTGACGTCCCATTCTTGGTGATCCTGCACATAAGGGTCGATTGACCTTGGCGGGATAGGCGCCGGCCTGATGTCGATGGCAAGACAAGAAGAAACAAGGCTTTCCACATGCACATGCACAAGGTGTAATACATCCTGGACGCGTCCTGCGAACCAAACGGCGGCGGCAGGCGCTGCTCACTCACTCACTGCATGCTGCATCTGATGCTATCTCATGCAATTCGACTCTGGTGACATCTCCCAGTTGTCGTTGCAACTAGACAACTGTGTCCGGACATCTGAATATCAACTCTGGAACAGATGATGTCACTCTCTCAACTGTCCCAATCTTCTTGAACCATGTTCTTGATTCTCAATCATTCTGCCAGCAAGAATACATTCATCACAAAGAAACACCACGATATCGCCACGTGTGTAATTGTTCTCTCACAGTAATGTTCCATCGACCCTTGTTGAATGCCTCTAATAACGTAGATATGCTGATACCTCCTTTTGTCAGAGCATCACATAACATGTCTCGTGCGTCCACGCGATGTAGTACTGATAATCGTCGTGCTTCCAGATGCTCTCTCAAGGCCTGAATGCCATACAATAACTGCCTCTCTATAGGGGTCGATATTTCTTGCGCCGTCACCGCATCGTACACTGAGTGTGCGTCCAGAACTAGATGCAATTCTACATTGCAAGGACCAACCATTCTTGAATGCACCTCAACCGACGTTTGAGCGCCCTCCAACCATTCTATCAGGAACCCATTCAGCAACATACCATACTCTGTAGACTCGATCGCATTGTTGAGCTCAGCGCTGAACGTGCCCCGGTTGACTTTCACCTGCTTGCGCGAGAAATACTCCCAAACATGCAATCCTCCGGAGGGTACTCCATCTCTTAATTCACATAACCCGATGATAGCTGCTCGCAGGGCTAGACAATCAACATCGTCAGCCCGATACGCACTGTCCGCAATTACCGTGAGACATAACGGCGCTGTCATCTTTCCAAAGTGAATCGTAGCCGTAGTACGTTGAATCCATTTCAGCAGCTTGTTCAGGTCTTTCACGTTGGATACTGTCACATTCTTCATACAGCGTTGTAGCTTGCCCACAAACACTATGATATCTGCTCTCGCGAGAACCATCCAAGCTACGCCGCCTAACAATGACATATATAAGCTCACCAACTCGTCATTTGCTTTGTCGTCATCCTTCATGTCCTTGAACTTTTCCATAGGGATGGCCTTCAACTGACTGACGTAGTGACTTTGGTCCATAGTGCATTCCATAGTTTTCGGATCCTGAGTATGTTTGATGCCTACGCATTCGAAGGGAGTCTCGATCAGTTCACATTTTCCATACTTGACCTCCAATCTCTGAAATAACTCCAACCTGGTATTTTCTTCACAAGCTCCTTTGAAGTCGTCCACGTGTGTCGCCAAAATTCCCAGTGGTATTTTATCCTCAACCGTATACTACCTGCCAGTGATGGGACAGCAACTGTCTCGCTCTGCAGCCTGTCTATGCTTGACGTGCAGTTTCTTATCTGCTCGCAGCGGTGTCCATTGCGCTTCAATCATTGTCTCCGTCAATGCCATACTCCACGACCATGGCGCATCTTTCGTGCCGAAACCTGGCTTATTCATATCCAATACCTCTGATATTTCACTAAACTCATGAAAACCATCAATCTGACGAAGTAATACATTCGCTCCAGCCGGCAAGTCGCATTGAATGGATCTCAGCTTGGTCCCCGTCTCACTCGCGATCTGCTTGAACGTCTTCCCGCGCAGGAAGGCCATCGATATGTCCGTGGACCAAAGCTTCCATCCATAGAGCACGGCCATTGAGCACACAGCTCGTTGTCCCCATCTTGATGCCGTGCCTGCGAAAGTGGTCAGAGACTCTGCTTGTCTGTCTTTAAACCCACGCACCGTGAGTCTTGCCTTGATCTTTCGTGCGCCGCCAATGAGCTTCCATTTGAGAACCCATCGGCTGTCCACCAGGTTCGTCGCACGTCGTCGTGGCATCCTTGAGAACATGCCCATGCTGCACCACCGTCGCAACTCCAGCACACATGCCTCAGCGACGTCCCGTGCGTACTTCTTGAGCTCGTCCTTCGTAAGGATGTTCATCTCTCGTTCGATGACTGCCTCAACATAACACCCAGCTGCATCATATCGGTGAACAACAACATATCCTTCAAGAGCTTCATCGCCACAACATTGAAACGCGGCATCCGCACTCGTAGCCAGCTCCAGCGGTTCTCCAAGAATCGCATCCTCGTTGACGCTGGTCGTCTCGAACATGTTGTCAGAAGAGATAATGTCTGGCCCTCGTGTTAGTTCACTCAATCCATGCCAGAAATCATTCTCACTCTCCATGTATTCACATTGTTCTTCCGGTGTTTCGTCATCCAGTTTCTGAGATACATGGGGTCCAGGATTGCCGCTTCCATCTGGTCGTAGTGATAGCTGTCTTTTCAAGGTAGGTGCCTCATCGTCGAGACGTCGAGCAAGATGAGGTGCTGGGTTACCACTGTCATCTGAATCAATTGATCGTGATCTCTTGATTCCATTCCACCTGTGGTTGATGTATCCCTCATTGTGATCAAAAGTGTCATCCATACCTCCAACGTGTGATACTCCAGGAGTTTGTCGTCGTGCTTGTCTGGCTTCTTCATCAGTGACCAACGCAAACTGCATAAATGGTGCGTTGAGCCAACCATCGCCGAATAGATACTGTGTCGAAACTCGTTGGCTGCCTGGAATCTGAATCCATGACCAGTCTTCTCTGCGCCCAACATGCCACCACATGATCACTGCACCTTCGGTGCCGGGCACAGCCTCAATGCATTTGACGCCATGCCCCACTCGAATGCCGATGCAGCCCACAAGCTGAAGATGACATGCGGCCGTCGTGAACGCTGCTCGCATTGGTCCTGGAAACCGTTGGCCATTCTTACTGATCATCCAGCCATGCTTGCTAGAAAACACACATCCGAAGTACAAAGATCCCTGCTCGATGCTCTCTGCGAAATTCATGATCTACTCAACAGGTGTCCTGGTCGACTCCTGCGCGTGCGGTTCTGTCATGAACGTCCATAGCACCACAGCTCTCCGCACCTCGGGTAATCGTATTTGCATGTTGCGACTCTGCCAACGGACTCCGACCACCCCATCTCGCAGTCGAGTAATGTCGGTCACCACCGCAGGTCCTCGCCAGCCACTGAGATCCTTGTTGGGAGGATCTCGATATATGTCGACCTCGTCGCCGATCTTGAGTTCCAACAACTCTCCAGCTGGCCGGGTCCTTGAGTTCATCGCTCGACTTAGACGATCCGTGGCCGTGCCCTGAATGATGGCGGACATAGCAACTTCACGTAATCGATGCACATGTCGAGATACTCCATCTATCCCATCTTGACCGTCCGAAAGTGGAGCCTCTGATCCAGGTTCAAAATCTCGTAGTAGTGCCGGTGATCTCCCATACAACGCCTTGTAGGGAGTAGCGCCATGAATGCTGATCATGCTGTTCTTGGACAGGGTCGCTTCATCCAAAATAGCCTGTGGTGGAACTGCGATGCCATCTCTTTCCATTTGTGAAATAATCTTATGCGCTGCGTCACGCAACAATGCATTGTGTCGCTCCACAATTCTAGCATGTGACCCACGCGGTCGCAGGTTGAGTTGGATACCCCACCTGTCTGCCCATGCGGACGCAACTTCGCTGTCCAGAGCGCCCTCCTTGTCGCTGGTAAGTCGCTTCATGGGTCCGTAGAGCCGCAGCCACACATGCGTGATACCATTCATAATGTCCTGTGTGACTCGGCTCGCAACGATAAGAGCGGCGGACCAACGAATACATGCATCCACAAGATGAAGGACTGTGTGTGTGCTCCAGAACAGCAAGTCCACCTCCACTTCGATATTGAAATCCGAGAGGACCTTTAGCTTCGCCATCGGTCTCACACCAACACCCTGCCACTGTCGACACACTGGACATGTGTCTACGACTTGCGAGACCATGTCAACGGCTTCGCTTGGCGCACCTGCAGCTTTGAGAAGTTCCATCATCCTCGCCGCCGGTGCGTGCCATAATCTAATCTGAAGTCTCCGAATCGTCCTCCTGACCACCACTGGATCCATTGATTTGAGTAGTCGCAGTGCTCGACCAGCTGACCAATCTGACCAATCGGCGCCTCCGGGATCTGCTTGAGTCCCTGCCTCTATCCGAGTTGCGGCTCGATTGCGTCGATCAGCTGCCAGTGGTCTACCTGCGGGATGAGCTTCAGGAGGTGGTGGTGCAGGTAATTCTTGTAGTGCTGCATCTTGTCCCTGTGCCGCTGGTGCTCCATCTTCACCTTCATCATCTGCATCTCCGTCTCGTTCACCTTCTGCTGCTGCTGATGGCGCTGCTGGTTCAAACGGCTCGAGATCACGCAACCTGCCTCCAGATCGTTCCGCAATGGATGGATCAGGATCAGCTCGTCGAACTCTCGGTTGCCTGGGTAGAACTCCGCCGACCGCTGAACCACGAGAGGGAACCATCTGCCACCTGCACTTGTCGTCTCCTGTATGCATGGAGTGACCTCTCGGCTTTCCAGCGCGACACCCAGGACATTCTTCTCCCAACGACTGTACTTGAGGGTACTTGCAGCTTCCTCGTCGAATGTGTCGGGGATCATGTGCCGAACGATTGTTGTGACAGGCGGGACAGTGTTCATTCGCACCTTTTGTCACATGTCTTTCTCGCGGTCTAGGAGTGCCAGTAGTCACAGGCACGCCCGTTGGAGTCGTCGATGCTGCTGCTGGTGCTGCTGCCGTCGATGAAGCCGCGGTAGGATTCGGCAGAATATCATCGTCCTCATCTCTGTCACGTGCTCCTGTGCCCATGTCAGGATAGTAGGTAGCACCATGCTGTCGGGTCAAGTTCCGTCTCCACCTTTGTCGCACCACACCCGCGACTCCTTGAGCGATCAGCTCAGCGAGTCGCCATGGCCACACCTGCATCTGCTTGGAGATCGTGCCGTCGATGTGTCGATGCTTGAGACAGGCCTGAGCCCCAGTGCATCTCAATCTCCTCAGCGGGTGAATCAGTGCCTCGCAACTCGCAATGAAGTGAGATGACTTTCGTACTGGGAGTCCCGATCTAAAGCACCGCAATCCTGCCTGGCACTGATGTATAATGACCTCAGCTGTGTCCGTACGACTTCTGACTTTCATCCATATCGGCGCTTGATAGAGGTCTGATCCAGTCGGTTGCTCTACTACATAGTGACGTCCGTGATCAAGTTGAAATTGAGCCACTTCACCGCAGAGGTGACCGAGAGGTTCTGAGACGCGTCTGGATGCCTCATGCGGCTCAGGGTTCATAATACGATTGAATGTGGCCCATCCGGCCAAACCTTGACAGGGAGGTGACATTACGATCACCAGAGGCTTACATTCCTTCATGTACAACCACAGGTCGTGTCGGTCTTTCGTATTGGAGAGATCAATGCCACATTGGAGATCAAAATTGCGTCCAACGTGAGGTCCTTGATGATGTGTTCGACGTAATAGCATATTGGTTGTTCGAGCTTCACCTCCCATGATTTTTTTCATAATGTCTGTGAAATTGTATGAGTCGGCGTCTGCCATCCAGCATCCCAGCAAGTGACGTATTGATGTGTATGCCAAGCTGTGATGGGCAACACCTGGTCCTGGTACATGTGATCCGTACCAAAGACCCACTGAGTCAGTGAAGTGCAGTGCTCGATCCCAGTCGCATTCGTGATCCACGCCGTCTGGCGTCCATCTATGGCCGACGAGAAGCGATGTATCGTAGTCCAGCCACATCTCCGTGATTTCCAGTTCGATCGAGCTCATGTCGTCGCCACAATCACTCCATACTTTCTCGTATCCCTTCATGTTGCGCTGCTTGGTCTTCTCAGGTAGACCTGACGCTATGTTCTGAATATTGACTTGCTTCTCTTTGGCCTTCTGTCATATCCGCGCCTCCGTAGGGCATACCTCAATCTTGTCGTTGAGGCCTACCGCCTTCGAGCTCATCAGCGTGAGAGCCTCCGGCTTCACAGGTGACTTCGACTCTGGTAACATCTCCATGTGTCCGTAAGACTCTGTCGTGTTCATCCTCGTCTCAACATCGCTGATGTCATCCGCCGAGAATATTCGTTGCCACACAAATTCCATCAGAGCCTTGATCATGCCACAGCGCGCCTCATGCATGCCATTCTTGTCAATAACGCCTTCCGCCTCGTGGTGATGTTGACCGTGACCACAAGCATTCCAATCTGGGAACTTCAGGGTGCTCAGGATCTTGGTATGCTGGCCAGCGGGAAGTCGATCCTTCCCGAGGTTCACTCCGAGTCTACACCATCGAATGGATTGTGAATGAATCTCGGAGATACTATCCAGCCTGACCAGTCCACTCGTTTCCCACATGATGTTCCGCGCGCTGCCCTCCAGGATTACGTTGATCTTGAGCTTGACTGCTTCCATCACGATCTGAGCCATATTCCATGCACGTCTTCGCTCTCGGTTGTTGATCGATGATGTTGGTGCTCCAGTCAACGCAATCCACGCCAGATCTGGTTTGATCTTTGCCATCTCACCGATGACTCGCTCCAGCTGGTGAAGACTCATCAGGTTCCTGGTGTCGTAATGTGTGGTCTGAATGTAACGTTCGTGTCTGCGTCCATGTTCGTGCAAGGCTTGTTGACGAATAGAGTCAACATCGTCCATGAGCCATGCTTTGTACACCAAGCGCTGAGGTAACGCATCCAAATGAGCAGACCCCTCGCCTGCCAACTGATAACTGTCCTGACGTTCGTGTCCGTCGCGAAGATACTGAAGACCAGGCTCCTCATGACATGGCGGCTGATGTCCAGCGTGTTCGGGATGTCCGTCGTCAACACCCCCATCACCAGTGATGTCTGCGCGTATTGAATTATATGAATTCTGTGAAACATTGCTCCGACCAGTGTGTCTGAGCATCTCGCCGCCAACGTCGCAAGTATTTGACCGCAACCCCGGAGGTTCCACTGTAGGCTGCCCCGTTGCTGTAGTCCTGACGTTGTCGTCCTCAGGCTGCTTCGCCACTGAAGCTGCCTCCGTAGCACCGCTCACTGTCTCGGTCAAGGCGGAACTTGATCCAGGTTGCGGTGATACCTGCTGTCCCGCCTCGCCGCCCCACCACTGGCTGTTGTGATGGTAGAGGTTGAGCGTCGTGACTGGTGTCGACGCCGCTCCACTTCCCGAGTGATTGCTCCCCAACTGTTGAAATTCGCTGACTGGGAGCATGAGATGACCACTCGGAGCCTCCTCCAAATCATATGACCTGGTACCTGGCGGTAACTGGAGAGTTGCATCACCCGGTCCCAGGAAGTGGATCTTGTTGTTCACGATGTCAAGGATTGTTCGCAACTGTCGCAGGGATCGCAGTCCGAGAAGTGCTGGTATGTTGGAGTTGGGCACCGCTGGCGCCGTGTACACCGCTGGCGTTCCTTCGGCCTCGTGCTCCTGCGCTGGCAAGGCGATAGAAAACCGTCCGAACTCCGTACACTGTTGGCGCCCGTTGCCGACCCCTTCCACATTCAGCACCTCGGGCATTCGCCGGTATTGTACCTGAACTCCTGCTTCTTGCGCCAGTCCTTGCTGTCGTCGAGCCCACTCCGAGCCGGTCAGATTGTCATGTGCTCCAGGATCAACCAGCAATCCCTCGCGACGTGGCCCCAATCTCGTTCGGGTGTGCCATGTCCCGCGGCGCTCCCGCGCCTCCTGGATGCTGTGCTGCTCATAGGTAGGCAGGAATATCTGGGAAACTCTGGGCATGACTTTGCGTTCTGTACGTGGCCGATCTCCTGGGCGTTCGACTCCTTCACGTGTATGAGGGGCTCCTGCACGATGTCTACTACTGCCCGTGCGTCGTACCTGTGATGACGTATCTGCGCTGCCAAGTGATAATATGGCCGTGAGGTCACGCACATTCTGTTCACTGATGCGATGGTCCCGTCGTTCAGATTGCCACCGTTCACGAGACTGTTCTGCGTATTCGCACTCGTCATCATGGCTCTCCATATGCTTTCCTTTGTTGTATTTCTTACCTTTTCCTTTTGACCGTGCACGTCGTTCTTCATGATCATCACGATGCTGATGCCGATCGCGCTCGTCATGTGCTTGATCCCGGGATGCACACTGTCGTCCGTGGGCATGCTCTGTCGGAGCGGGATCCTGGCCGTGATCGTCGAACCTGCTGCGATACCGTCCAAGTCCTGGTGTCGGTGCCGTCTGATGCTGTCGTGCTGCATGGTCTTGTTCCATGGGACTGGTTCGCATCGTTCCTTTGTTCTGCCATATCGAATAGTTCGTCCAGGGATTATCATCGTCATGAATTGATATTGCCGACCAATGATGATTATCCAGCTCCTCCTGCTTGTCAGAGCTCTCCGTCGTCATGAAGATGCCCGCGGGGCCGCCTGGATGGCTGACCTGAGCCGATGGAAGCTGCACTCCCGCGAGCAGTGCGGTACGAGGTGTGTGCATCGATCCCGCATAGGTCTGCTGCTGTCTGAGACTGCACTGGGCAGTCTCTGATTAAATGTTGATCTGAACCGCATCGGTGACACGTCATAGCGTTGCCATCCGCTCCACGGGGATTACCGCGACGTTTCCCTTTTCCTCCTTTGTATCCTGCGAATTGCGGCGACGTCGGGTAATCCATCGGTGCGTTGTCGTAGTAGTTCTTATTCCATGCTTGTGGTTGGCTTCCACCAGCGAAGCCTTTGCCATTGGATAAATATCAGTTGCCTTTTCCTCGTCCGTTGTGCCGTCTGTAAGTGCGTCGATCATGCCGAGTATTCTTCTTGGTGAATGTTCTCCATCTTCGTCTTGCTACCATATGCTCATGCCACAAAGTGTCGGCCCTTAAGTTGGCCTCCATGCCCGAAAGATAGGCTTCCATCTCATGCGGTAAGATCTCCTCACCGCTGGTCGCGCTGCTGCTGTCCTCATCCAAATCATAATATTCTTCCTGCATTGCATACGTACCATATGATGACTGCGCCGTCGATGTAGGGAACGTCATCGCCGATGATGTCGGAATGCCGCCCATAGTTAAGGTTCCCATATCATTCTGATTCCACATTGAACCCGACGCAGCACTCATCGTTGGAAAGAAATATTGCCCATGTCCGTGTCCTCGTGGTGGTACTCCTGGTCCGTGGCCACTGGTGTGTCCGCCTGGCATCGCCGTCGTCTTTATGCCTCCGTGTTGATGTACATGTCCGACCCGTCGAACAAGTGATATCAGCTCATTGAACTGCTCCTCGGTATCCGGAAGATTCCCACGAAATCCCATCAACAAATTGACCCACTCGGCTGGTGGTAGTCGCAGCCCGCTCAACAGCAGCCATGCGAAGCCACTCGGTCCGAAATCTAGATTGCCATCTGCAGCTGCCCGAAACTGAAGACTGGAGAACCTGCCCAACGTGGTGTCTATGTCTTCGCCAGGCATCCTCTTGAAACTCATTAACTCCGCGATCGAAGATGTGGAAGTCTCCACGTCCAGTGGGGCAAACTGCCGTTGAAGTCCACGCAATATGATAGCCAGGCCTGTCACCTGACGTAATCCCAGTCCATCTTGCAGATCTCTCATACCACCGTCACGTACCGTCTGTGGATCCAGAGTACTGCATAGTTCTCGAGCCACACCACCTAGTCGTAGAATGATGGCTGCACCTTGAGCCGTCTCGGGTAGTTCACACGCCAGGGCCCACCATACTACGTTGCGAGCCCACGTCTTGAAAGGATAGAATCGCTGCCATCTTGAATCCCATGCCGGTGGCACCTTCATCGTGCCCATGATGCTTGTTTGATCTGCCACGCCACCAAAACCAGCTGTCTGTGCGTTGTTCATGTTTGGCATATGCATTGCACTGCCAAGCGTATATGTGCCAAGCCCAATCTGTCGCGCAGTGATGTCCAGCGTGGGTGCCGTGGAGGGAGCCGCAGCTCCGCTACCAAGGTCGATTGACCTTGGCGGGATAGGCGCCAGCCTGATGTCGATGGCAAGACAAGAAGAAACAAGGCTTTTCCACATGCACATGCACAAGGTGTAATACATCCTGGACGCGTCCTGCGAACCAAACGGCGGCGGCAGGCGCTGCTCACTCACTCACTGCATGCTGCATCTGATGCTATCTCATACAATTCGATTATAAGGGGGCCACACGCGAACCCTACCCCTACCCCCCACGATTTGTGAGAGGGAGGGTGGGGTTCACTTCGACCGGGAGCTCCCAAGCGAAGTGAACCCCACCCTCCCCCTCAGAAATCGTGGGGGGTAGGGGTAGGGTTCGCATGTGGCCCCCTAGCAGAGGAAGGCGCTCTCTGACCCCCGGCCCTGCTCAAAAGTCTCAGTCTCAACATGCTAACGGGTTGCAATATTCGTTGTTGTCCGGCGTGTGCCGGCATAAGCTGTTCTCACACAGGGCCGCTGTAGGCTCTGGAGTGTGCCAAACGCGCTGGCGTGGGGACCCGTGTGCTCTTCCAATCGCACCCGACTTTGTGCGTCGATTGGTTGATCGTGCTGGCGAAATGTGTATGGCCGCTGATTCGTGTGTGTGGCCGATTGGTGATCGATTGGTTGATCGTGTGTGTGGCCGCTGATTCGTTGGCTCGAGCTGCCAGTAAAGGAGGCGTCCAGAAGTGGCCCTGCGATGCCTTCCCTGGGGGGAGGACGTGAGGGGGGAGAACTGAAGATACGGCTGGCATGGAATACCTCGTGGCCCCTGATGGTTTCTGCCAGATCCCCGAGAGCATGATGGAGAATCGCCAGGTTTTTCTGGGGCAAGATGTGGTCTCCGCCGCCTAGCCATCTGGTTGTCTTGAACGATCCGCTAGGCGAGTTGCGTGCCCAAGCTCAGCTGGCGTTGCTGGAGGTTCCTGAGGTCACAACGAAAGATGCGGTGCAATCTGCTATGCGTTTCCCTGCCTCTACCGCTGTGGTAGTCGACCAATGGTCTCCAAGGGCGTTTCCGGACTTGCCCGGCAAAGCTCTGTCCCCACTTGCTGCTACGTTTGACCAGTGCGAGAAGCTGATGGCCTTCCCGTAGCAGTGAGCATTGATTGTTATAGCGTTGCTGTCGAAATCGGTGAAGGATGGAAATGCTACAGTCGGCCTTGATTGCACAGGACATACGAGAGGACACAAGACCCTTCCGAGGGCCACATCGCCATAGGAGTGTAAGAAGGCACGTGTCGCGAGGAACAGGACACACGGGTACCCTTGAGCTGGCAGGGTCGACCTACTAATCCGGACCGACTGCATATCAAAATGATATACCACATATCGCATGTACGCGCGCATGCGTGCTGCTGGGATAGACACGTGGAGTGCTGCACAAAATGGCGCCTGGGACTCGGCCGTGCGTGGGTCGTCGGCCCTCCAGGCCGCGTTGCTCCGCGAGTTGCGCCATGAGGTACAGTCGGGGCGTTGACCAAAGGAACCCAAAATAAGGAACGGGGCCCCTTTCTCCCATAAATTGAACTTCGACTTCCCATGGAAAACCTCAGGAAAACAAAAGGCAAACTGCAGAACAATCAAGGAACACCGAACCCCTCCCCAACGAAAAGGGTTCCTTCTTCAGGGCCCCGACTGTATCAGGGTCGCTTGGCCTCGAGTCAGCTGCTCTGCACTGGGACCTGGAGAAGCGTTCTGGCCTTGTGGTTCCTCGCTGCCTGTACAAATTTCTTTGATGGCTGGTACATCCGACAGGCGCGAGGGCCCCTCTCGCATGGCGTGCGAAATAATTTGTAAAACGACATCCCAACAAAAGTAGTTTTGGAATAGAGGGATCCGCGCGAGAAGCTAATCCACTCGCCGAAAAGTGTAGTTCTGCGCCTGTCCGGATCCTGCTCCGCTCTTGTGCTCCCGCCGACCCTCTGGGGCGCAGGCGGCCTCGGGATATTACTCGTCCAACCCCTCCTTCCACTCTGGGGAGGAGCGCACTCCTCCCCCTTAACCCCCCCGTCCCTGGACTTGGACGGGGCGCCCCGCGAGGCGTCGGGGCGTCCAAGATGGCCTGATGTACGGTTCCAAAATCGCCTCAGGGAGCCCAAGATTACCTCCGGGGTGGCTCAAGATAGCCAAAACTGCCTCAATGTGGCTCTCCAGATGCTCCAAGGGGCCCCGATGACGCTCCAAGGCGGCTTCAGGTGCCCACGGATACTCTCCAGGAGGCCGCCAAGAGGCCCAACACATCCTTTCCAACCGCAATGTGTGTGTGTGTGCGTGTGCGTGTGCGTGTGCGTGTGCGTGTGCGTGTGCGTGTGCGTGTGCGTGTGCGTGTGCGTGTGCGTGTGCGTGTGCGTGTGTGTGTGTGTGTGTGTGTGTGTGTGTGTGTGTGTGTGTGTGTGTGTGTGTGTGTGTGTGTGTGTGTGTGTGTGTGTGTGTGTGTGTGTGTGTGTGTGTGTGTGTGTGTGTGTGTGTGTGTGTGTGTGTGTGTGTGTGTGTGTGTGTGTGTGTGTGTGTGTGTGTGTGTGTGTGTGCGGTCTCGCATGTTCGATTCCGATGGCTTTTCGGGTTCTCAGGATGGTTCCACCCAAGAGGGCTACAAGAGGGGCCCAAAAGGCCTCCAAGACGGCCCAATTGCGCTCCAAGTGCGCCCAAAGAGCGCCTCGAGAAGCGATGGTTCGGGCTCCCGAAGGTGGACTCTACTTGAAGTTCCCATCTTGTTTGATCGATGCCCACGAGGCGCTCAGACGGCCCCAAGAGGCGCCCAAAAGGGCCTTCAAGAAAGAGACCCCCAAGAGATCCCCAATAGGCCCCAAGATGATCCCCGAGGCACCAAAGACGCTCAAAGACTGCCCTGGGCCCGCTAAGATACCCCCCCCCCCGATGTCCCAAGAGGCCCCCAAAATGCGTCCGAGCGACATCCGAGGAAACTCCGAGAAGCATTTCAGAGACTGGTGGTTCCTGTTCGCCCTGTTCCTCCTCCTCCTCCACCTCCTCCGTCTCCTGCCCCCCCCTCCTTCTCCTCCTTCTCCTCCTCCCCATCCGCTTACCTCCTTTTCCCTCCTGCCTCCTCCCCCCCCACCTCCACCTCCTCGTCCTCCTTTTCCTCCTCGTCGTCCTCCTTCTCATCCTCCTTCTCCCTCGAACTATAACGACTGTCCCCCCGTGTTGCTCCTACGCTTCCATCATCGTCCCAACTCGCCGGGGCGCACGTGCTGGATGGAGGGATACTTTCTAGTCAGCGGCCGCGGGCGAGCGCGCCGGCGGCGAATCAAGTCAAAGCGGGCTACGCTGAGACGAAGTAGGCAAAGGAAACTCGGGAAAAACAAACAGAGCAACGCGCGAGGCGACGGCTAAGCGCGGCCGAGGCCTCAGGTGGGTGGCTGAGGGGACTGAGACTGAGGGGAACTGCGAAACTGCAAATCCGTCGGAGGCGCCAAACGTCGGAAAGTCAACGACGGCCAGGGACAACTCCGAGAGAGAAAACGTGATACCGTACCTCAGACGACTGCGTGGGCACCAGGGTGGCCGTGGCCAACGAAAGGTCTGTCGAGGTAGGAAAGAGAAATTCAAAGGCGAGGCCCCGGACGACAGTAGGGATGGAGGGATACGCGAAGAGTCGGGAATTCGGCATTATCGTGCACACCTGTCCTCAGTTGCTGGAAGTTGCTGGCACAAGTTCGGAGGGAATCCCCACGGGGCGCTCGATTCGCGCGAGGTGCACATGTCAATGCCGTAGGTAAAAGCGTATATGCACGAAGTTCTCTACCGTGTTCATCGCAAGTTGCCCATGGTTACCACCCGATCGAATGTGGGCGAAATCACGCAACATGCTCAGGGCACCCGTCGCCATATTCTGTTTCCTATGCCAGGTGCCGCTGCTGCGTTTGCCTCGGACGTGAAGTTACTTGGTTGCATCGTCTCTGTGAACTCTCGTGGCGTTGCACCTTCAGCCTCGCTTGCTCTGGCGCATCCTTCAAGGAGGAGCGTCTTTCTGTCAAATTCGTGTCTGAGGTTAAGGGTTTTGGGCTCGTGACCACGGCGGGGAAAGGAGAAGTGCACGTGACAGACCAAACTTCGCGTTCGCAAAGCTCATAGAGGGTCGCAAAATTTGGTGTAACTGGCTCTGCTTTGTAGAACAGCATATGAGAGAG